>PKMM01009299.1:99051-161261 GCA_002933915.1 Eutrema heterophyllum | reverse complement strand
CGAGACTCCATTGATCTTCGTCATTCCACAAATGCGATCGAATTGATCCAAGTGGTCTAATGGGTCCTCCATGGCCAGCCCATGGAACTTGTTGTTTTGCACCATAGAGATAATACCGGATTTGATCTCAAAGTTGTTGTGTTCAACCGGTGGTGGAGCTATCCCTTGGCGGTTAGCATGTGTGTTTGGTGCATCACCGGCTCCAATTGGTCTTGGAGGTCGTGGTGGATGAATTGGAACGCGGTGCACACCAACACCTTGGTGACCAACACCATGAACGGGTGCTTCTTGGTGACCAAGGGGAGGGCCTTGAGCTGCCTCCATACCCAACCTTTCAATGTGTTGAGCATGTCTTCGTTCTTGTCGTTCTCTTGTGTTTGCTCTTTCTAACTCACGGATGTCGTCAACACGTTCAACAAGGTTTGCAATTCCCCTTGATCGCGTGTTCATGCACCTATATGAGAGGAGGAGAAAACAAGGCGAAAGAGATTAGGTAACAAAGTAGAAATAAAACTTAGTCTCAAGAAGAATTAAAATCCTAATGATTAATGCTAAACTCAAATGGTAACGGCGCCAAATTGATAACGGATATTTTCGTGTTTAATTATCCAAGTGTACTCATGTCATTGTAGCACTTGAGATGTCAATCCATAATGGGTTAAGATTAAAAACTAAGAATACATAAAACTTCTTAATCTAAGCAATTCAAGGAGAGATTTTCTAGCAACTTAAAAGATATTGAAAGCAAACTATATTTAACCAACGCAAATAAGGTAAACTTAAACGAGAGTGCAAATTACGGTTTAAAGACAGTACTAAAGACGAATCCAAGGGTGAAGTATGCGATTGTTGGCAACTTTAGAGGTTCACAATGATGCCAATATACTCAAGTAATGCTAATCCTTAGGCTACAATCATCAAACAAGACTAACCCAATTCCTTGGAACTAGTCACTTTGAAAACTATCAAATCAAGAACAAATTCCCATTTGTGATTTAATAATTTCCAAGCATTAGAGACAAGATCATTTAGTCAATTAACACCTTAGACAACTATTTCCATATGCTAAGAATGTATAATCCCTTGATTAGTTCATAGGGGAATTTCATCGAACACCTTCCGGGCGTGAGATTCCCTATGATCTAAACCAACTAGATCAAGGTCGATTTAGCATTAAGAACACTAAGCAAGGAAGGATTAATGATAATCTAGGCCCTAACATCATTGATTCAAACTAAAATAGCCTAAATCTACTCCACCCTAGAATTCTAGAGATCTACTCACAACCCATGTTTATCTCCACAAATCCCATAAAGGAAGTGTTTAGATTCATGGAAGAAGATAAGAGGATAGATAGAAGATGGAAAATCAATCAATAGAAAACTTGCATTAAAACACCCAAAAATCTTTTACAATCTCCTCACTAATCCTTAAACAAGTTTTTGTAAACTAAAAAACAACATCCCCTTCAATAATTATGACTTTTGCTTATAAATGAAACAGGGTCGGGCCGGGTCAACCCGCGACAAACCGGGTTTGACCCGGTTATTTTTGTGTGCGCGAAGGTTCACAGCGGTCAATTCCCCCCCGCTGCATGACCGCTGTGAATGATCTGGTTTGCTCCGGAGGAAGCCACAGCGGTCGTGTGTACCCTGCTGCATGACGCCGCTGTGAAGCTCAGCGTTTTCCTCGGAAGAATTTGCAGCGGCCTACTCCCGCCGCTACGTCTGCCCGCTGCGAATCTCAAGTTTGCCAACGGACCAAACCGCAGCGGTTACCATTTGCCCGTTGTGATCTGCCCGCTGTGGAGCCCTGGTCCTCTTCTTCAATACTTCGATCATCTCTTTTTGCTTTGAATAGGCTCCTCTTAGTCCAAGATCTTCCTCTAAACTCCAACAAGCACCTGAAAGACCCCAGATGCACCAAAACTCTCTAGGACCTATCTAAAATCCACTAACTTCTACTTATGAATGCAAAACTATAGAAAAACTCTATGAACACACGCATTAAGACACAAAAACTAGGTGAGATGCATGTCAAAAAGAGTTGAAATATGCGAATATCACCAAGCGCTTGTTTAACGTTAGTAGCTTGACTTTGCTCAGGTGATTAGTCGGAGCGAGGTTGAGAACTCACTCCCATGTAAGCTCCACAGGTAGACGCCTCCAGATTCAGAGTTCTGCTCAGCATGCTCTCTAACCTCCTTTCCTTTCTCTTTCAGCTCCGGAGTAAGAATGACTATAGCCTTGGAGAATGGTCTCGAGGTTCCTTTGTGCTTCACCTTGTACTCGATCGAGTCTCCATCACATTTCTGAGGGATCAAGGTGACTTGGGCAGCACTTTCGACTTTCTTGCTCTTCGCTTTCTTCTTTGTTGCTTTAGCCTTCTTAGCAACCTTCCTGGTGATGCTGGGAGGTACATCCGAAACGGTCGCGACCTTTGGCTCATCGCAAGGCTCATCCAGCAGATCGATCATCAGCGTCTCGCCAGCAGCAGTGGCGATGCATGAGACATGTCTGGGTGTTCTTCTAGAAGGGATGGCGTCATAGTAGACCTCGTCGTCAATGTAAGAGAAAGAGATTCTATTGTTCGGTGTGTCCATGATCGCACCAGCAGTAGCCATAAACGGTCTTCCCAAAATCAAAGGAACCTTAGATCCTTCGCTCATCTCCACAACCTGAAAATCGGTAGGAACCAGACAATCTCCTACTTCGACTGGCAAATCGAGGATCGTAGCATAGGGAAGTGAGCTGGTGGAGTTTGCGTATGTGAGAAGTGTGTTGGGAGATCCCATATCAGCTTTCAATTTCTCCGCATTCTCCCTTGACATGAGGTTGACACTAGACCCTGAGTCAACAAGGGATTCCTTGAACTTGACTCCAGAGATGGAGCACGGAACAGAGAATTTCCATGGGTCTTCCCTCTTAGTCAGCTGCTTAGGTGGAGGTGGTGTACTTCTGGCCTTGATGAAGAGTGCCTTGATCTCTTCCTCAGTTTCTCTGCAGTAGTGGAAGTAACACTCCAAATGACGGTTTTCAAAAGCTTCTTCAAAAGACATAGTGCTGGGAATCCTCCTGACCATCTTCTCAAAAGCGAGCAACTTCTCCGCAGTTATGGGTTTCATGAGATGTCTAGGTGGTATAGGATATGGCACCCTCGGTTTGTAAACCCTTTCCTCGACAATATTGGGTGTTTTCTCAATTTCTTGATCAGTCTGCGAGGGGTGTCGATCGACACTAGTGGTGGTGTCGGTCGATACAGGGGGATTTTCAGAATCCCAATCGTCATCTTCAGCTTGGTGTCGATCGACACAGGTAGTGGTGTCGATCGATGCTTGTTGCTTCAAAACGTCCTTGGCAGATCCTTGGACGGGTATCGACCGATGCTGGGTGGTATCGATCGATACAGAGGCGATTTATGGGTCCTCATCGTCAAGATTGATGAAATTTCTTGCAGTTAGGCCAGTTTTTACTCCTGTAGTGACTTCCTCTGCACTGCTCGAGATGATTGCATTGATGTGCTCCCTCCTTGGGTTTTCTCATCTACCTGGAAGAACAGCCTCTTATCGTTTCACAGCTTCTGCAGTCTGAGCGACCTGAGTTTCCAGCATTTTCTGATGAATGTTGAGAGCCTCGATTTTCCCATTCAGATCGGTGTACAGAGCATCCAACTTCCCATTAAAGCTCACCGTCATCTTCTCTTGCCCTTGAACCAGCTGTTCAAGCATATCCTCGATCTTACTCTCGTGAGTCTTAGCAGGTACCTACTGATAAGATGAACTCCCATAGTTCCTTGTGTAACCACTGCTCTGGAAAGGTTTCTGGCTAAACTGATTCGACCCAGAACCACCTTGATAATCCTCCTTGCTGAAAGTTGTTGTTGTATTGATTCCTCTGACCTTGAAAACCAGAACCACCAACGTAATTAACATCCTCTACCTCATCCTCCTTGAAAACCTCGACATTATCAGCAAAGTGAACAGCCTTCTGCTGCTTGCCCATCAACAAATTGTGCACCGAATCCAGCTTCGCATGCACCTCAGCAATCTGTGAACCCTCTATACCACCAGCTAGCTTCTTACGCTCCATGTCAGCACTCTTTGTGCTATTGCTCGACGCAAAATTCTCAATCAGCTGGTACGCATCATCAGGAAATTTGGTAAAGAAATTACCATTACTCGCAGAGTCCAACGCCATCTGGTATCTCCAATCAATCCCTCTGAAAAAGAAACTCAGCAACTGAACCATAGTGTACTCATGATGTGGACAATCCCTCTGATACGATCTGAATCTACCCCAAGCAGCATTGAAAGCCTCAGTTGTTCCCTGAGAAAACTGGGAAATCTTGTTCCTAAACTCTTCTGATCTCGCATCGTCATAGAAGTTATTTAGGAAGGCAGTCTTAGTCTCATCCCAGTTAGTTAATGACCCAGCTGGTAGTTGCTTGAGCCAATAAGAAGCATCCCCACCAAGAGAGTATGGGAAGAGCTTACAGAACAGGTAGTCGTAGGATACTCCATTGCATTTGATGCTAGAGACCAAATCCTCGAACTTCTCAATATGGTCCATGGGATGTTCATGAGGAAGACCATGGAAAGTGTGCTGACCCACAAGAGTGTAGTACGCGGGCTTCGGCTCAAAGTCATTCCTCTGAAATGTGGGAATACGAATCGCTGATCGATTTGCGTAGAATTGGTCAGGTCTGTTGCATTCACCAATTGTTCTAGCACGATCAACCGCAGCGTTATCAGCATTCACAACAGCTGGAGGGGCAATAACATTCCCTTCTCCATCGAGTCTCTGCCCTCTCTCATTGCACAATCGACCCTCTCGGTCTCTGAAAGCACCAGCCTCATCCTGAACCAAAATCACTGGATTGTTGTTCATCTCTATTGGCTTCTTTGCTTTTCTTAGTGTGCGTTCCAACTGTGCTAGCTGCTCGTTTGACAAATCAACCAGCTGCGTGTTCTTGTTCCTCCTGGTTTCTCGAGTAGGCATACACCTAAAACACAAAAGATCAAGAACGTAAGTAACTAAAAAAAAACGTGTCGGTGTCGACCGATACCAAGGGGTATCGATCGATACTCGACGATTTAGACGAAATTCTTCACTGAAATCTAATGGCGAAATTGAGTCCCCGGCAACGGCGCCAAATTTGATATAGCTCAAATTAATACCCTAAAGTACTAAAGCTTTGTCGATTGTAATACTTAGGGATCGAATCCACATAGACTCAGGGAAACACACAATAGATTATTCAGATCAGAATTAAACTAAACCAACAATGTAATTGAAAGCAGATGCGTAAATTAAACGAGTTGTAAAACGGTTGGAAAGCAGCTAGGCTCAGGGTATTTCTCATGAATTCAATAAATGTAGGTAAACTAACTAACATGACTCAGATTTAGCGCGGTTCTTGAACTCAAATCACTAAAGTATAGCTAACTAACTCTCGTTGCGAAAACTATCTAAGTCTAAATCCTAGAATTCCAAATCTCTTTGCGAATCCTAAAGTCTAAACCAGCTTTTAGTTAAGGTTTGATTTGTTCACAAAACAACTAAACCAAATCTCTTTGCGAATAGTTATTTTGCTCACCTAGGTTCTATCAGGTAATTAATCGCACTCTCGTGCCTAACCAATTATCCTAAGATCTAAGTTCTGGGTGATCAGTCTAGAATTAGCTATGAGAACAACCTAAGGCGAAGAACTAATTCAGATGGTGAATCCTAATCAATCAATTAACGTAACATTCAGAGAAAACCCTTATGAGAACCCTGAACCTAACAAAGGGATCTACTCAGACATGAAGATTGAAACCAACGACATGATTGAATAGATCATCAAATAAAATAAAATAGAAGAGTAAAATAAGAGATTCAGATTTTGCTCTCTTAGAAATCTCTCCAAAACCAAAGTAGAATCAAGCTTAGCCAACAAAAGTGGCTGAAAAACCTAATTATAATGTTAAAACACGTTTTGGGCTAAATTGTAAATAATAAAGTCTTCTGGGCACTTTTGCAATTCTTCAACTCTTCATTAAGTCGCGCTTCGTGTTCTGCTGCAGTGAGTGTCGATCGATACTCGGTAGTGTCGATCGATACTGAGACTCTAAATCGGGTACTCAGCTACACATGCTTCTGTTTTGCTCCAAGATGCTCCAATAAGCTCCAATATCTCCAATTATGCTCGAAACATGCTAAAACCTGTAAAAGACTCTAAAACACTACAAAATAGTATAAAGACTCTATAAAATGGACATATATCATGGGTTAAAAGGGGTAAAAACCATGATATATCAATAACCTTATACATGACATTGTAACAAGATATCGGCCTGAAATCTTTCATCTCCTTTGCAGTCGTCTTCTTTGGAATGAGTGCCAAGATGGTTGAGTTGATCCCCGTTGGTAAAAAACCTTTAATGAAGAATGACTGTATGGCGATCGTGAAGTCTTTTCCAATCACATGCCAGGCAGAGCGAAAAAATTCGGTTGTGTACCCATCAGGTCATGGTGACTTATTAGCTGGCATCGAGAAAAGAACCTTATGAATTTCTTCTTCCGTAACCGTTTTTTCCAGTTGTACATTGTCTCCTACTTGGCATCTGAAGTCCAGCAACCGACCCAATTCATTTACTATTATTTCTTCAAAATCTTCAGGCTTGTGCGTAAGAAAATCAGAAAAGAAACGCTCAGCCTCTTGTTTGATTTCCTCTTGTGAGTTCACCATAGTCCCATCCACACACTGAATCTCACGAATAGAGTTTCGTACTTCTCTGATTTTCACAGCATTATGGTAAGTCTTGTTATTCTGGTCCCCCACCTGTAGCCAATGAAGTTTCGATTTTTGCTTGTAAAATTCCTCCTCCAAAGTCGCTACATGTTGCCATTTCTGAAATGCTTCCGCCTCTGCTTTTATCTTCTCTGGGTTGGATGTAACAACGTATCATTTTGCTTTTCACACAGACCCTGATATGCTTGTTTCGCTCTCCTTGGCAGATTGCCAAGTTTCTCCTTACTCAGCTTACGGATTATCGGTTTTAGAGTTTTCAGCTTCTTGGAGAATCGGAAAGCAGCTGAAGTAGAGTGGAAAAGGGTCTCTGTAGTATACTAGTAATCTTCTACCAATGGGAGAAATTCAGGCATCTTCCCAATTGAATTCATAAATTTAAATGGTCTCTTCTTTTTCGGCTCCATCACATCAAGTTGAATCCGGCAGCGAAGATGGTCCGAACACCCCCCTGATTCAAAAACACAGTAAGCTTGGGAGTAGCAATGCAACCACACATCGTTCATAAGGACTCTATCCAGTTTTTTGCAGATGACTCCTGCCTTTTACATCGTTCAAAAGCAATGCCGCACTGTTTCCTGAAAATCTCTCATTCCCGGTGATGTACTAGGCGAGACCTCATAACTTGAATGTTCCTCTTCTTCCAAAGTTTCATTGAAATCCCCCATGATCATCCAAGGTTTATTGTTAAACATTGGAGAATTCTGGTGATTCTTAATATCCTCCCATAAACTTTTCCTTCCCACCTCTGTATTTAAAGCGTAGATGAAGCTGTAGAAAAACTCGTCCTCTGCTCTTTCCATCATAACCGAACAAGTTATCATTTGATCACTTTTGAATACCGGAGTTAGACGCACCGTTGACCTCCAGATTACCCAAATGAGACCCAAATGATTAAATTCATAGTTTGCCATAAAAGACCAATCCTTGAATACCGAATTGACAATCTTCTCAGCTTTCGTTTCTTTAACTCTCGTCTCCAACAAACAACCAAAATGCATTTCTGCCTCATATATCCAGTTTCGAACTGCGGAATGTTTAATAGATTTATTAAAACCGCGTACGTTCCAAAAGAAACTCGACATTTACAAGTTTTTGCGAGTACCTTTTTTTACCGTAGCACTAGGGATATCCTTAGTCACTACTGTAATAGTCTTCGCTAAATATTTTTGTCTGTTCTTTGAGTTTCGAGGAAGAGAGTTTCTCGCCGATCCTCCCTCTGTTTCCTCATGCCGTGGTTTCTTCGTCTGGTTTTCTTTTTTGTTTTTTAATGGTATCGTTACCTCCTCCACTATTACAGGTTCCGCTTCCTCCACAATCTCTCCTTCGTCCCCTTCTTCCCATGAATCACTTAGCACGGCATATTTTGAAGTAGAGGCAATCTGCAGATTTTCTCCTGCTATGTCTTTTGCTTTGTTTGGGCTTCATCCCATTTTTGTTGGAAAGACCTTAGTCCACTCCTCTGAATCACCACTCTGGACTATTTCCTCTTTCTCTATTTCCATTACTGTTATATGTTCCTCTTTTCCTGAGATGTCATGTTGGATGATTGTGTTTATACTCACCTGGTCAGTGACAGCTTGTACCTCCGGTACCACAACCACAGGCGCATCTTGTTGTGTCCCTACAGTTATTGAGGTCGTAGCCTCTTTACTTACATCAACCTTCTTTTTGCTGATTACACAGACTGATGCTAAGTGTCCCCATTTGTCACAAGAGTAACATCTTGGAGGTAGCCAGGGATAGTGAAATTCAACCAAAGACACCTGACCTTGTCTTGAGAAGTTCATTTATTTCGGAAGTTCCTTTGATAGGTCTGCGTGTACAAATATCTTTGCTATCTCGAAGCTCGAACAAGCTGCTGTTTCTGGGTGCAAGCGCTTTGGAACTCCTACAGCACTTGTAATGTAATTTAAACCCTTCCATGAGAACATATTCATAGGGACTTTTTTTAGATGTACCCACATAGGTACCAACTTCACTTCAGGAGACTCGTCTTCCATGAATGGCGACCACTTCGTAACTACCATTGGAACTTCAGCAATGTTCCACATTCCCCGTCGAAGAATCCTTGCACGAATCTGAGGATTCTGTATTTTGAATTTCATTGTTGTGGAATTCACCACATGAATGTCAATTTTTTGGTCACCTTGCGACCAAATTTTGTTAACGATGACGTGAACTTTGGCGACATGGGGAGCCGCCGAAAGAAATCTGCCAATCACAAAATCCTCCCAGAGGGGGGACGCGTTCTCGAATACCTCGTCTGGAGCCCCTCGGATGTTGAGATATCCAATTCGTATTTTTGCAGGACTTGCTTATTTTGGACCACCGAAGCGAATGATGCACTCGGTTTTGAAGAAGCGATAGGCGGAGGATCTCTTGGAGCACCCTCCGATGTTGCCATCACAGCCGGAGCGGCGCCGGCAGACTGACGAGAAACCTTCGAAAAACCTAATCGCCTCCAAAATCGCTTCCAGAGCAAAACGCACCGTTTTTTAATATGTGAATGTAATTTCTATTGTGTGTTCGTTTGAATGTAATAAGTCTATCATATAGGTACTTTGCACGTACTCTTGTTGTGCCCTCCTCTGCAACATCTGTTGCACTTATGTCCTTGAGACTTTGAACCGGGTACACCAAACTCTCTTTCTCATTTTCGGAGGTCTCACACTACTTGGCTTAGTAGTTGGTGGTGCACATGAATATTCAGATACATAATCTGGAAAAACACAGGTCGTTAAATCTCCACCCGGATGTATGCTCTCAGCATATGGTTTAGCCCATGTTTCCGTTAAGTATATCTCATCAACGTACTTGTTCTCATCCTTTTTGTGCGCTTAGCGGCAGCAAAAGCATGGAACACCGCTGCTTCTGCACCTGGACCCCAAAAGCTACCGGTTAGAAGACAAGTGAAACGAGAAGATTCTGATGCAGAATATCCCAAACCACAGCCTATTGTGAAACCCGAAGCCGAGCAAGCTCTGCTTGTTGTCTCTAGGATTCGTCTGGTGAGCTACTATTTGACTACGAGGACATGATATTTGAACCACAAACCTATTTCTCGCTGACCGGGTTACTGACGGCCGATGATAATGGTGGTCAGTGCGAGTTAAATGGAGATAAAGATGTCTCCGGAACCACAATTAACCCCCAAGTCGAAGCAACAAAAGAAGAGTATGAAGAGATGGGTCCGTGTCAGAGATGTTTGCAAATGGAGCCAATGCCTGATCTTTTGTGCACGGTTTGTGGATTGCTAATACATTCTCACTGTTCTCCATGGGAAGCAGAACCATCGTCCTTCCCCGGAAGTGGCTGGAGCTGTGGTCAGTGCCGTGAGTGGCAGTAGTAGCTGAATCCTGAATTGCGGTGTCCCTTCCCAAATTGACTTACCACATTCTTTTGACATAATGAATCGTATCCTCCTTGGTTGGCTTATTATTATGGAAGTAGATTTTTTTTTGGTGAATTATGGATTTTCATAGATTTAAATTTAATAAAAGAAAAACTTTCAACAATTTATCAAATGACTCGAAAGATAAATGTGAAGAGCAAACAAAATGGGTAAAATACCAACGTTCTTAGTTTCTTTGATTATTCGGCATCATCTACCGGATCCAACAAAGGACATACGCAAATCTATTCTTTGAGAACCCTAACATATATGTATGTATTTATACTCACTTCACGTCTGTCAAAAAAACAAATGTGAATATGCACTTGTAAGACTTTCTTTATTGCTTTGGGTGGTGAAAGATATCACCGTCTCAAGGTTTCCATGACGTAATCCGCATACAGATCCCTACATGTTATTATCCAATTTTGATTAGTTAGTTATGTTAGGTTGCACACACACACAAAAAAAAGCTCTTCTATGTTAAATAAGTTAACATTGATTGTAAGTCCATAATATATGAAATAAATAACAGTCAGTTTTATGAAGGCTTACATGGAATGCTGAACTGCTTCATAGGCTGCGGTAGTCGTTAACGGCTACTTCCTTGTTCTCGTTTTTCTTATCTGCAACAAGAATCCAAGAATATGAGTCTCATATAGGGATGGGATTTAGTTTCGATTCCCCCCTAATCTCATATCAAAAGTTGAAATAAGTTGAAGAAAGAACACGCACAGTCTTCAAAGAACCGGCGGATCTCAGCCAGACGATGAGGCGGAAGCTCCTTAAAATAATTTTTTGAGCTTTTGACATAATGAATCGTATCGTATAATGAATCGTTAAATCTGTTACCTTACCAAAAAAAACCAATCCGTACAATTTCCTAACTCTTCTGTCCATACCAAAGGAATAATTGCAGAAAACCACTAGTGACTGTCCTAAAGAATGTCAAAGAAACAGAATCTGAGAGAACAACAAGAAAATCTTATAAGTTTAAGCAACACCCAGATTTTAAATGTTCTTATCTCGATAACCCAGGTCAAAAAAAACACCAACACAACCGAAAGACAAAATTGAAACTCTGGATTATGAAAACTGAGAAATTCTGAAACAAAAAAAAAACAGAGAACGATAATTTATCTTGTCTGGAAAATAACACAACATTCGTCAACAATATTCATCTTTTGTCTGGAAAATCACACAACAATCGTCAACAATATTCTGCTAGCATATGAATACATAAATATAGCAAAGCCACACATGATGAAAACAATAACTTAGAGGCCTCAGATGCCTTTAAGTAGGTTTCAAAGTTTGCAGAGAAAACCATAAACACTTTAACGTCTGGTTGTTCTTCTAGCTTTAAAGAACCTCTCTCTGATTGAGATTAACTCCTTGGCGGCTTCACTCGTTTCCAACCGGTTCGTCGGAGATTCTTCGCAACACCTAAGTCCCACCTCCAAAACCAGTGTCAAGCATTCAGCAATAGGGAAACCGACTCTGAGACCGTTGTGAAGAATCGATTCGTCTGCAATGTCCAACACTCGCTCCGGCAACGCTGACTTGGTGTAGCTGTGGAGCGTAAACTTTCCACCAAATAGATCATTTGTTGGTCTTTTTCCGGTGAACATTTCCAAAAGANCAGTCTTCAAAGAACCGGCGGATCTCAGCCAGACGATGAGGCGGAAGCTCCTTACAATAATTTTTTGAGCTTTTGACATAATGAATCGTATCGTATAATGAATCGTTAAATCTGTTACCTTACCAAAAAAAACCAATCCGTACATTTTCCTAACTCTTCTGTCCATACCAAAGGAATAATTGCACAAAACCACTAGTGACTGTCCTAAAGAATGTCAAAGAAACAGAATCTGAGAGAACAACAAGAAAATCTTATAAGTTTAAGCAACACCCAGATTTTAAATGTTCTTATCTAGATAACCCAGGTCAAAAAAAACACAAACACAACCGAAAGACAAAATTGAAACTCTGGATTATGAAAACTGAGAAATTCTGAAACAAAAAAAAAACAGAGAACGATAATTTATCTTTTGTCTGGAAAATAACACAACATTCGTCAACAATATTCATCTTTTGTCTGGAAAATCACACAACAATCGTCAACAATATTCTGCAAGCATATGAATACATAAATATAGCAAAGCCACACATGATGAAAACGATAATTTAGAGGCCTCAGATTAGGCCTTTAAGTAGGTTTCAAAGTTTGCAGAGGAAACCATAAACACTTTAACGTCTGGTTGTTCTTCTAGCTTTAAAGAACCTCTCTCTGATGGAGATTAACTCCTTTGCGGCTTCACTCGTTTCCAACCGGTTCGTCGGAGATTCTTCGCAACACCTAAGTCCCACCTCCAAAACCAGTGTCAAGCATTCAGCAATAGGGAAACCGACTCTGAGACCGTTGTGAAGAATCGATTCGTCTGCAATGTCCAACACTCGCTCCGGCAAGGCTGACTTGGTGTAGCTGTGGAGCGTAAACTTTCCACCAAATAGATCATTTGTTGGTCTTTTTCCGGTGAACATTTCCAAAAGAAGAACCCCAAAGCTATACACATCACCATGTATTGATGGTTGTCCTCCCATTCCATACTCTGCATCATAATTCACATAAACAAGATTGTAATGAAACAAATAATACACTACTTTTCTTCATAGAACATTACAGATGTGTGGTGATAGGTTTACCCGGTGCGGCATAGCCTATGGTTCCTCTAACACCAGCTGAGCTTAGTTGGTTGAAGAAAGACTCCTGATCGAACTTGAGGAGAAGACGAGCGAGACCAAAGTCGCTAACATGGGCAGTTAAATCATTGTCTAGGAGGACGTTGCTTGGCTTAATATCGCAATGAGCTATAGGTTCGTGACAATGAACATGAAGATAGTCCAAAACAGAAGCCACGTCTATCGCAATGTTGAGCCTTTCAAGAAGTGTCAAGGTCCTCGAGGGCCTATGAATCTCTTCCACTTCCCCTGGGTGCAGCCACATATCAAGGCTTCCATTAGGCATGAACTCATAGATGAGAGCTCTGAATTCGTTTCCTTGGAAATCAATACTCGAACAAGCCGTCAATAGTTTCACAAGATTACGATGCCGTATGTCTTTAAGGGATTCACATTCGGCCATAAAGCTCTTCATTGCTCCACGTCTCTGCATGTTTAGAACTTTCACTGCAACATCATTGTTTTCGCCTGAAAGAAAAACTTTATAGACAGTACCAAAACTTCCTGTCCCAATCATATTGCTCGAAGAGAAGCCATTAGTCGCAGTTCGGATCTCTCCATAACTTATCTTCTCATGAAAGACCTCTAATGTGGAAGGAGTTGGATTATTAGTCTGCTGGTTCTTCTTTCTTTTTCTGAACCAACGAAGAGACACCGAAGCTACGAAAAACAGCAAAAGCAAAGCTATGCCTCCGCTGACGCCGATCAAAACTTTCTTTAACAGAGATAAATGTTGTGATCCCATCGGTGGTGTTTCACTAAAGCATGGCTTTAGTTTCAATTCTTCGATGCCTCCACAAAGATTTTTGTTTCCAAATACTGAAACTATTGTAGCATTCCGAAATTTTCCTTCAGTTGGCACACTTCCCCCGAAATTATTAACGGATAGATTGAGATACTCCAACGAAGAAAAGTCTGCAAGATATGCTGGTATACTTCCAGAGAGGTTATTGTACGAGAAATTAACTCCTTTAAGACCCTTCAACCCTGTTATATCCGGAATGGCTCCATTAAAATAGTTCCCTTGCAACGAAAGTATTTCCATCGAGAGACAATTTCCCAAGGTAGGTGGGAGTTTTCCGGATAATTTATTATGCGCAACAGATAGTTGAACAAGATGTTCAAGTCGTCCAACATCTTTTGGTAGAGAGCCGGTCAAGGAATTATCTGACATGTCTAGTTTAAGAAGGGATTGAATTTGCATAATTTCCCGAGGTATAATCCCATGCAACTTATTAGATCCAATCAATAATTCCCGTAGCAAAGAACAGTTGCTGAGACTTAGAGGGATGGTTCCTTCAAAGCTATTGTTGAACAAGTAGAGTAGGTCTAATCGAGTGATGTTTCCTATAGAAGATGGTATCTCTCCAGATATAATATTTGAATTGAGATTTAATTCGTCTAATTGTAAAAGGTTACCAATAGAGGTCGGGAGTAAACCTGTTAACTGATTTTTGTGTAGCCCAAGTCTTCGTAGGTTTATGAGATTCCCAATGTTGTGCGGAATGCTTCCAGAGATGAAATTTGTCGAAAGACCTAAACCTTGGAGGTTTCTGGACAGATTTGCAATGAAGGTAGGCAAGTGACCACCAAGCCTATTTCCACTAACGGATAATTTTCTAGTTGGGTGCAATTAGTCAAAGAAGCAAGAAATTCCAGATCTCCAAAAGAGTAACCTCCCAAAAAATTATCTTGAAGATTTAGGAGTTGCAACTTCTGTAATTTTCTAAAGCTCGGAGGAATACTTCCTGTCAGATTGTTGCTATCGATTGCCAACTTTTGAAGAGTCGAGATATTGGGAAGTGTTGTTGGAATGACTCCTTTGAGATAATTGCGTCCCATATTTAACTCTTGTAGGTTTGGTAGCAGCGTTCCAAAATCAGGTCTCAGGCAACTCGAGAAATGATTATCACTGATGTATAAAAACTTACGTGAGGACAAATTGTAGATTGGGGGAGGAAAAACACCAGAGAACTTGTTCATTGATATTGTAAGAGCCACCATTTTAGTCAATCTAGCTATATCACCAGGAATTTCTCCTTCTATATTGTTGTCTAGAAAGCCAACTTGCATGAGTGATGTCAAGTTTCCTAAAGATGGAGGGAGTTTCCCATTCAGGTTATTAGTATTAAGATCTAAGATAACAAGCTTAGTCAATGACCCTAGCTCTGAAGGAACACCTCCTCCAAGATTATTTGAATTTAAATGAAGGGACCATAATTCAGAGCAGTTATATAGGCCGATTGGAATCCCTCCTCCGAGAAAATTAGAGCTCATATTCAAGTAATGAAGTCTAAACAAGTTTCCACCTCGTGAGGGATGATACCACCAAAAGAGTTATCAGAAAGATTAAGTGATATGAGAAACGAAAGATTACCAATAGATGGTGAAATCACTCCGCCCAGTTGCAACCCTGGGAGGTCCAAATGAGTAACTCTCTTGTGTTTGCGGCCGCATGTAACCCCATTCCAGTTGCAGAGAGGGAATGAGTTATTCCATGAGGACAAGACAACTCTTTTGTCTTCAGAAACTTGAGATTTGAAGTCGAGCAATGCTTGCCTATCAGTTTCATCGGTAAAACCATATGCTTCAAGTAACATGAGAGCACTGAAAGAAAATAAAAGAAACAGTCTCATGCTTTCCATTTTTTTTTTTTTTTTTTTGGGTTAAAAGCTTTTCGTGCTTCTCATATTTTGCAGGTAAGTGAATATAAGAGACGAAGCAAATTAATGTAAAAAGCCTTGAACTTTACCAAAATCCCGTGGACTTGTAGTCAACCTTCTTGCGATCTGACTCAAGTATTCCACTAGTCTTATTATCTTCCCTAATGGTTGTCGAAATTGACCAAGTTTAGTGTTTTATTATTCCCAAATGTTTTATTTGCAAGACTTTTCCAAATACAGAAGGCAAAGTTTACAAATTGAATCTTATAATTATAAACCCCACAAGCTCTATCATGTAATGTATATGTTATTTGGTATCCAACTCAAGAATTGGAGAAAGGAGAGACAGACATGCTGCTAAATTGCTTGAACTTGTACGGCCAGAGCAATCAAATCTTTGGGTCAGGTACGATGTCTGGAGGGGATGGAGTGAACATTGTTTTCGTTTCTTAAAACATTGGAACACTCTTCGTCTATTTCTCTCTTTGGGCAAAAGCTCAAAACAGATTAAATTAATTAATTCTTATTATCGGTAGTTAAATTCGTAATCTAATCATATAGCCCACGTATAATAAAAGGCTCACAATTATCCTGGTCAAATCTTTATACAATTGTGAACATTTACAAATTACTAGCACATTTGGCAAATTTTGTCTATTGTAAACACTTTCTTTTCCTCAAACTATCTTTTGAAACCCTTTAACAAACAAACAAAAAAAGATTATATTTTGCTGTCTGTTTCGCACGACTTATTCTACTCTCACCGTTTGGAATCTTAATTCAGACAACGAGCTTAATGACATAAGACGCTGAAGGTATGGAACACACAACAATAATTTCTGGGCTCACTGTGGAACCCAGAGTAGATTTTGACTTATCCACGCTTACAGAGTCAAGTCAATAACAGAATCGCTAAATAGATTGCCACTAGCTATGTTCACATACAAATATACACGACCGGTTTAGGACAAGAGTAGACTACCCAAAAAATGACTTCAATACATGATTAAATCCATTAATCTACATGGGTCATTACTGTCCAGAGCAAATTAAATCTTACCAAAAACCAATCCGTATTGGAGACAGAGTAGAGAAAAACATCAATTATACAAAGAAGAAACTAAGCTAGAGTATAACGATCGAAGGAATATGTTCCAAACACTCTAGTAAACACATCAATAATCGATAGAAAGAGAGATTCTCCAAGAAGCTTGAGTAGAAAGAGGAGACCTAACAAGACCTTGTAGAATAATCTTCCTCCGTTTCGACGAAGAAGGCTTATCTGTTGTTTCCTACAAATTGGTTGGTTGCAGATTCTCCAAGAGCTTATTTGCTGTTTACAACACTGCATTGAAAGTTTATCTGCTTTTTGAGGCCAAGATACAGTCTTTCCAATTACAAAGCACCTGTTTTTGAAAAAATGATTTATCTTCCCCATATGCATCTGTCATTTCGAGGTATTCAGCTGCACAGTTGTAAGGAAACAACGTTTTCAGGTGAAATCGACTCGTGCACTATAACAGAATCTAACAATTCCTAAAAGTCTTCTTTCTCTCAACATCCTTAAAATGAGAGATATGGCAAGTGTGGAGTTGAAAAAAGCTAAAACCTTTGAAGGTATTTGACAGTTGAAAAAGCACACATGCATGCAACTGACTTTGACACAGAGGAGGATGACGAAGCCGGTGCCAAACTAAAATCAAGAACATCAGAGTTGTACCCGTTTGCTGGAGAATACAAGATTACGTTTAAACAGAAAGACACTCATTAAAGGAACCACAGTTGTTCAAGAAGCCATATAGCTTATGGAACAAAATACCTCAAAAACCCCAAAGCATGGACTTGACAGGACAGAGAGTAAATCCAAACTAACAAGTTTTTTTCTCATTTGATGATGCGAATAAACCATAATTTATAAAAACCAAAAACCTTATTATTTGATTTTAGAAGACATATAACAACACATGGATGATGATGATCACATGACTTGTATCTTGAGCTTGGACGAAGCTGTGGGAGGCTTCAACAGATCCTCTTTGAGTTGCACCTTTTTGGGGTCATCCATTACATGTGCAACATAAACTCTCACTACTTCAAGACACTTCATTTTCAGTAAGAAATGGCTAATGTGGTTCAGCTCGTTTGCACTTCCTTGATACTGCATTATACGCAGCATTTTTACTTGGTTATCAGGGGAAATGCCAATCCCAACAAATCGCCGCAAAGTATCCAGACCCTGAGCATCAAGAGGAGAGACTATTTTAATTTCATGCCACAATCATACATACTAAGAAAGATTTGTTCAGGGTTTGCTTCACACCGAGAGAACCAGAGTTTTTAGGTTTGGAGAATGCTCAAGAAGAAGTGGCAGAAGCACTTTCCAACCTCGTTTTTTGTTACTCGAAAACACTAACTCAACGAGGTTGTACGTTAAACACCGGTAGTCCACCTTTGCAGCATACCGAAATCACCTAAAACACACACAACAAATGTTTTCCTGTTTCTAGCCAAAAGATGATGAGACCATACACTGAAACACACCTCTACAGAAAAAGAAAGGGTCTTAACAAATGTATCCCCCTGAGGAGATCCGTCACATCCGGNCAGACCCTGAGCATCAAGAGGAGAGACTATTTTAATTTCATGCCACAATCATACATACTAAGAAAGATTTGTTCAGGGTTTGCTTCACACCGAGAGAACCAGAGTTTTTAGGTTTGGAGAATGCTCAAGAAGAAGTGGCAGAAGCACTTTCCAACCTCGTTTTTTGTTACTCGAAAACACTAACTCAACGAGGTTGTACGTTGAACACCGGTAGTCCACCTTTGCAGCATATCACCTAAAACACACACAACAAATGTTTCCTGTTTCTAGCCAAAAGATGATGAGACCATACACTGAAACACACCTCTACAGAAAAAGAAAGGGTCTTAACAAATGTATCCCCCTGAGGAAATCCGTCACATCCGGTTCAAGTTTTTCCCAACGATCGTCATCTTCCGCCAAATGAAGATCCAATGTAGCTCTGCCAAGTGAATCCTAATTACAATGTGGACACTCGCCGAGCAAAATCAGAGTAGTATAGATCGACAACACTCGGTGTGTCAAGTGAAATAATGCTCGAACGTTCTAAGAAAAAAGCTCAGTTATATGCAACTGAGAGTCTCTTAATGGTTTTGCTGGTTATGGCATCTGGCCTTCCTGGCAAAGAATTGTGATGTATGGTTAATTCCTCAAGCACCGGGCAAGCAGCAAAAAGCACATCAAAGATTTATTCATCCTGAAACCAAATTGTATCAAGGAAGAGAACCTTTAGTGTTGGGAGAGACACATCCGAAGGAAATTTATCGATGTCAAGTCGTGTTCCCAACGTCAGCTTAACCAGTGTAGTGCTTGCGAAGACTTCGGATAGGAAACAAGGTTGCGTACGACATTTTATGTGTAGATAAAGCTCAGAGAAACCGTGTTCCAAGGCATTACATATCCAGCGGTCAACAAGAACCATGTCATGTTCATCTTTACAGGTTAGTGAGAACTTTTTTATAGGGATATCGCCTTGTAAAGAAAATGTTCTATCCACATAACACCTGACATCTTCAGGCTGCCAAAAGATGGAATCGTCAAAGTCAAAATCATGCCAGAAAGCAAACAGAGTCCTCCACCTCTTGGAGAGAAGAGATGTTGAAACAGCTTGTTTCGTGGGAAGTGAAGACATGATTTGGACCAGAAGCTCAACTGGAAGACAATTCCCTGAAGCTACGCAACCTTCATTCAACTTTTTGGCACCCATAGAGAAAGAACCCATCCCTAAATTTGAGCTCGACTGATAAAAAAATTGCAACCAACAATACACCACACAAGTACAAAGTCAAAGTCAAAGTTTCAAGGTTCGATTTAAACAAAAGAAACAAACAAAAAACCCCTAAAGATTCGAAGTTTCGCTCCAGGAGATAGAAAACTCATTCATCAAACCGAAAGAAACAAAAATTACGGGATCTAAAAGACTTACACGATCAGCAACTTCTTCTCCATATCCCATATCAAGCTTCTTCCGCATTCGTGTATTCCGAGTTTTTTTTTTCTTTTTCCCAAGCCTATGTTTTTTCACTCCCGAAGCTTGCTTCGTAATCCTTTTCTCTTCTTCTTTGTTTTTCTGACGTCATGTATTCTTTTTAGTTGGCCTAGGATTTCGGGTTCGATTCGGTTTTTTCGGTTTTTTCATTAATTCGATTTGTTTGTCTTAATGTTTGTCATGTTCTCTAATCTCCGTGGTCGAAATGGAGTTAACAAGAACTTAAAGTGGGGACCTGTTGTTCTTCAACAACAGAACATAAAAACAAGTCTCTGTCACTGGTCAAGTTGTTCTTTGATCACACGTGATAGTTCTAAGTAAAAAACATAAAATTAAGTCTCTCTCTCTCTATCTCTCTCTCTCTCTCTCTCTCTCTCTCTCTCTCTCTCTCTCTCTCTCTCTCTCTCTCTCTCTCTCACTTCACCAGTTCAGGAGAAAATATTTCGGTATTTGAGCTTTGCTAGATAAAGGAAAAACAGAGTAAAGAAGATACATTTGATCATATCATTGATGTCACATTGATTTTGTTTCGCTCACTGTTACGTGAGGTGTAATACTGATATATAGTAAAACATGTTTTGAGGACTAAATATTGAAAGTTGAGGATCGATTCACTCCCTTGCCGATGTAGACAATTTTTAACTTTAGCTTTAGAGTTTCAATGAGAAGACTATTGGAGAAGCTGTTAGTATTATGAAACAGAGATAACTTTGTAACGGTAATTTAACGGTAACATTATTAATTAGATAACTTTTTGACTATGCTCAATTTTAATGCGATCACATTAAAAAAAAAAGGGAAGTGTCGGGCTTTTCAAACCCATGTCAAACTCCCCATTATTATGATATTGTCCGCTTTGAGTCAAGTGGCAAAGCCCGCACGGATTTGTTTTTGGGTTCCTTTCCAAAAGGCCTCTTAGTAATCATAGTTGGACATTATTTATATATTAGACAATATTTGTCTAAACTTCCGATGTGAGACTTGGATTGATATCCAATAGGAAGAATATAAACTATATTATATAGTGCGATCCTTTTACTCTTCATCTTTTTTCACTGCGCACTTTAACTTAATATCATCTCTACTTTGTTAGATGAAAGAATCCAATGGATGAGAATTTGGTTAAATTGTGATAGAACTTTCAAAACTTATAGAACAACTCTTTCAAGAAGAAAGAGAAAAAATAAAGAAAAAAATCTCCTCTATTTACAAGGGAGAAGTCTATCTCTAGCTCGTAGAACAATATTATGGATAATCATCATTGAAGCCGAGACGTCACAGTGATGAAGGTATCTTCAGGACAAGGGATCGTTAAGCCACCCATTGGATGATCGAACCCAAACTCTTCTTCGGATTTTCTGAGAAGAGCTTGAAACGAAGGCTGGCTCAGGTATGAGATTGGCACCAAATATCTCTTTTTCTGGCTCTCTCCTACGTACACTGCAAGAAACCCTTTTGGCGCCGCAGAAGCTGCCCTTTTGTCTGTTGCGGCTGCTTCTGTAATGGAGTGTCCAAGAATCTTCTTTGCACCCAATAAAGTTCTTACCAAAGCCATTTCTAGTTCTTTTGTCTGAAATTTGGAATTCTTTTGAAGCTTTTGAAGAGATAAATGAAAAGATGCAAGTTATTAGATTGCTTGTTGGTTGCTGATAGAAAGAATGGGTTATGAGTATATATAGAGAGATCAATGAATATAATAAGTTGCAATCTCTCTAAAAAATCTTTGAAACTTGTGGTCTTGAATTGTGGGACAGACTAGAACAGAGTTTCACATGGTTCTGTTTTTTTCCATTTGGAAAAGCTTAGTTTAATGCAATTTCAATTTGTATTGATGAGATAGTTAATTGAGTGTGGGGCAATAAACTAAAAAACAAAAACGCATATGCAATTCACAAGGGACTGTTTTATAAATGTTTTTTAGATAAGACATATGCTATTGTCAATAATAAGAGCAGCAAGTTTATGTTCTTCATGTTCCTATTCCCTCATCTCTGTGTTCTAAATGGATTTAATAAGAACTTAAAGTGGGGACCTGAAGTTGCTCAACAACAGAACAACAAGTCTCTGTCATTGGTTAGTTGTTCGTTGATGATATCCACAAATAGGATAACACATGACAATTATAAGTAAAAGATTGAATATCTCATTTCCTCTCTTCATTATTATACACAGACCCGGAGAAAACAAACATATAATTCTCGCTAGCTTTCGTTTCTTGTCATCTATCATATCTAGAAGACAGAACCATGTGAAACTCTGTTTGTGTATGTCCCGTGTGGTTTTAAGTCCTTCATCAATCTATTTATACATCTAGAGACAGAACCAACTCTTCAAATCACCAAGTAGTAAAGCAATCCAAACCTTGAATCTGATCATCTAATTTTAACCGTTTTTCAGAAGCTTTAAATTTAGATTTTCCAGACACAAGAAATGGCTTTGTTCAGAGGTCTCTTTGGTGAAAAGAAGATTATCGGCCTCTCTGTAGCGGCTACAAGCAAAAGAACACTTTCAGCACCAAAGGGGTTCCTTGCGGTGTACGTCGGCGAAGACAAGGTCCAGAAGAAGAGATATTTGGTGCCAATCTGATATTTAAACCAGCCTTCTTTTCAAGCTCTTCTCGGTAAACCCGAGGAAGAGTTTGGATTTGATCATCCAATGGGTGGGTTAATGATTCCTTGTCCTGAAGATACCTTCATCAATGTGATTTCTCGGCTTCAATGATGATGTTCGAAAAGAAGAAAAAACTAACATTAGAGAAAGAATTATTCAATGTATATATGTTTAACTTTTTATTCTTTTTCTTTGTGAAAGAGAGTTGTTCAAGAGATTACAAAACTCAAATGTGTAAACTAAGAACAATGGTTCCAATTATACAGATTGCAGCAAGTCTGCGAAAAATTTCATCATTCTTGTACACATAATTGTCTATGTATCTATATCAGTGGCGTGACAAAGTTGTGTGACCCATATAGGCTTTTGTTTTCGGTAGACACAGACCATTATACGATGAGGATGTTTATATCCTCACTAAGATTCTTGTCTTCTGATAAATTAACTTCTAATCTTGTTTAAGATGTGTCTATCTATTTAAAAAGACCAACTCTGTTTATGGCAAAAACGTTATATTTTCTTCTCCTGATCATTATCTTTGGAGCAGAAAGACTTTATACTGAGTTGAAACTTGTACAAGAAAAGAGTTTCACATGGTTCTGTCTTTCAGATTTACTAATCTGGATTGAGTGTTGGACAAGCAACATGGTTCTGTTTTCTTCATGTTTTGTAATGATTCTCGGGTGCTATTCTCAAAACTGAAAGAAGAACACAAAAAAATATATAAAAAAGACACAAGAGCATTGAAGAGAATTGAGCGGCTTTACAAAGAAGACACGAGACTCTCGAAGTGATTTGGGAAAACACCCAATCGGCGTATTTCGTCTTTACCAAGTCCATAACGGCGTCTACAGTTATCACCCACAATTCCTTCAAACAAGACTTCTCTAATACTGTTTCTCCTCGGATCGAAATATAGACTATAAAACGATTTAGAAAAACTGTTCGGTGCAAAGATAAGCTCACCAGCATCAGTAACATCATGGAAAGGTAGACAAGTCCTCCCTTCTCTTTTATCTCTCTTAGAAGGTACAAGAAAGTGTTTATGCGTCCACTTGTGTCCATCTGCATCTTTCAAAATATATAGATCAACCTTATCATCAGCGAAAATGTGTGGACTAACTAAGGCTAGCCTTCCCTCGTAAGGTACATTATATGATCAACCGGAGCAAAATTACCCTCTGGCGGTTTGATCATATTGAACTTTTCAGATCTAACATCAAAGCTCACTATACGGTAATCAAGACGAGCACTAGGAGGAGTACCAAAAAATGCTGAATAATACAGAATTCCATTGAAGCATCGCCCACGCCCTGCTCCAAATGAGCAACAGAAAGGCCTAGCTTTGGATATAATTTTCCATGATTCTTGAGCTCCCAATGTAAGAATCCAAGCAGATTCGGAATATTCGGGATCTACGTGCAGTAGTTTGTGTTTACCCTCCAATGGATCGTATCCTAAAAAAGACATTCCCTCGTTGCTTGTTTTGGGATTCCAAATCAAGAATCCGTTTAATAGCGGAAAGCTCCAATCGTTAGGGTTTGTCATCTGATAACTGTCCATCGGAGAAAAAAGAGCCGTCAGGATTCTGGTCTTGAGGAACCGAGAAAACGAATCGCTTCGATTTTGCTGAGAAAGGTGAGCAGATTATGCGGTGGCCTTTCGTCTGGCGCGCGAATGAACTACATTAAGCTTGCAGCGAGGTAGTGCAGCGGGGGAAGGCCGGCCGCTGCGGGTTCACCCATCGAAAACACAGATATTCACAGCGAGCATGCAGCGGGCAATAGGTGGCCGCTGTGGTTTCCTCCGGAGCAAAAATGCAGAGTCCGTCCGAGGGGACTGAAAGATCGTACTATATGAAGGCTTTCCATTTAGATTTCGCTTTGGAGCTTTTCGTAAAAGTTATAGGAAAGCGAGTTAGCTTTCCAATGAGAGTGGTTTCAACTCATTCCGAGTAGCGGTTCAAGAGATACGACAACTTTAGCAAGCGCATGTCTGTCTGGCGCACAGACGGAGCAAAACCAGAAACCCACATCGGTCAGCTGCATTAGGCAACTACTGGCCGCTGCAACCTCCGACCCACTTTGCTATTTAGGCCAAAAACCTTATTATTTGTGGGAATATCTCATTTTTCCTTTTGTAAACACTCTTCTTAGAGAGAGTTTGGAGATTTTGAAAAGATACTTTGTTTTTAATACAAGTTTTTGTTTGTTTTCATCTATTTATCTATTTCTAATTATCTAACCATGAATCTAAACACCTCCTACATATGATTTGTTGAGATTATCATGGTTTGTGAGTAGTTTCTTTAGAACTTTGGGTATGGTAGATTAGATGTTTTCTTGCTAAATCATGATGCTTAAGACTTAGTTTATGAAGAATTCTTACTTGTTAGGTGTGATTAATGCTAGATTAGCTTTGATTAGGTTGATTTAGAACTTAGAGAATTTCTCGCCCGAAATGTGTTCGATGAAATTCATCAACCAAACTTAGCAAGTGATTTACATTTCTAGCCTATGAAAATGGATGTCTAGGGTGTTTAATGGCTATTTAGACTTGAGATTAATGCTTGTTGATCATTTAATTGCAAATGGAAGTTTTTTCTCAATTAAGTGATTAGTGAAGTGATTATTACCATGGAAATGGATTAGTCTATATTAGTGATCTAAGGACTAAGGATTAACATTGTTTGATTGTTTGAGTATCATGGTTTAGCTAGAAGATGTCTAAGTCGATTACCATTACCCGAAATTCATTTGCTTTATCTTTTATAAATTGTTTCCGTTTTCGTTTTGGTTCAAAACTTGTTAGTCTTTTAATTGCTTTTGTTATTTGCTTAGTTATTTCTTGTCTTGTCTTTAAATTGATTAGGATCATTAGAAAACCTTATTTCGATTAGCTTAGATTAAGAAGTGTCTTGTATTCTTAGTGTGTTGTTCTCGTGCCTCCCTGGATTGATTCTTAAGTATTGCAATGACATGAGCATGTTTGAGCAATTGATTTTCAACTTGCAAAAGTTCTGTTATCACGGTTCAACGGTGGCAGACGGTCATAGTAACATACAAATGAAATACGTTTTCATACCGTAAATGTGACATCATCACTTACGTCATTAGTGTTGGATGTCAACATTCTCTATTGCGCCTATGAGTGCATATGTCGACATCCTCTCCATGCGTCATTGCTTGCATCACAAGGTCGCTCCTCTTTGGCTATAAATACAGCCTTCGTCTTCTTCATTTAAACACACCAAAAACGCAAACACATCCAACTCTCTCACTTGTCTTCTTTTTCAGTCTTCAAACGTAAGTCGAGAGTCGAGAGTATTTGTAGTCGTATTCATAGATTCCGTTTCAAGTGTCTCGCCACGGTTGTATCATGGGTTTCAAAAATCGTTTTACTCCGTCACACTACGGGCAATTTATTGGATTAAGGAAAGAGATAATATCTCAGACTCCGTGTATCCATCTTTATATGGAATAACTCTATCTCGAATGTATTTTTCATCTTTCGTTTCCTTTTTCAAATAAGATCGTTTCTAATCATCTTTTACAATAGCAATTTTTAATCCGGTATTTTTACGGGATAACATCTTGTTCATCCATGGCCGATTGCTCGACAATACTTTGTTAGTTCAAACCCTAATTCCTTCGACCATTTATATTCTCCTTTGTATTTTTAAACTAAAAGTAAACTTACATATCCTTTTCGGCTTTTACTAAATTATGTAAAACTAATATTTTATTGAAACATGCATATTTTGGAGGGCTGTATCCAATCTAATATTTAGGACAATTTGGAAAGATTTGAGTTTTAGTGAGTTTTCAGATGATTTGAGTGAATAAGGTAAAGTTTTTTTTTTTAATCGTCTCAGATATTATCAATTACAATTTATGAGAACAAATATATGGATGATTTTACACAAATAATTCTACCGACCTACAATGATCCACGATCAACGGTCTATTTGCAACATGCTCGTGATGGAGCACTTTACCCTTGACACACTGGACCACGACGAGTGGCTATGCTTGCACCGTGCTGAAAATTTCCTGAACATTTGCCTCATTTGATTTGCATCATCTGGGAATCGAACTCCATACCTTCGGGTGTAGAAGCATTAATGAACCCTTGGTCAATTACTGGACCGAGGGGGCTTCCACAATTAGGTAAGTTGTTAGATTTGTTTTTACAATTATATGAAATCTCACCTAAAATCATGAAATTTGGATTTTTATTTTTTTAACTAAGAAACTCCACCAAAACATCTTCAAAAGTTCAAATCACTAAATTCCCCTAAAATCCACTACTTAAAATATTTTCAATAACAATAAGGTTCATTTACAAATCACTAGTTCAATAACATGAGATTTTAAAAAACTTTTTAAAATTCATGTTTGAATAACATAAAATTTGTGATTTTCATACAAATCACTCCAAATGCTAGATTGAATACAATCCCTTTGTTTTATAACCAACAATATACATTAGTATGCAAATAAAACTTAGTAACTTTAAAAAAATATATTTTTAGGCCAAAATTAAGAAAACAGTCTATATTTTTATAGAATTTTAAAATGTAGTTTAAATTTATACCCTAAATTCTAAACTTTGAATCCTAAAAAGTATATTTCATTAATTTTGATAGATTTAGCATTTTTCTTAATTATCCGTAAAAGATATTTATTTATGGGCAATTCTACAAAATAGCACCCAAAAACTAAAAGTTCAATAACTTAGCACCCTCATTTAGACGCTCCTTAGAATAGCTTTCATTAAAGTAAAAATGACTCATTTACCCTTCTTTTGATCAAAAACTACCTCCGACAATTCACGTTTCTTCACCTCACCGGAAAAAGTTTCTCATCGGAGATATCATCGCTTTATCGTCGAAAAATCTTTCTCGGAGCTAGGATTCCTTCGTCGGACTTTGACAGAATCAATTTCTCTTATCTCGAAGCTTCACATTGCCGGAAATCGAAGCATTGCCGGAAATAGAGGTTAGCGATTTGAGATTTTGAAAATTTGGGGGTTTTGAATTTTTTTGCCGAAACCAAGAGATTGATCATTTTCGCCAAAACCTAGTTTTTCTTGCATCTTAAATCATTTTGGAAGCATTTCCAAACTAGAGATTGCATGAAAATTTGATTCAAAATCCGATTTATAGATTTCGAAAATGGTTCATCTTTGTCTAGCTTCGATTGTTGATGGAAAGAAACTTCGATTTTGTCACTAATCGCATTTTAAGTGTCTAGCTTCGATTGTTGATGGAAAGAAACTTCGATTGTTTGGGGATGTCAAGAATTGTTCTTCAATCGTACACATCTCAAATTTGGGGTTTCGTGATGTTTGTGGATGTTGTGAATCTTAAAAGAGTAAGAAGAAACTCATTGATGGTTTTGTGTTCTTAAATCACTTGCTTTGATTGATCTAATATTGGTTTCGAAACTGGTTTTTATTGATTACACCCAATTGTGAAGTTTTCCATGGAGCAAATGGAGAAATTTGAGTGTAGAAATTTCATAAAGATGTGATTGGCATACTACTTTAGACGAGGAAAATTTGTTAAAACCTAGTGATATAGTGGCTTTCAAGTTTCTATTTTATATGAACAATTTGATTGATTTTCAGGAATTTTTGAATGTCTTGCAGGATTGTTAACCTTCATTAAAGGATAAGGACAAGAACAATCAAGCAACAACCTGTTATTTCATCAAATCTATTTTGTTTTCTATGTTTCTTCTTATTTCTTCTACTTGCATGTATAATTAGTGGTTTTGGTTGATTATCAGAAGAGATTTAACTCTCGTTTGCTGTAGTCACAACATCTAATTGGCTACGGTTGGAAGACACTATCTTGTTGGAAGACAATGAACGCGGAAAGAGATGGACCATCTTATTCAAGTGAGTCTTTCATGTCGAAGCTTGCCAAGCTCTTCTGACATTTGAAGATAGGTTCAGTACGATCAATAGCCGCTTGACGAAAATAGAGGAAGTGATGGGAATATACGAGAATCCTCCTTCACATCAAGAAAAAACAAATGATGAAGGCAATATGAATGATAATGTAAGCTCACTAATTCTTTTCCTTTGTTTTTAAAAGTTTAGTGAGATTGTTTTGAAATAGTGGTTTTCATATTTCGTTCTTGCAGTCTAAGACAGATGGTTTGGATCAGATCAATTCCTCTAGCCAGCCTCGGCCCAATACGAATGAGCATGTAATGTTCTGAGCTTTTAGTTTCCTTTCAAACTCTCTATCTTAGAATTTAGGAAAGACTTCTTAAAACTTACGAGAAAGCTTCCTAAATTTATAGAAAACCATAATTTGAAATGTTTTACACAAAACAAAACTGATATGCCATTAATTTGAAATGTTTGTAGTTAAACATAGATAATTTGGAATCCAGTTCTACCCCCAAGAACACAGTTTAAATAATGATGTAAGCTCTCTGTTTTTGGTTTCCTTTAAAACTGTCTTTAAATTTGGGAAAGTATTCTTGGAATAGCAGGAAAGCTTCCTAAATTTGTAGGAAACCATACTATCCAACAAGAAGATTTAGATATTGAAGATTTCTGGTTTTTTACTTGAATTTTAAATATTTAGGAAAAAGTCTTCCTAACCCTGTATAAAATGTATTTGAAGCCTGTTGCAGAAGATCTTACTCAGATAGATCCAATACTCTTTGGATACACAACCATATCCAAATGATGATTGGAGTCATCATGTAAGTTGGGAAGATGTATCTATAAATCAAGAAGTTGTTGTGTGTCACAGAGGCTGCTGGCGTAGAGGATCTGTCAATACGATTATTAAGAATGGAAAAGTCTCTGTCCTCATTAATCATACACTAGAAATCTTCCAATTCAACATTGAGGATATAAGGGTTCATAGGGAATGGGTAAAGCAAACAAATTATGTGATCCATTATTCAGACTAGTGTTCAAAAATTCTGTTAGCCAAAAGACGGATCTCACTGAATCTAAATCTATTATTTTACAAAGTTTAGGAAACACAAACACAGAAGGTGACCCAAACACAAGATTCTTCAACTGTTGAGGTAAGATTTCTGGGTTGTTTCACTTGTATATTAAACGCAATTGGTCGATTCTTCCTTAACTTATACGAAATGTTCCTAAAACTGTTTTGTATTTGTAGTCTGATGCAGATCATGTGGCTCAGAACCGATCCTTTTTTGATACACATTCTGAGACTCACATACAAGTAGGTGCTCCTGTGGAGATAAAATCTAAAGATGGCAGATGGTTTCCAGGAACAGTAACAAAGAAATCAACAAACGAGGGTGTTGATGTATATATTGTGGAGTACTCAAAACTTTTTGTGGATCAAAAGACAAAGCAGAAAAAAGTAATGGAGAGTGTCAGCAAGGAACAGATTCGTCCTCCATTGCCGGATATCGAAGGAAGTTGGAAGGGTCCACAACCATTGGACTACGTCTACGTCTTTTTTAACGGCGGCTGGTGGAAAGCCATAGTGATGAAAATAATGACCAACAGAAGATACGGTGTTACAATGTTCCTGTCTCTGCAAGTCCGAGAATTTTGGTTTGAAGAAATCCATATTTACAGGGAGTGGGTGAATGGTGCCTGGGTTTCTCAAGTAGAGGTATTTTTTCTTCAAAACCTTTCCTTAAACATTTATGTCACGATTTAGTAAGAATGTTCTTGTTACTCCTCAGAAAAGGAAAGGAGCTGAAACTAAAAAAGATGATGACCTCTTGGTTCGGGCTAAGAAAAGGAAGGCGGCAGCGAGTCCTAAACCTTTAGAGAAGTTTGATGATTTGCCAATAGATAAGCTTGCGTTTCTATGGCGGAATGATGGCGAAACGAAAAGATCTCATCCTACAAGGACTCCGTATCACACACCAAGAAACCCGTCGTTATGTGTAACGCGTCCAGTACATCCGGTAATAGATCCATTTCTAACTCCTAAAATCGATAAATTTAAAAGGATGGATGATTGGAGGAGAAGAAGGGGAGAAAGGTTAGTATTTATTTCACCTTTCCATTTGTTCATATCTTAAAAACTTGTTACTCCCTAACTTGTTTCATTTAACTAATGCAGAGTCAAAATCGATCGCTATGATGTATTGCCATCATGGTTTACTCTTGTAGAAACTTTAGAAGAGCCTATGAGCAACCAGGTGATTAGTTAGTAAAAAATTGTTTACTAGTTTTGGGTTTAAGAAAGCATTCCTAAATGATTGTGATGCTTTCCTAAAATTTCAAAAAACCTTATTTCCAGTTATTATTTCTAACTATTTCTTTTGTGTAATGTTTGTTTATGCTCAACGTTTATGCAGCAAATAGATGTGAGATTATCATTGTTTGCTTTGAGAAGGCATAATTATGAAGCATACTTCCACAAACACCATCTCCCTCAAGCTGCATTCATCGAAACATCGTTCTTCAACGCGTTGTCGTGCAGCTACAACAGATTCAAACGTGAGCCGAGTACCATATTTATTGGAGGCTGTGTTGAAGTCGTAAATGGGAAAGATCATCCAAACAAAGCCTGGGGGACATATGTTGAAGTCATCTACGGACTTACCTTTGAGAAGAAGAGCAGGCATTGGATTGGAATGGTAATCAATGTGAAGAAGCACACAATCACTAGAATCAGTTGTGGGCATCCAATAGAGCAAGCTGATTCAGTCCTTACTCATGTGCAACATTTTGCAGGTAAGTATTTAGGCTTATTAATCAATTGTTAGTTGAGAATTTTTTATATTTTAAAAGTTCCTAAAAAACGTTTTTTAAATGGTGCAGAGATGATACCCGTTCTGATGTGTGTTGCTGCAAACAAAGCAGTTACTGACAAGGAACGAGTTCCTTACAAAGTTGACAAACTAGAAGGGAAGAGTATCCCTAAGACCAATTATGTGGAGAATTATGCTCTTTTCATGTTGAAGATGATTGAATGCCATTCAATGGGGATTAAAGACATGTCAAAGCTTGCTGATGATACTTCGGATGACATAAGAAGCAATCTGGCGTGTAATCTCTTTGAAGAGTTGGGTGGTGATAAAATCTCAGACTCTAATAGGTCTTCCTATCTGAAAATGGTGACTTTAGAAAAATACAGATGAAATAAATTTGATATTAGAAAGACAATATCTACAGTTCATTCTATCGATAAGCCTATCTTAATTTCATTTAAAGACAATATGAAGACTTGATACAAATGTTGAAATGATCATTTCCTTGAAATGCAACGTATTTAGGAACCATTTAGGAACTTATATAACGTATTTAGGAACGCTTTCTTAAATCGACAAGAAAACAGAAAAAGACCAAATAATTCATTAAAACACAAATGACCCCTCATTTACCCCTTGATCAAAGACTATTGAAAAACGCCAAAAACCCTACCTCCCGATTAAAAACACTTCACGCGTTTCTTCACCTCACCGAAAAAAGTTTCTCATCGGAGATATCATCGCTGGATATTCCTTCTTCGGACTTTGACAGAATCAATTTCTCTCATCTCAAAACTTCTCATAGCCCAAAATCGATTTCCCGGAGCTAGATATTCCTTGGTCGGACTTTGACGGAATCAATTTCTCTTTTCTCGAAGTTTCTCATAGCCCAAAAATCAAGGTAGATTTTCGTATCATATCATTGTGGTTTTCGTATCATATCATTGGGGTTTTCGTATCATATCATTGGGTTTTTCGTATCATTAGGGTTTTCATGTCATTGGGGTTTTCATATCATATCATTCGGGATGTCGTATCATATCATTGGGGGTTTGTATCATATCATTGGGTTTTTCGCAGCTTAACCTAGAATTTCATATCATATCATTGGGGTTTTCTTTCTCTGAACAAGTGCTTAGTTATTGTGTGAGTTATGTGTGGATTTCCTTGTATCTTTAATCATTTTGGAAGCATTTCTAGGTTTAGCTGCTTATTTTGATGTGTTTGCACTTGTACCTTTAATTCATTTTGGAAGCATTTCCTAGTGTAGCTGCTAATTTTGATGTGTTTGCACTTGAATCAAAGAAAATGATATGCATTTCTGGAGTTTCCTGTGTTAATTCACTGAAAAGCTTGTTGATTGTAGTGTTTCTAGGAATGTGTTATGAGGAATGTCTATTTTTTGTTTTAACAGGTGAAAACACAATGAATTCGTATCCTCAAAGTATCATGCTGATTAGTCGTTTTTCAACACATCAATTACCCTAATGTGTAGACTACCGCAATCATAACGGTGTGTCGTCTTAGCACTTAGGGATCGAACCCACAGAGAGAAAGAACATCACAATAAGAATATAAGAAACTACTTAAGCTAAGCTGCACGATTTTCTTTCTCTTTTTGTTCTAAGAACTAATTACGATAAAACCTAAAAATAAAAGACAGAGAATAAAAACATACAGGACAACTAAAATTATTGCAAGCTAGTTTTAAGAACACATAATTAAAGAAAACAAGACTCTAAACTCGGTTTACTCGAGAAGACAAAATATAGACCGTAGGATATGGTATGCGATTTTGAGTATTCGATGATTCTCTTATGATGTTTCTAATCACTCAATGAGCTTGTTCTATGGCAAGGGACACAAACTAATAGCTTAACTCACTTCCGTGATGCTAACCCCTTTATTAATAACTCGAATTAGCTAATCTTACGATTGCAACCAAATTATCAACAAGCATGAAGCGAAAGCCCTTTTTAGCCAATAAATGAACCTTAGTCACGATTTCCACCTTGCTAAGTGTCAAGAACATGTTAGAAATCTTCTAGACAGCCTACTAAACCTCTTCCAAGGGCAAACTGACCATGATCTAGAGATTGAGTAGCTACTTCAATCCTAGCTTTAAGATCACTTCTAAACATGAGAACTTTTGTAATCTTGTCCTAAACATCAAAAGATCATCATCTATCCCTCTAAATCAACCACACCTACGATCCATAATAAAACTACTCACACATATTCAAAACACAAAACAAAACTGAACGAAAGCAAGACATAGCAAAAATAAGAAGATTGGTGGAAGAAAAGTAAGAAAATCTTCACTAAGATGGTGTGGATCTTGAATCTTTCATACAAAAACAAGAGAGGAGAAGGGAGAAGTCTTAGAACAGTGAAAAGGAGCAGAGTAGATGATATTTTTGTCAGTCTGTTGTGTCTAAGAAAGCACAATAATTGTAGAATATATTACAAAAAGGGTTGGACCCCAAAGTCAAGCTTAAAATTCGCCAGGCAATCTTGATCGGTTATGGCGATCGGTTATAACCGATCACCTGTGTATTTTTTCTGCCATCGACTTTTGCGATCTGTTTGTAATCGATCGAGCTTGATATTTGTCGTGGGATCGCTTTTATCGATCGGTTAGTAACCGATCGGACGTGTAAATTCCGGTTCTCTTGTTCTTCCTTCGATCTTTGCGGTTCCTCCTCGAACTTCGATCGTCTCCTTTCGTCCACGCTCATCCAAATCAGTCCCGAACACCTGAGAAAGGCTCCAGCAAGCTAAAAAGGACACAAAAACGACCTAGGACATCCTAAATGCAATGCGACTCGATTTGGACCTAAATGCAATATACACGTAATAAAAACTATACGAAACATAAGGAAAAAAAAAAAAATATGAGACTCGAGGTGGTAAAATACAGTGATATCCTGCCTAAGCTTCATTTTGCCATAAGAAAGGAGCCAAATCAGATTCAAGGGGCGGATATAAACCAGTTCGCAAAATTCAAGAACATTGAGATAGTCCAAGAAATTCTCGGGGATGTAGAGTTCTAGAAGATAAGGGAATCGTTTTTGGGACCAATTCTGATATTCTGTTCAAGAAAACAGTATGTCGGGGAAACTTATCCACTGTTTGCTGACAAGATCATTAATCACGAAAAAAGGAGTTGTGGTTCCACTTCGGAGCACAACCTATGAGATACTCAATAAGTGAATTTCATATGGTCACAGGCTTGAAGTGTAGTGCGTGGAAACCAGAAGAAGATGCAGAAGAATCCAAACATAATGAGTATGATTGGGGCAAACTTGAAAATGGGCATACAGCGGAACAACTCATTAAGGTGCTGTGTGAAACTGACGAGGATGCAGTTGAGGAGAGGATCTCTCTCGGGATGTTGATTTTGATTGAGAGCCTCCTACTTCAGAGGTACAAGGTGTACAGGTTCCCGAAAACATTAATCGACAGAGCACATAATAAGAGTGTCTTGATGAATTATCCGTGGGGTAGAGATGCTTTTGATCTACTGCTTGAACAAATCAATAAGCGTGTTCCATCAGATCTAAGCAAGGGCAGCTACGATCTACACGGATTCCTGTTTGCTTTGCAACTGTGGATTCTGGAATCTGTACCTTCGTTGCAAATTGCCTTCAGCACAATAAGTAGTGGGGAGCGGCGGTCCGTTTTCCTCTGTGAGAAATACCTTCATACATCGGCTCCAAAGATTTTTCAAGTTACGACCATTGAAAAAATTCGAGATGTAAGTTCTTTATTTTATTAGTCAAGTCATTGATTTAGTTTCGTATTTTAGCTTCTTCACCTCACTGGATTTCTCAATTTGGGGAGGTCTTCTTAATTTTCAGGAAGGATTCATAGTAATTTAGAAAAGTGTTCCTTAACATTCAATGATGCAGTTTTTTTTTATTCTCTGTTGTGCAGCTGACGGTCAAATGCATTTTACCTCTGATACCAGAAGATCCAGAGGACAATGTCTCGTTGGAAGACAATGACGATGAGGATCTCGATACACTGGTTAATGCTATCATGAAGCGGTACAAGATGACCGCTAAAGACTGGACGAAAGGAACTCTGGATTTTGTCGAGGCGATGGATCAAGTCAACCGACATCTTATCGATTTTCAGACGCAGAGAGAGCTGGACCATCATCTGATTCGGGAGAGTGTCTCATGTCGAAGCTAAATAATCTCTGCAAGACAGTTGACGAAGGTTTCGATACGATCAATAGTCGCTTGACTGGAATAGAGGAAGTGCTGGGAATATACAAGAATCCTCCTTCACGTCAAGAAAAAACAAATGATAATTAATGTAAGCTCACTAATTTTTTTCCTTTGTTTTTAAAAGTTTAGTGAGATTGTTTTGAAATAACGGTTTTCATATTTCGTTCTTGCAGTCTTAGGATAAAATCAATTCCTCTAGCCAGCCTCGGCCCAATACGAATGAACAGGTAATGTTCTGAGCTTTTCGTTTCCTTTCAAACTCTCTATCTTAAAATTTAAGAGACTTCCTAAAACTTCGAGAAAGCTTCCTGAATTTGTAGAAAACCATACTAAAAGTTACCATTAACCTTTTTTTTTTTTTTTTTTTGTAGCATCATGACACAGATGGTGGGATCCATCCATCTATCAATTCTCCAACTATCCTACAAGACAACCAGACTCTTGGAGAGTTTGCCCATACACGGGATGATTCAACTGTTGAGGTAAGATTTCTGGGTTTTTGACATGTATTTTAAACATTTAGTAAAATCTTCCTAAACGTGTATGAAAGGTTCCTAAAACCGTTATGTGTTTGCAGATAGAAGAAGACAAGCAATGCGAAGAGGAGTTAAATCCTGATGACCAAACACATGAGATAAAACAAACGAACGATACAATTGTTGAGGTACAATTTCTGGTTTTGCAATAGAATTTTAAACATTTAAAACCTATCTTTTTACAATTTCTGTGTTTTTTAAAATCTTTAGGAAACACAAACAGATGAGATTTGTGCCGATGGCGGAACCCAAACAGAGGAGTTGACCCATACACGGGATGATTCAACTGTTGAGGTAAGGTTTCTAGGTTTTTGAAATGTATTTTATACATTTAGAAAAGTCTTCATAAACGTGTATGAAAGGTTCATAAAACCGTTATGTGTTTTTTCCGATACAGTCCTCTTTGTTGTTTGGTAAGAGTCCATCAGAAGATCAAACTCCATTAGAAGAAAGTTATTTCTCTTGTGCTGATGGAAAACCCCAAACATAGGATGGTTCCCAACAAGAAGAATTAGTTGTTGAGGTAAGATTACTAGGTTTTTCACTTGTTTTTAAAAACATTTAGTCAAAGTTTTCACAATTTCTGAATTTATGTTTTTACAATATTTAGGAAACACAAACAAACAAGGTGACCCAAACACATGACGCTTTACCTGTTGAGGTAAGGTTTATGGGTTTTTTAACATGTATTTTAAACATTTAGTAAAGTCTTCATAAACGTGTATGAAAGGTTCCTAAAACTGTTATGTGTTTGCAGATGGAAGCAGAGCCTGTGGTTCCGATCCAGTCCTCTAAAGATCAAACTCCAATAGAACAGCCTCGAAATCCATCAGAGCATGTTGTTACCATATTTGGCACATGTCTTCAGAATGAAGTTGGTCAATACAATTGCTTTTTGAATGTTATCATACAGGTAGCCTTCATTATCATAAACTGATTGATTTCTTGGGTATCAATGTCTATAGTATCCAGCTTAAAAGATTTCTATTTGCTGAATGCTATTTTTTTGGATATAAGTCTCTATGGAATCTGGAGATGTTTCGGGCTGAGTTCTTGCGGAGTTCAACACTATAGCACCTTCACATGGGAGATCCTTGTGTTCTCTGCTCATTGCATGGAATTTTCACTGCTTTAGACGCTGCTTCGAGCAAAACACAAAAAGAACTTGTGGATCCTTCATCTCTCAGGATTGCTTTGAGTAGTTTGAAGCCAAATTTCTTCAAACAGGTAAAAAGAATTGATTTCTGGTTTTAAATGTTAATCGTAATATAGATAGAGTAAGCTTTTGTTTATATCAAGTAGCCTAAACTTGGGCATCATATGGTGGACAAGCTCAGATGAACAATGCTTCAGAAGTATTGGATTTCATTTTCGACTGCTTTCATAGCTCGTTTGCTCAGAGCTCAAGCGTGTCTGAACAAGAATCTTTGGAGAGCAACTGTACGGGTAGATGGGAGTGTGCCCCCGCACATGTATTGCCCATTCTCTATTTGGATTGAAAATTTAGACCAAATGATTTGCGACAGTTGTGAGCTGAAGTCCAGGCATATGAAGTTCACTTCCTTTTTCCATTACATCAACACTAGTGCCCTGCGGACCATGAAGGTGTCATATGAGTGTTCATTAGACTTGAGTTTTCACGTAATTTATTGGGTAATTGACTATGGTTTTGCCCCCACTTTATTCTTAATAGGTTAAACACGCTAAGAAATCATTCAAAGAACTTCTAAATCTTGTGGGTATGAACGATCCACTAGCATGTGATACTGAAACTGGTGGTTGTGGGAAAAGCAACCATATACATCATTTTCTCACTACTCTCCCACATGTTTTTACTACAGGTAAAACCATTTTTTAGGAGTCCGATGAATGGAAACCTATTTTAGATCACTGGTATATTCTTCTTAACGCTCTATTTATATTGGGGCTGGCAGTTTTAGGTTGGTAAAACGAAATTGAGACTGCATAAGTCATAGCAGCTACTCTTGCAGTATTGAAAACCGAGATAGACATCAGCATCATGTACCGAGGTCTGGAGCCTAAAAGCACATATAGATTAGCTTCCATGGTACGTGTTTTCAATTTCATCCATGTGTTTCTTCTTTGAACTTAATTTGTGTTTTTCGCCTGGACGTTGATCTTTTGCTATTTCTCTACAACTCTAGGTTTGTTATTATGGACAGCATTATCAATGCTTTGCATATAGACATGAACACGAGTTACGCGATCAATGGATCATGTACGATGACAAAAACGTGACGGTAATAAGACTATTTGAAATACACTTTGACTTTGCAGGCAGATACACTCTTCCCACTCATTTTATGTAATATCTTCAGGCGATCGGTGGTTGGAATGATGTACTTTCTAAGTGTGAGAAAGGACACTTGCAACCACAAGTTCTTCTCTACCAGAAACGTGATAAGGCACAGAAGGTGGAAGCATCAAAGAAGAAGGTTGGTGTTGCAAAAAGGAAAAAAGCTAAAACCAAAAAAGATGATGACACTGTGGAAAAGGCTAGGAAAAGGAAGGTGGCAAAAACTTCAAAGCAGCCTGTGAATGTTTTCTTAAGACGGACCAATCGTGAACTCAAAGTATCTAACACTAGCAAGACTCCATACCGTGCTCCAAGAAACCCGGCGTTACAGATAACGCCGATGGTAAATCCGATATTAGATCCCTTCCTGACACCTGAGATGAAAAAGATTACAAGATTGTTTGATGGGAAGGAAAAAAAGGACAAAGGTTGGTACATCTTTAAAACTTATTCATCGATAATAAAAAATTCTTAGGTGTTACTGACTGGTTTCAATTAATAAATGCAGAATCATAATTGATGGGAAGTCTGTATCAACATCATGGTTTGCTAACCTAGAGGCTCCGAAAAATCCTATGACAGATGAGGTAATTAGTTTTAAAACTGGTTTTACGAAGGCATTCCTAAATGCGTAGGACTCTTTCCTAAAGTATCAAAATACCATAGATTATGTGTTTTTAAGTCTTTCTTTTGTATAACTTTTTTTTTCCCTGTACGTTTATGCAGCACATTTCGGCAACACTATCAATGTTGGCAACGAGAAGTAATAACTATGCTGCATACTTCCACAACAACCATCTCCCACGAGCTACATTTATCAACCAACACATCTTTAGGATAATGTCATCAAGCTATGAAAGCTTCAAAAATGCTAAAAGAGATAAAAAAAAATCATGGCTTTACTGATGATATTGTTCTAGTCCCGTGTGGGAAGATGCCTTCAAGTAAAATATGGGGAACCGATGTGGATGTTATTTATGGCGTGACTTTCAAGAGCAATCATTGGATCGGGATGGTGATAAATCTAAAGAAACACAAAGTCGCGATAACAAAGTGTGGGCATCCAATAGAGAAAACGGATATTGTTCTTGCTCATGTGACACAATTTGCAGGTATAACTCTACTTTATATCAATTAGGTTTATCTTGGTTTGAATTTTTATTTGTTGGTCATGTAATTTTGTATATAACTTTGTTATTTGTGCAGAGATGATTCCAGTTCTTATGTGTGTTGCTGCCAACAGAACTGTTATGGATGAGGACCGAGTTCCTTATGAGGTTGAGGAACTCGAAGGAAAAGACATCCCTAGGACCAATGTTGTTGGGAATTGTGCTCTTTTCTTGTTGAAGATGATTGAATGCCATTCAATGGGGATTAAAGACATGTCCAAGCTTGTTGATGCAAATGGGCACGACATAAGAAGCAAGCTGGCGTGCGATATCTTTGAAGAATTTACTGGTTAAAAGGTCCATTAGCTGTTATGAGAAAAATATGTGATCAATATGTTAAGAATGCTTACTAAAATGTCGGTGTTATGAAAGCTTCTTACGATATATTTTGTAATTATCATCTTGATTACTCCAAACTGGTGTAATTATCATTTTCTAATTACGATACATTTGTGATTACTCCAAACTGGTGTAGTGTTTATGATCCATCGTGATTTGTAACTCTTGATTTGATGTAACTATTTATTTGTAACTCGTTACAAATGATGAAAAATGATCCTTTCTTGGAAATGAGAAGTATTTATAAACCATTTAGGAACATATATAACGTATTTAGGAAAGTCTTCTTAAATGAACAGAAAACAGAAAAACTATAAAAAAAGACTATATTAATTGTTGATTTTCATGCGTAAATGAAGCATCAGAACATATGTGTTGTTGTTTTGGCTACACAAAGAAAGAAAAAAAGAGACAAATGATGAAAAATGATCCTTTCTTGGAAATGAGAAGTATTTAGGAACCATTTAGGAACATATATAACGTATTTAGGAAAGTCTTCTTAAATGAACAGAAAACATAAAACATAAAAACTATAAAATTAAAGACTATATTAACTGTTGATTTTCATGCGTAAATGAAGAATCAAAACATATGTGTTGTTGTTTTGGCTACACAAAGAAAGAAATAAAGATACAAATGATGAAAAATGATCCTTTCTTGGAAATGAGAAGTATTTAGGAACCATTTAGGAACATATATAACGTATTTAGGAAAGTCTTCTTAAATGAACATAAAACAGAAAACTATAAAAAAAACTATATTAACTGTTGATTTTCATGCGTAAATGAAGCATCAGAACATTTGTGTTGTTGTTTTGGCTACACAAAGAAATAAAGAAAGAGACAAATGATGAAAAATGATTCTTTCTTGGAAATAAGAAGTATTTATGAGCCATTTAGGAACATATATAACGTATTTAGGAAAGTCTTCTTAAATGAACAGAAAACAGAAAAACTATAAAAGACCCAATAACGAATGGGCTAATAATAACGAATGTGTTCCTAAATATAAAGTTTTAGGATCTTAGGCCCAATAACGAATGGGCTAATAATAAAAGTGTTTCAAAATGGGCTAAATAGGTATGGTAATGACAAAGTGCGTTTCATCATCAACAAATGACCAAATTGTCATCTGAAATTGACCACATACCGAAAAGTGGTCAAGATTCCTTCTTAATGACGTGACGATTCAGAAAAAATGGCTTTTCAAGATTCTTATAATTAACCACCTTGAAAATTCCACATCTTACTCCGCTATAAAACCTTAAGACTCCTTTTTATGTATCTTTCGCTTTTGTTCCAAAATCCCTACTTAAGAATCCTCATTTTCTTCTTTATCTTTCCTCATAAGTTGAGGTTTGTTTCCAAACAATGGCGTCAAAAGCAATTACCAGGGATTACGACGAAATCCAGAGGAAACGTTCAACTCTCTTCAGCGCGGGTACCTATTTAAAACAATCCTCCTTTCTCTGTATATGTCGCTTATGTTGTTTTGTTCAATTCTACATAGGACCGATGAGTGACTGATATGCTCAAATTAATACTCTAAAAGTACTAAAGCAGTTGTTGCAGTATAGTTAGGGGTCGAACACAAGAACTCCAGAATTCACACAATAGATTGTATAGTTTCGAATTAAGCTAAACCAGAAAGATGTAATTGAAAGCAAGTACGTAAATTAAACAAGTTGTGAATCAATGGAAAAGAAGATAGGTTCAGGGTATTTCTCAGGAATTCAATGAATGTAGATAAACTAACTAACATGATTCAGATTTAGCGCGGTTCTTAAACTCAAATCACTAAAGTATAGCTAACCAACTCTCGTTGCGAAAACTATCTAAGTCTAAATCCTAGAATTCCAAATCTCTTTGCGAATCCTAAAGTCTAAACCAGCTTTTATTTCAAGTTTGATTTGTTCACAAAACAACTAAACCAAATCTCTTTGTGAATAGTTATTTTGCTCACCCTAGGTTCTGTCAGGTAATTAATTGCACTCTCGTGCCTAATCAATTATCCTAAGATCTAAGTTCTAGATTCGTCAACCTAGAATTAGCTATGGGAACAACCTAAGGCGAATAACTAATTCATATGGTGAATCCTAATCAATCAATTAACCTAACATTCAGAGAAAACATTTATGAGAACCCTGAACCTAAAGTGGATATACTCAGACATGGAGAATGAAAACAACATGATTGAATAGATCATCAAAGAAATCAATAAGAAACATGAGTTCAGAGTTGTCTCTCCAAAAACCAGAGTAGAATCAAGCTTAGTCAACAAAAGTGGCTGAAAAACCTAATTATAATGCTAAAACACGTTTTGGGGCTTCTTGTAATTATTAAAGACTTCTGGACCAAGGTGCAAACTCTCAAGACTTGTAAAAAGTCGCGTTTCCTGTTTTCATGCAGTGAGTATCGACCGATATTAGGGTAGTGTCGATAGACACTGTTCACTGCTTCTTCTGCTCGCCAGACTGGACTGACTTCACGAAAACTGACATAACTTTTGATCGCACCGTTGGAATGACCTCAAACCACTTCCAAATGAAAGCTAATCCATTGATCTGTCTTGTATCAAAATTTGAGCTCAATCCACGGTGGGAAGTTCTTCAACTCTTCATTTAAAATCGTGACTCGTGTCTGCTTCAGTTAGTATCGACCGTACTAAAGTAGTATCGATCGACACTCAGGCTTCAAATCGACTTCTCAGCTACATGATCTCTGTTTTGCTCCAAAATGCTCCAGAAAGCTCCAATATCTCCAATTATGCTCCAAACGTGCTAAAACCTGTAAAATACTCTAAAACACTACAAAATAGTAGAAAAACTCTATAAAACGGACTTATATCATGGCTTAAAAGGGGTAAAAACCATGATATATCAGTGACTGATAACACCATATTTTACATGTTTGTAAGTCCTTATTTTCATATGTTTTAATCTCATTTTGTATAGTTTTGAGATATTTTCATGCATTTGAGTCTTTTTTCTCTTTGTCATGCATTTTAGAGTCATAGGTGTGTTTCGTTGCATTTGCATTGCATTTGTGGTCTTTTTAGGTGTTCTTGGAGCCAAAGGGAAGGAGAGACTTGAGCATGGATGAGAAATAAGACAAGAGGAGCAAGAAAAAATGAAGCACACACTTTTAGAAGAAAAGTGTTGAAGGCAAATGCAGAGGCCACCCGACATGCTTTAAAGATCGGCTCAGAATAAGACCTTGAGATCCGATTCAGCCTTGGAGCCCTTGATGAAACTTGTAGGGAATTGAGTCATCTTTCCAACGGAGATTGTTTCATCACGTTCGGAGCCTTATTGCGGAAGTTATTGCCATTGCACTTAGCATACATCTGTCTGGCACGAAATGGACTCAGACATAAGTCATTTCGGTATGGTGCATCGGTGAAGTGCATACCGATGTGGACTCCCAGAAAACACACAGGAGAATCCTCGGGATGCTGCATCGGGGTAAGGCACACCGATGTGAGCTCCTCATGAGCAAAAATGCAGAAACCGTCCAAAGCGCTTCAAAGATCGACTCAGAAGAAGGGTTTTCATTTGGATTTAGCTTTGGTGGTCTTCATGAAAGTCGTAGATAATTGAGCTAGCTTTCCAATGGAGGTACTGTCAAGTCATTCGGAGTAGCGTTTCAAAATATACATCAAATTTAGTGAGCATACGTCCGTCTGGCCCTCAGACAGACAAGAGTCACATCGGTGTGCAGTACACCGATGCAGCATACCGAAATGACTTCTGTTTTTCAGATTTTTTATAAATACCCATCTTATGTTGTAAAAAAACCTAAGTTTTCTTCTTGTAACATTGGGGGCTCGACCCAAACTCTCTCTTTTGAGGGATTTTGATTGTTCTTCATACATATCCCAATCTAGAGAAGATTTCTTCACTCTATATTTATATTATGTTTATTTGATTCTTGTTCTTCATTTATATGTCTTTTTCTCTTGTGTTCTTCATGAGTTGACTTTTTGTTGGATTTTGGATTTTGCTTGATTTGGATGGTTTGATGGTTGATTGTTGATACTTAGGACTAGATAAACATTTGTTCTCATGTTAGGAGGGATCTTAATGCTAGAATCGAATTGACAACTCATTTATAGAACTTAAGACNTGAGAACCTTCTTTGCAGCTTTCCAGTGGTCCATTCCGGGATTACTTTGATATCGACCCAACATACCAACATCAAAGTTGATATCTGGTCGAGTACATGTCTGAACATAGTTCAAACTCCCAACCACCGATGTGTAAGGAATTCTTTCCATTTCGTTACGCTCCAATTCATTTTTAGGACATTGCATTTTACTGAACTTGTCCCCTTTCTGAATTGGAGCTATCCCTGCGGAGCATTTTTCCATTTTATATCTCTCTAAGATTTTATTGATATATCCTTTCTGAAACAAACTTAACAATCCTTGTGATCCATCTTCAAGTATTTCTATTCTGATCACATAAGATGCCTCACCCATATCTTTCATTTCAAAAAAGTTAGAGAGATACCTCTTTATCCCATGTAGCATGCCCATGTCATTTGCAGCAAGCATAATATCATCAACATATAAGACTAAAATCACAAATTTGCTCCCACTGACCTTAATGTAGATACACCGATCAACGATGATCTCTACAAAACCATATGATTTACCATTTTGTGGAAGCTTGTTTTAGTCCATATATTGATTTTCTCAGCTTGCATACCAGATGTTCTTTTCATGTGGCCACAAATCATTCAGGTTGGTCCATATATACTTCTTCCTCAAGCTCTAAAAACCAGAAGAAGAAAATGAAGACAAACGTGAAGAAAAAGAAGAATAAGAAGTTGAAGACGAGACGAAGAAAAATCGAAAGAATAATAAGCCAGAGAAGACGAATACGATAAAGAAGGAAACCGGAAGAGAAAGCCGACGAGAAAAAGGCAATGACCCACGAAACATATCGATGTATGATCAAAGAAATTTCATGGATATTGAATTTGACAATACTAAAGTGGTTCCAAACCCTGCTTGAAATGTTAGAGGAAATGTACAGAAGCTACAATGAAACGATGAAGATTTTTTTACGACGAATAAATATGTGATTAATATGAAGAAGAAGGAGGAAGAGATAGCGAGGATGTTTTAAGGTAAACTAAGAGGATAAAAGAGAGAATGAGAAGTTGAAGGAGAGAAGAGTAAATCTATCTATTGTGGAATTTATTTTTCATGCAGGTGAAAAATAAGAAGAACATGATGGAGATTCTCGAAGAATAACCAAGGGAGATCTAAGAGAGAGAGAGAGTAATGGAACCCAATGATGGAAGATTTTGATACAAAGTTGAATACATCAAGGAGGAAGACAAAGATGAGACAAATAAACATCGGAAGAATAATATACCTGGAGAATATGAAGATGATGAAGAATGAGAGTGAACAAGAAGAGGACGAATAAAAACCATAAGAATAAAATGAAGACAAACCTGAAGAAAAAAGAAGAAGAAGAAGCCAGAGAAGACGAAGACAATAAAGAAGAAGATGAAGTCGAAGACGATACGAAGAAAATTGAAAGAATAATAAGCCAGAGAAGACGAAGACGATAAAGAAGGAAATCGGTTTGAGATAGTTAATCTTTGTGTTATTTTGTTGGAAGCTATTGTCACAGCTCGCATGTAATTTTAGTGTGTTTTTGTGAACGTTTATGATTTTTGGCTTCCCTTCGAAATAACCTTTTTAATTATGAATTTAGGTGTTTTGTCATGGTCAACTTTATGTTGTTGTCTAAACCAGTGCTTTGTTATGGTCAGCTTTATGTTGTTGTCTCTAGGGTTTTGTCAAAGGAATGATTAAGGATTCTAATTACTGATTCCAAAGGTAAACCACAACGTAAGACAATGAACGTTGTCTACAAAGACGTGTTTCAGAATATCTATAAGAACTCGTGTTTGTCGTAGTTTTATTTTGTTTGTGACTTTTACACACTTAATTGGTTTTGGTTTTTATGTTTTTAGTTCATAATTAATATTGGCCTTTTATTGTTGCTCTATTTTCATTTCTTTAGTCTCAAAAATACATGTTTTATTTTTATTCGGTTTGAGATAGTTAATCTTTGTGTTATTTTTATTCGGTTTTAAGATATTGATCCGCGCCTTAAGGCGCGGATTAGACACCTAGTTTTTTTTTTAAAAAATCAGAAGCAAAACAAAAACAAAACTTGGGTGTAAATGGTTATTATCTTAGAGAACAAAATTAGAGGAAATCATGTGTTACTCTATATTCCTCCCAAATATTATCATTTGCAATAAAAGTGGTGTAAAACAAATTCCACTTATTCTGCTGGAAGAAAATGAAAAATAGAACAAATTTAAAAGGAACATGTTCCTCTACTAAATTAGAGAGGAACGAGTGAAATCAAAAATTTTCTCTAATTTCTATATTTTACTAATTAATTTTCAACTTTCACAATTTTATCTATTTTTCCAATGACAATTTTTATTTATTCCACAAGCATTTGGACCCTTTGTTTTCTTTCTTTCTCATTCGTTGTCACTCTAGCTTTTCTTCACCTTCTCCTTCTTTTTCATATCGTCTTTGTAATCAGCAAAGATTATCTCCCTCAGTCAATGAAATTAGCTCATCTTCTCTCAGTTTCGACATAATCTCGTCCCGGTTATCTATCTCCCTCTCGGTGATTTTGTTGCTGCTAGGAACATAGAAGAGTTGAAATTAGAGAACTCATGTCTTTAAAATATAAGAATTAGGATTTTCAGATGAGGAAAATCGAAATCAAAATTTTGACCCAAAGATGTGATTGTATATTGTTAGGAACAAAGGGGAATAATGGGTTTTGGAAATCGAATTGGTTGTTGGCCCAAAAAAAAAAATGAAATCGAATACTAGAAGAATTCTGTTTATCTTCAACCTCTTTCGATATTTCTCCAGCAATGAGTGTTCTTATAGATACAATTGTCTCCTTGGCTCTCCTTAAATCAGAAATGGGTTACGAATCCTGATAAGTCGATGTAACGAAGCATATTGACAAACAAAGATTTTGTTCGTCGCCGAAGAGATTTAATCGGCGATTCCTAATTCGGCGGTGACGGAAGAATTCAGCGGTGACAGAAGGAAGATTCGCCGGCTCCGGATTTGAGGTTCTCAATTTTGAAATCGATTTTTGAGGGTTCGTCGCGTTTGATATGGGGATTTTTGGGGTTTAGGAAATTGGTGGGTCTAATTTTGGTTTATCAGTTTTAATCGGGTTTAATATCGGTTTTATCTAGTGTTTAACTAGTTAAGGTTCGTTCGGTAAACAGAATATCGAACTGGATTTTGGTTTTGAATTTTCGTTTCGTGGAAAATTATGTTTCGAATTATTATTTGGTAGGGAAATAAGTTTTGAACTTTTTAACGATGGAGAACTAAGACGAGACTGTAACTTTGTGTGAATTTGTTACTATGTGATAGTTAATGTGATAGTTTTGAGGAGGAAATATGTTGTTTACCCCGTATTTAATGAGAATTAAGTTATAAATCGCTCACATTTTAAGTTTCATAAACTACTTGTGTCCAATTGTTTGGTCTTGCTAGTTTAGATTTTAAACGACAATATCAAGACATAGTATGTGCTAATTGCTAAATAATACTATATCAATCAAATTTATTGCAACTCAGCAAAACAAAATAAAATACCTAACAAAGAAAAATGGGAACTTTTTTGCTATTTGGATCAATTTGACAAAAAAATGGATGATATCCATTGAATGACTTGTCTATATTTTTTTTTTTTTGTCAACGATCATATTTATGCAAGAATTGAAATCATACAAAAGAAAAGGAATTATTTTTTAAAAAACGGCAAATTTATATATACAATTTTCTATTTATTTGGGTATCAACGATCAAGTTATCTTTTAATACAATTGTTTTTTTTTCATGCATCAGTAAAACAAATGGTTCCTATAAAATATATAAAAAAATTCTCAAAAAAAAATCGAATATTTTTTTTAAAGAATTCTTATATATCATATGAAAATTTTTTTTTGTTTTTGGTCGAAATATCATATTTAAATTTATTGCACATCATTCACCTACCGATCTTGAATGAAAAAGGCAAAATTGGAGCACAGCCGCAACATTTGCACTGCCCACCTACCCCACCCACCCGACCGGGACTAGCAACTATACCAAACCAATGACCCTTCGGTTTAACAATGGTACATGTGTTTCCAAAATTTGGTCAGATGAATACCAAAACTTCAAAATAGTAGAGTAGCAATTAGTTACAGAGTATTTAAGGATAATTCACAATCCAATTTCACTAAACCGGTTTTCACACTCATAATCCGGTTCCCTTATGAATGAAACGAACCGAAGCAAACTTAACCGGATTTCTTGAATCGGTCTGAACCCAACAACTCTCTCTTTCTCTCTCGTTCTCGTATAAAGTTTTTAGCTTTAAATCTCAGTGTCAGGTTTTGGTGGGTTTATTCTGGTAAAGAAGCAGAACAATGGGGGACGAAGAAAAGATCTTCACTCTTTCAGACGTTTCAGAGCATAATCAAGCTCATGATTGTTGGATTGTCATCAATGGAAAGGTTCTTTCTTCTTTCTCCTTATTCTCAGCTCTGAAATTAGGGATCTCGTGCTTGAATCCCTCCCTTTTGGTGGCCGTGTTGGTGTTTGCATGAGATTAAGCTTTTGAAGTCTCAGAATTTCTAAGTTTGAAATATGTTTTTTTGGGCTTAATTGGATCAAATCTTTAGATGGGTAAAGTGGAAAAACTTGTAATCATTACACATATGCTAAGGAGTCAGCTCTTTGATCTATTTATCTGTTTTTGAGTTGAAGATGAAGAAATGTAGAAATAGCTTTCTTGCCTTATACCGACCAAATATGTTTGATTTCTTCTACATCGATCTATGTTGGAATTGAATAGCTGACACGTGTTGACCAGAGTTGGCCCTGAAGATCGATCATTTTGTGATTAACTTGTAAAGGAATCTGTAGATCGCCATTCTTGATTCTCCTTTCATAATGACAACTTGTTTCCTGTTTTCTTCGTTGATTGGTTTGTGAAATGCGTAGATCATCTGCTTCAATCCCAGCACAATAAAGTTAGAAACTTTAAACGTTTTGGTGTGTCCATCAATAGTTTCTGTTTGTTTTCATTTTGGCAACTTGGGTAGGGTTTTTCGGAGTTTACTTGGTGCAATAAGCTTGCTATGTACATGAACAAATCCTTTATCAAGTTCAGAAAACCCCAAATCTAACTCTAAACATAGATGCTAGTGGAGTAGTTTGTTTCGAGTATCCTTCTTTCTGTTCCTATTGTTTGCTTCTAGTTATATGCACCCAGACACATCGCCAAACACTGTTGATCTTGTTTTAGTCAAAAGAGAGCAAGAACCTTATGAACTTCCTCTTTGTGGCTCCATTGTTTCTTGCATTGGAATCATAACTATGGTGATGTGGGTCTTCTCGTGTTTTAGACTTCTCGATTTAACAAGAAATCTTCAAATTTCAGAAGTTTGATAAGTGGGTTTCAGTTGGCTTCACTTCCTTTTCTCATATCCCAATTCAAACGTTTGCAAAAACGCAGGTGTACAATGTCACCAAGTTCCTTGAAGACCATCCTGGTGGGGATGAAGTTCTCTTGTCTTCAACAGGTCTGTATAAACACAACTATCTCCAAGCTCCCGGCTTTGATGCTTAAACGCCAAACTCATTGTGTTGATCGATACATAGCATTTTGATTGTTATTCTTCTCACCTTTAAAGGTAAGGATGCAACGGATGATTTTGAGGACGTGGGTCACAGTGAGAGCGCGAGGGAGATGATGGAACAGTACTACGTAGGAGAGATTGATCCGACAACAATCCCAAAGAAAATTAAATACACACCTCCTAAACAGCCTCACTACAATCAAGACAAGACCTCTGAGTTCATAATCAAGATTCTCCAGTTCCTCGTACCCCTTGCCATTCTCGGCTTGGCAGTTGGGATTCGTATTTACACAAAATCAGGGTAGTCTTCTTTTTTTCCTGAGCATTACTCCCATATATCTTATATATACAGAGAGTGAGAGAGGGAGATTTAAGTCTTTTGAAAAGACAAATCTTAAATTCTCTCCCTTTGTTCTTGTTTCTCTGCACCCATATTTTGTTGTTTGAATGTGTTTTGCACTGTTTCTTAAGTGTTGTGATGAAAATGCATCTGAACAGCAGTCTTGCAGGAATGCAACCGACATTAATCTATAATTCATATTGTGAAACCAAAGTTATGACTTTGAGTGATAAGTTTGAAGGTGTGGATCGTGTGGTTAAGTATTGGTTAAGAATCACAACACTTTTTCTTGTCTTGCAATCTTTAGAGGAAAAATCAACCAAGAAACTCTCTAAACAATAACAAGATCTTACTAAGAACTTGAATAATACTTTGACAACAAATTAACTTCGTAAAAAAAAGAGAGACGAAAACAGATTACGAATTCCGAAGAGAAAGTGACGTTTTCTTTGGTGGCTGAATAGTGTGTGGCAGTTAGTGACTTGAGCTTACTAAACCATATCCCAACACAAAGAAATGAAAGAATCCAAAACTTATTCTGTGATTGTGGGTCCCTCTTTTTGTACCTCTCCACCGCTTTGGCCGCAAGTCGCAACCGCAGACACAAAGTTCGATACTTGTTAACTTCGAGAGCAATAAATTTCATTTAAAGCACATTTGGATTGGATTGATTCTGTGGCAAGTTTGGCAACGGTCGAGACTCAAATCAATACAATCACAAAAACGAATCTTGTGACAAGCAAAGAGGCGACGAAGTTTCGATGATAGATCAAATAACGATCACAATGATGATGACGATGATGTGTAGTGGGCACGAATTTACAAATTAAGATAAAATAGTGGGCACAAATCACAAAGTGGAAAGTACAATGGACACACCACACACTTACACACAAGAATTGATAGAAAGAGAAAGAGAATCTTTCTAACACTTTTGATTTTAGTGAGAAGACAGTGACAAAACAAAGACCACTATGAGACACTATCCATATCCATATCCATAACGAACAGCTTCTCTGTCTCTCTATTAGCAGTATAATATTTGCACATATATGTATGTTGCTTACCTGTCATTGTGATGTTATATGTCTGAAGAACACAACACATGGACCATAATGATGATGATGATAAGAACAAGAACTTAAGATGAAGTAAGAGAAGAAGACAAGAGAAGGAGTAAGTCTTTATTGAAAAGAGTTTGAGATTCAGTACATGTATACACACAAAAGGATAGATTTTAAAATGGTTACAGGACAAAGAGTTATAAGAGAATGCAGAGTCCCTGTACCAGAATTATATATAGACTTCACTAACCATTAATGGAAAGAACTCTAAACCCTAAACGCTAAACCCTAACAGACTTTGGGTTACTTCTAAAAACCTTCTCTTATGGTTTAGTAATACTACTAAGGTGATCTGTTTAGACATAAAAGGATTGGTATCAGTTATGTGTTACACAAACCCTTTTCAGCCACTTATGTTACAGACACCAATTTGAAAACGCTACATAGGTTTTTATCCTAAGTTCTTTACATGTTGGGAAAGTTAAGAAACGGATGATGGAAATAAGATCAAACCGATAATTAGCAGGAAAATGTTAATATAGTCTGTATTAACTATTAACCCCCCTTTTCGTTGTTGTTTCTAATCATCTACCTTCTTCCATTCAAACCGTCCTGGTAGTGGTTGTTCGTTCACAGGATCAAAGTTGTACCTGAAAACAAAAAAAAGAGTTGACAGAAACCGTCAGGGACACAGCAGAACAGAGCAGATCAAATGGGAAACTCATAACCAAAAGGGTTTAGTTACTGCAGAACAGAACAGATCAAACGGAAAACTCATACTTCTCAATGAATTGCTTTTGTTGTTCTTCTTCAGCACCCGAGAAAAACTCGTCCATTTCAGGTGTAGTGGGTAGGTGACGATGGCTGCCCGACAAACTCTCTTCTCTTTGGTTGCTGTTGTCACTTATACCATTGTTAAGCTTTGTAGACGATCCCGGGCTTGTGATGGTTTCCGGCTTTCTTATCAAACTGCATGGTGTGGATTCCCTTGTGGTCCTGTTGAAGCAGAGAGTACGTTATATGTTACTTGTATCATTTCAAAAAATCTACTCACAGATACAAGCACATAACTATGTTTCCTTAATTAGTGCAAAAGCAAGCAGACTTTATTGCCTATAGTTAGCTAAAGCTGATCTAGTCATGTTATAACGAAAAGGATAATGAGTAGCTTCTAGTTGATTTGTGGTTCAAAGATCAAAAAGCATAAACCAAAGGCGAAACCCCCAATGGATATTTGCTTTAGCAATGCTTGAAAAGTTTATACCAATTCAGAATAAAAGTGCTGGTTCAAATTATATTCAACGAGATCTCGACTTTAGATTGGCCTTAACATTAAAACCTACCAAAAAGCGAGAGAACCTAAAAGACCAAAGAAACCAAGCATTTCTAAGAACTTTGCACAAGTCTGAAAATTAACCAAGTTGGAAAGATTTACATCAAAGCTGATAAAAAAAGGTCGAAGAAAAAACAATTGTTTGTCACTATCACCTTCTTAGTTGCACAAGTAATTGAAGAAGAAAAGAAACCCATTGATTAATATTTTTTTTTTCTTTCCCGGGAACAGAGAGAAGAGTCTGGTGTGTCAGATAAAGAAAAGATGGCATCATATCATACATAAGGTAAAAAAAAAAACATTAAATTTCAAATCGGAAAAATAATTGAAAAGGTTCAGTATCAATTAAGAAAAATTGGTCCTTTTCTTTCTCTAGTAAAAAAAAAATTGATTTCAAATTACGAGCGGAAAATCCAAATTCAATACCACAAATTTTCTCAGAAAATCGAACAGATTTATTTCCCATGGCACTATACAAATCAAATCCACAGGTTTAATAAGTTGTGTAACTTAAAAAAACCTGAAATCCCCCCAAAAAAAAAAAAAAGTGGAATTTGAAAGGTATAAAATTGGGGGGAAATTTAGGAATAAACAAAAAAAACTATACCTTTCACTGCCTTCAAGCTCCAAGAAATTTTCCCCAAAAGAAGTTTCAATACACGGATCCTTGTTGATTTCACCGATTAATCCCTTCTCTTTACCAAAAACAGCACTCTCAGCAACCGAATCCGACCTAGACCCGTCACCAATAGACCCTCGAATCGAACCAACGAGAGAATCCAAGTTTTGGGGATTAGGGTTAGGGTTTCGGCCGCATGTCTCTTTCCTCCGCTGCTGCTTTCTCCGTTTGGTCGAACGAATCACGACAATTGGAGGCTTCTTCTGAAGCCGACGACTCCGGAGCTGAAGATACGAGCCACCACAGTCCGTCGTCTGCTGCTTCTGCTTCTGCTTCGACGGCGGATTAGGAGAAGGAGAAGTCGGTAGCGAGGAGGAAGACAAGGGTTTTTGAAGGCGGCGTTGGAGAGCTAAGGACTTAGCTCGAGTTAGAACACCAAGCGAAGAAGGAGAAACATCCATCAAAGCTCCATCGATTTTGCTCTTCCTTATGTATTTTCCCATTTTCCGAGGCTTTTCATGGAAAACTCAGAGAGAGAGAGAGAGAGAGAGGAGAAGAGAAGGGAAAAAAGGTTCGATTGTGAGAAAAATCGGAGTTAGGGTTGAAGATGGTGCTGTGTGGGGTCACTCTCTGTCTCTTTCTTTCTTTCTTTTATTTTTTTCTTTTTTTCCTTTTTTATTTTTTTAGAATTTTATATTTTTTCAGGTGGCTGCTTCTTCTTCACTACTGCGAGTAATGTACACTGTACTTTGCTAGTTTTTCACTTTTTTTTATATATATTAGATTAAAAACTTGAGTGTAATAATTTCGATACTTAAAAATAGAAATGATGACGCGTATCCTTTATATATTAAAAGAGAAAGACAAAAAAAAAAAACTTTCCGTGTGATTTACAACTATGTCATTGCTGATGTGTCATCACCAGAGAGCTTTTCAAGACTTTTATATAAACAGATTTAATTTACTAGAATAATTACGTTAGATGTTAAACCATTGTGTAATACCATTTATTCCATATTCAATTGTGTTATTCTATTTTTTTATGGTATCATCATTATTCAACGTAATTAAATAGAAAGATGTCATTCTACGTAAATGGTATCATCAATTATTCTATGTAATTATTCTATGTTAAAAAAATATCATCATCCCAAATTTATATCCTATGTTTCGTATTCAATTTATGGCATACCAATTTTTTCATATTCAATTTCAAATTGTATAATCTCATGTTATATTTTATGACATACTAATTTTTTAAAATTCAAATACACTGTCACAAAAAAATATTGTCATCCCAAATTTATATCCTATGTTTCGTAATCAATTTTTGTCATACCAATTTTAAATCACATGTAAAATTAATATCATACCAATTTTAAATCACATATACAATTAATATCATACCAATTTTAAATCACATGTCAATATTCATAAAGAAGGAAAGTGTAATAACGATTAAATGTGTAATAGTTTAAGATCTAATCCACAAGGCGCAGATTAATTTTTTAAGAATGTGGATTTAGGTCAATCTTCATAAAGAAGGAAAGTGTAATAACGATTAAAAGTGTAATATAGACTTACTAAAAAGAATATAATGTTAAATATATGAATGCTGCGCGGATCATGATTAGGTTGACCACAAAGTTATATTCTTAACGATTTAATTTTTCTATTTAAAATATAAATGGAAATAAAGATATGAAATTGATCTTACTTGATTGATTTTACTATTCTATTTCAAATCCCTTATTAAATGTGAAACCCTTACACGCACCACTATATATAACATGGTCGATTAACACATTTTCATTCACCTTATACACATCACAACTAACGTTTCCTCAGCAATAATCTTTATCTTTCGTGGCTTCTTTCAGTTCAGTCTCTGACTTGAAACCTTTTAAGAGTATGTGGAAGATAAAGATTAAGATAATAAGACTTTGGAAACAATACTCTGTTGCCGGTGGAGAAACAATTGAAATGGTGCTAATCGATTCAGAGGTATCTTTTATCGATTGGTAACTTTAATTTTCTTATTTATATCTTATGTTTTTTTTTTAATATTTAACATCAACAAATTATTTTTTAGGGAGACAAAATCAGTGCTATAGTGAAAAAGGAATTGGTCAGCCGGTTCGAGCCTTTCCTCTCACCAGATGCTTCCAAAATACTTATCAACTTTTCACTGAACCATTCATGTGGTAGTTACCGGACCACCAGTCACCCCTACAAGATCGGGTTTCTTACTACCACACGTGTAAGAAATTGTGAGCAATTGCCCAATGAATTGAATGGTTTTGAGCCAGTCAATTACCTTGATGTTCTTGCGGGTAATATGAATCCTGACTACTTGATTGGTGAGTTATATTTTACACGATTTCATTGATATTACTATGTTCAATTTTCAAATTTTATTCATTACTAATGGAATTTCTAATTTCTACTACAGATGTCATCGGGCAAATTATAGAAGTGAGTCATCTTGAAGTTGTTTCTGTGAATGGAAAAGATACCCAAAAGCTTACGTTGGAACTACGAAATACTGAGTAAGTTGCGCCATTTTATATCCAAATATTTAGCTTGCTATCCTTTAATGCCAAGAAACCTCATCCTAATCAGAAATTTCTTTTTTTCTATCAGGGATGTTCGTCTTCCTATTGTGTTATGGGGTCCGTTTGCGGAGGATGTCAATCATGCTGTTCAGATTCGTGGTGATCAATCGTTGATAATTGTAATGAGGTTTGCCAAGATTAAAGTCTGGAAAGGTAAACCATTATAATGAAATTTCAATTTATAATACTGCAAAAATATAGGCAGAGTTATCGATAATAGCAAAAAAATTTCGTATATGCAGAGGATCGCAGCGTGTCCAATGCTTACAATGTTTCTGAAGTTTCAGTTAATCCTAACATCTCAGCGGTTGAAAGTTTTAATGCACTGTAAGTTTCTCCAAACTTGGTCAATGTTATTACCATTTTTCGTAATCGTTATTCATTTGTTTTTAACACTAACACGTTTGATCTTTAGGTTACCACAAGATGCTCTTCCATTAGCAATTGTGGATTCTAATCCACTTGCTTTGGTTAATGGTGTTTCTGATAAGGATGACTTCTTTGTTCACACACCAAGAAAAACAATCAGAGAAGTATTGGAATCTAGACAGGTTTACAATTCAGACATGGTTATATTTATGTATAGGTTTGATTGCATGATATTGTATTCCATTTGTAAGTGCTTTTGAATTTTTTTTCGCAGGTTGAGAGGGCTATTGTCATGGGCACAATAGCTGCCATTGATGCTGATATGGGGTGGTATTATTTGAGCTGCAAAACATGTGCTAAAAAGGTGTTAACTGTGCCTAATGATGATTTTGATGAGGAAAATCCTAATGATGTTTCACCACACAATTACTATTGTGGAAAATGCAAGACTGATAATCCCAAACTTTTGCCAAGGTATTTGCGGATTGTATATCATTAGTTTGTATGTTGTAATATCATTACAATCTAACTAGCTCTGTATTTTTGACTACTTTCAGATACAAGTTACATCTCATTGTTCTTGATAACACAAATAACACCAAGTTTCTCCTATTTGATCATCTTGCTGTTCAACTGCTTCATCAGCCATGCCTTGAGCTTACAGGACCGGTTAATGATGAGGTTTGTTTTTAAAATTAAAAAGGTGATTTAATAACTGACTGATTTATTAATATAAGGTGTTTTGTTTATGATATATAGATCCAAGAAGCAGATGTGTTGCCCCTTGCTCTGACCAATTTGGTAGGAAAAACTTTTCTATTCAAAATTGGTATAGAGAGGGAAAATTTTGTTTACAAGCACGATACTTACAAAGTTTTGAAGATTATCACTAACACGGAAGTGATTACTGAGTTCAGCGAGAAAGATTCCCCTACTAAAGACTCTCCTCAGGTACTTAGTTGTTATCATCCAAGTTAATATCTTTGTTTATACAAAACTAATATTGCGTTGAATCCACTATTTTCTATTGTTTAAATCCTTAGGAAACAATCAACACATTCAATACAGAAAACTCAATGGTTTCTGACGCACCTGAGGTTGACATTCTTCTGTTTAATAAATATTGTATACTATTTTGATGATTATCCGCACCCCGTGCTCAGACAGTTTGTCTATCTTTTAATTTCTTGATATGTACTCATGTAGGGTTCTCTAATGTTATCTGGCGCTAGCGGATCATCAAATTCGTCAAAATCAGGCGGTATAACTCCAGCTAAAAGAAGGGAAGCACCAGCGTTGAATCTGAATGAGGCATTTGATCAGAATTCTGTTACGAAGAGTGCGTGTAGTATCAGGATCAAGAAGGAGAAGAATGATAAAAGTGGCTAAGGAACGGTCTTATGGAGATTGTTTGATAGAGGCTTCAAAATTTTTTTTAATTATTTTGCTTTAAGACTTGATTCTCCTTTGTCGTTTGTTTCTTTCCTTGGTTTTTGTTGGTTTTCATTTAAAATGCTGTAGACCGTCTATGAAATAAAGAAGCCTCTATTTATTTTCATGCAGATTCTTCTAATGTAGTAACCTTAACGATTAAATCTGATAACTGACCATAAAAGTTAGATGTATGTACAATTTCTAAGAATGAAATTGTACGAAATAAAGAAGCTTCAGTTGCCGCCATGGTTGCTAATCTTTCATAAATTACCTGCAATAAATTACCGCCATGGTCGCTAATCTTTCTGGTGGTCTACTGAAAAGCATATAGTCATTTGTGTTTTACAATTTTGGCAAATCGAGTGGGAAGGTTAATTCTCAGAATCTTTGTTTTTTAAACACTCTTTATAGTGTTCGATTAAGCTTTTTTCTGCGAATTAGAAAACAAAAGCATTTCATTTTAATGAACTAGGTGGCTTTACTCAGATCTCTAATTTACAAGGGTGGTCTCGATTGCTATTTGACCATGATAATCCAGAAACTAAAGCTTTCAAATCGATGTAAGCATAATTATAAATAAAGCAGTCATGTCCTATGTTTTGTTAAATAAACTTAGCTCATAAATAATGAAATCGTATCACATTTGCAGGATTCCATTAAATGCTGCCATTGACGACATATAAATGATTCTGAAGATGAATTTCTTTAGTTATATGCAGCCAAGTAATTTGATATTTTGGACAATACGTAGTTTGAATAAATGTTTTCGGAGACAATTGTGGGATGCTTCTATTTAACTATTTGTGTTATCTACTTGAATTTTATGGTCAAGGTTATTGCTTTCATCCTTAGTTCGATAATGTTTATGTTCTGCTAGCAATTATGTTTACAGTTATGCGATAATGGCAGCATTAGAAACGGAGAGTTAGCAAAAATTAACAAATTTGGATATGAATCAAAAAATATAGTTACCTGGAGATCTTGCTCTGCATAATCGAATTGCAAACATAAGGATCTCTCAGGCGGCTCTGGCATCGGCTATGCTACAGCAATTGTTTGACTCTTGATTATCCCCATGGCTCTTGCATATGCGATTTCTTTTCGTCCATGGCACAGATTATCTCCGAAAACCCTTGGGTATCTTTTCGTTCATGACTCTAACCCGAATCTCTCTATCCCGAATCTCTCTTTCCAGCGCCCCCACTGTTTTCACCGACTCTCGATTGCCAAGAGAATTGGAACAATGGCTCAAACGCCACTTTTTGTGAAATTTGTTCTCGAATGCCACTTTCTAATAATTAATTTCATTTTGATTTTGTTTTAATACAAAAAAGTAAGGAAATACTTTGATTCTCCTCTTACATCTACAATATTACCAACTCAACCACAATTTATCCACCCATTCCACCCAAATCCAAAGACCCGACCCAACCCACATATTTTATCCCCAAATAATTACATTATAATCTCTAATTTCTCTTTTGACCAAAAAAAAAAAAAAAAGTATCTCTAGCTTCATCTGTGTCGTATTTTCACAATTTTCCCAAGACTCATCACCACCAAATCGCCAATTCTCACCTTCTCTCCCGATCTATATCGTCGTCGCATCTTCGAAATCGGCGACGACTCCTGATTTTACAAACTCACCGTCTGTTTTCCTGGCCTCTTCCACGCAAAAATTCTCCTCGAAAACTCCGATTTTTGTCTAGAACGTGAGCTCGGCCCCGATCAAAGCCTCAATAGATCGATCTGATACCTACGCCGACGGATGGCTCACAGCGACGGCGAGATTACGAAACCAATCGGATCTACATGATCGGAGTAAGGTTTCGGGGTTGAAATGCGCGTTTTGTTTGTGCGACGAGACTTGGGATCTACATTCGTCGTTTTGCTTGAGAAGAGTTTTTGGGTTTCACGATGATGAGCTTATGTCTATGAGAATGGACATGTCTCTGGTGCTTGGACAACTTTACCTCTCTACATTTGAGAGATAATTAAAAAAAAGGTCTTTGATTCTTCTTCTCAAGTCTTTTCTGATAATATGTATCTTTACCAAATTACCGTGAATTGTTTGATGTTTGTAGGAAATGTGATCATTTGTGTTTTGTTTCTGGTTAAGGTTTTTACTTGAGGTAATACGTACTTCATATTTTGTCAAACAAATCTGCTTCGTTAGTTGTCTTAGCAAACAGATTCATGATCAGTTGTTGTTGCATGACTGTACCCTTGGTCCCTTTATTGGTATTGTAAGGCGTTGGAGTCGTAGTAACATCTCTCGGCTTGCCGTCTGCTTTTCAAATGTGATTATTCATTGCGGCATTACGTGATGTTTTCTTTCTTTGATACTCTTTAAAGACAACATTTGAGCATGTGTTTACTCAAATTTTAAGAGAATAATTTTTGCTTAAAACCTTGGATTTCTCTTCATGATCAGAAAAGACAATGAGATATGAATTTTTATGTTATTGTAGGATCTTCATAACGAAGTGAGTTTTGTTGGCAAATCTGATTGTCATGAGGAAGAGGCAGCTTACGCTGTATGCTGGACAACCATTTGAAGATGTTGAAAGAGCCTTGCGTACTCTGATCCAAGAACAACAATCAAAGAGTAACAAGATGTTACGCTGTACTTGGATTTGTTGTTGTTGGAATTTTGTGAATTTCTAGTTTTTGGACTTAATAATTATTTGTTGTGTGGTTTCTCTGAATGTGTAGCCTAGGAATTCTAAAATTTGGAACTTGTTTCAATTATTAGGTATAACTGAGATCCAGTTATTCGGTCAAACTGATACAACTGAGATCAATATTTGGGTACAACTGCCACTATTAGGTACAAATGAGATCCAGTTATTCGGTCCAACTGGTACAACTGAGTACTTAACTGAATTATCAATAAATGTGCAGTACAAGATTTATCAAACAATCCAACAATAAGAACAAAACAAATTCTTCTTACATAATTAGATGGGCGGCCATAATATATTAAAAACATAATTAATAATTTTTTTAAAAATAATAATAATAAAAAGGGACATGTGCGTCCACAAAAAGGGATAGTCAAAGTAACATGTGCGCCGTCGATTTTATACATAGTTGTACTCTAAATATCCAGTTGTACAAATATCCTAATAGTTGTATTTTTGAGATTTTAGCGTTTTTGTAGTTGAACCTTGATAAAAAGTATTATGTTGTGGTTGGACACATGAATTTCGACTATTAATTTTCATTTATGAGGTTTTCATATTACAAGTTGTGCAAGATCATATATTTTGCATCTTTTGCATCATAAGGTGGTTAACATTAACAAAATCTTCCTTATACCATAAGGAGTGTTTTATGTGAAAGGGGTGAAAACTTGATCTCGTGTAAATTGTATCATGAAAACATCATAAATGATAATTAATAGTGCGAAATCATGTGTCCAACTACAACATAATATCCCATCGTAAGGTCCAACTACAAATACGCAAAAATCGGCAAAGTACAACTATGAATATGAACGAACAACTGTACACTTAGGGACAACTTTATGTATATCACACACACGTAGGATTTAAAACATTGAATACTTTTATTTAAATATTATAAAAATAAATTTTAACACATTTTCTATAAATACTCATTATTTACTTTTTCCACTTTAATTTTTCTCACTTTCTTCTTTTTCCACACATACAAATACATAAATGTTCTTAGTTGTACTTAGTTGAACCAGGTAGTACAAATCCGAGAAATACAAATTCAGACAAATACAGACACACAAATTCAATTGTTCTGCTGTTCCACCCGCTCTGAAAATAATAAGGATACAAATAGAGTGCTTAAGTGGATGATTTCTTGAATACATATACAAATACAAATATAAATAGATACAAATACAAATAGATAAGTATAAATACAAGCGAAATATAAATACATATACAAATGTAACTCAATTTCAGCTTTGTTGTTGTTTCATCTCCGTCCTGTGAATAGTATCCGCCATAATCAAAATGTATGGTGATGCTCATTCTCTCCTGTAAATAGAATATAAAATACTCATTTATCTATCTCTTAGTTGAACCATGTGTACCAATTGTCCTATATCTTTTAGTTGAACCATTTGTACCAGTTGTCCTATATATCTTAGTTGAATCATTTGTACCAGTGGTCCTATATCTCTTAGTTGAACCATGTGTATCAGTTGTCCTATATTTCTTAGTTGAACCATTTGTACTAGTGGTCCTATATCTCTTAGTTGAACCATTTGAACCAGTTGAACCATCGTAGAGATGAAATATATCTTAGCAGATTTGGTAAACTCAAGATTCTAATCTAGCTAAAAATCACTACGATTCAACAACTACAATGGTTACCAACCCATTGTGCATACCAAAACAAGCTATTTTCGCAAATTCAATCGGTTCCAATTCAATCGGTTCCAATTCAATCCCTAAATTGTTAAATCCCCAAAATCAAGAAACCCTACCTAAGAAGATGAGCGAGCTTTTGAAGCTTCAACAATGGCGGAGGAGAGAGGGGCTAAGAACAAGAAACCGATTGCAGAGGAGGAGGAGGTGGAGGGAAGCGGAGGTGGAGGCGAGTACCGACGGCGGAGAGATGGATTGAGCTCGGTCAAGTGATTGGGAATAAGAAGAAAAATCAATTGGGATTTCCTGAAACGTGTCTTCTTCTACAACAGAACCAGAGGCTGGTAACGACAAAAATCTTTGAGCTTTTTAATTTGATTTTGGGTTTGAATCTTTGACCAAGAAAAAACACAGGCAAGAGAGCTACGAGACGACATATGACTGTAAAATGGTGAAATGAAATTATTTGTTTTTTTAATTTAATAATTAAATGAAATTATTTTGATAAGATTCATTATGGTTATAAATGGGAATTCACTTAATGAGTGGCAGTCATATTAATTAGTGGCAGAGTAGATCACTTTTTTTTTTAAAGTGGCTTCTCAGCCTTTCGCCCCCGCCCACGCGGGGTAATTTTTATTTTTTACCGATGTTTTAACAGATATTTGTTTAGCGGGTAGCACAAACGGTTTGAGATTTGGACATCAGTTGGTAATTTATATATTGTACATATGGGTTTTCGATATTATGAAGTCATAACAATAGTTAAATTTATCGGTGTAGTTTGTGATTTGTTAGGT
>PKMM01009299.1:63981-97911 GCA_002933915.1 Eutrema heterophyllum | reverse complement strand
AAAGATACAAATGATGAAAAATGATCCTTTCTTGGAAATGAAACGTATATAGGAACCATTTAGGAACATATATAACGTATTTAGGAAAGTCTTCTTAAATGAACAAAAACAGAAAAACGTATAATGAAGAAACGAATTATAAAAGTACTATATTACATGTTGATTTCCATGCGTAAATGAAGCACTGACATAAGAATAACCATTTACAGTTCGCGACGCGTTTGTCTGTTGGGTGTTCTCTACTTCACAAATCTCTTTGTTACATAAAGTCTTTGATTGAATGTTGCATATGTCAGTCACTTGAAGAAGAAAACAAAAGAAAACCTTAGATTAAAAGTGTTGAAACTGAACTATAAAGTATGAAGCGAATATTTATAACGAAGCTAAGAAGTAATGTACAAATTCTTTTTTACTAACCGTTACATACAAAGGAATCAGTTCAGGATTTCCTTTTATGTTGTTGATGAAACTTCTCAGTTGGCGATCGTTTTTAAAAAACACAGGAGGAGATTTCTCTACCATAAACCTCAACTTCAATGGGAGTCCATAGCTAAGTGTAACATTCCTAATTGAGCAGTCAATCTCAAAGTCTTCAACAACCATCTCAAACAAATCATTGTAATTAAGATTTTCATCAAACTCAAACATTGTTGATCCTCGTTTTGTATCCAATACAAAATCCTACTGAAGATTTTCGTTTATTCTCCACTCTCCATAGACACAATAAATCTCAACCATATTGCAATAGATCACCTTACTTAGCGTATCAACAATGAATTCCACACCTGATCTCGATCAAAACACAAAGTACACTGAAAATTTCAGTCTCTACAAAGCAATGAGACAAACAGAGCATTTTTCCTAAGGAACAAACATATCATCTTCCGCAAACAAATCTGATTGTGACGTTAGCAAATCAATATATGAGTTAACCTGTAAACTCAAAGTTTTCGCAAGAGCATTTGATTTGTTCATAAAATGAGCTAGTATTATTCCTTACTATTCAATTCCGGCAATACATTCCAATTCGATTTCGCATAAGCATTATACAAAAGAAACCGAGAATCGAAACCATAAAATCGAAACCATAAAATCGAAACCGAGAATCGAAACATAGAAAGACGAAATAGTCAAAAAGGAACCTGCAATATTGAGACATGACGACGGTTGAGGATTCCGGCAACAGAATCTTCGCCGATAACCTGATCGATCGCCGGCGATGAAATCGTCGGTGATGATTAATGAAATCGTCGGTAATGAAATTGACTCAACGCGATATAATACTATGGGCAAAGTTGTCTAAAGTTTTTAAAAAGTTTCATTTTGAACAATTTCTCTAGATAAATTATACCATTAAATATATTTTTTACTCAAACAAATGTCTCAAAATAGATAAGATTGATTCCACGATTTTGTCAACAAGATCAAAGAGGTGCCTAGCCCTACGACCATGGATGGTCCATTCCATACTTCATACCAATTTTACCAAAAGTATTTCATAGCTCTAATGGTTTTAGACTATGAAAAGAAGTGATGGGTTCAAATACAATTACTTACAAAATCTATTAGGCTTTTTTTGGTTTTAGTTTTTGCTTGTATTCAAACCGGTGAATTAAGGCGTCTGAACGTAACGATCGGAGCCTCAGAATTAAAGACCATTGATGGCGAATTAGGCGGAGTAAACAGTAACGTTAAGCACGATCTCGGAGTATATAACAAATACGAGGGCAAAGAGCAAAAGGACCTACAACAACTACTTCTCACTGCAACTATCTCTACACTTCAACACTTAGCAATTCTTTGTTTTTGTTCTTGTAAAATCACTCTTGAGAATCGAAACACTAAATCCGGTTTTACTCCGCAAAACCTTGTCCAAATCACTTATGAATCCTGTTTGATCTCGTCGAGCAACAAATTTTCTGTTTATTACTCGATAGCCCCTTAGTTCTTTTTTCTTTCTTTTCTTAAAGATAAGCCAAAGTCCTCCCTTTATTCATATTTACAAATTTTGACCGTTGTAATTCCAGCTACAACAGTTTGGCGCTAGAAGGAGGGGGATAGGCAAGTCTAACTCCAACACAGAAGAACCACCATGGAAGAACATGCAATCATTCGTGAAGTCATGGAAAAGGTCACCCGCGACCTGGCCACAATGGTAGAAGGGGCATTGTCTACGGTGAAGCAAAACTTGAAAAAATTTGTTTCGGATCACGCAGTATTGACCCAATCATTTGATGAGCTTAATTCGCTCAGAAGTGACGCAAACGCGAGTTCCGCCACCACAAGGTGACACCGATTTCTGGTGTCTCATCACCACCAGCGCATATTGTGCCACTTAGAAGTAATGGAAACAGNAAGCACGATCTCGGAGTATATAACAAATACGAGGGCAAAGAGCAAAAGGACCTACAACAACTACTTCTCACTGCAACTATCTCTACACTTCAACACTTAGCAATTCTTTGTTTTTGTTCTTGTAAAATCACTCTTGAGAATCGAAACACTAAACCCGGTTTTACTCCGCAAAACCTTGTCCAAATCACTTATGAATCCTGTTTGATCTCGTCGAGCAACAAATTTTCTGTTTATTACTCGATAGCCCCTCGGTTCTTTTTTCTTTCTTTTCTTAAAGATAAGCCAAAGTCCTCCGTTTATTCATATTTACAAATTTTGACCGTTGTAATTCCAGCTACAACAGTTTGGCGCTAGAAAGAGGGGGATAGGCAAGTCTAACTCCAACACAGAAGAACCACCATGGAAGAACATGCAATCATTCGTGAAGTCATGGAAAAGGTCACCTGCGACCTGGCCACAATGGTAGAAGGGGCATTGTCTACGGTGAAGCAAAACTTGAAAAAATTTGTTTCGGATCACGCAGTATTGACCCAATCATTTGATGAGCTTAATTCGCTCAGAAGTGACGCGAACGCGAGTTCCGCCACCACAAGGTGACACCGATATCTGGTGTCTCATCACCACCAGCGCATACTGTGCCACTTAGAAGTAATGGAAACAGCACTATGTCTCTGAGTTTATCTCATTTAGGAGCTGGTCTGTTCCATCACGGCCATAATAGTGGAAATGCACAGTTGCCTTCGAGGGATGGAGTACGAGTCGAACCATCGGCTTTTCCTCCACCACCTTCATTCGATCCGTTGAATCTACATTCTCGGAACCTGGATCAGAGATCAGTCTTGACCCCGAAATCCGAGCGAAGAAACGGACAAAGCCAATACGGTCCTCAGAGGGTTGATCCTTCGACTTTTCCTCCTCTTGATCCGATTAATCCGAATCCGCGGAACCCATATCAAAGACCCGTCCTGGCCCCGAATCACGAGCAAAGGAACGGACAAGGTTAGTATGATCCTCAATTAGCAGGGAACCACAACCAGTTTGTTGGTAACCCTAAAAGGGATGTAAATCAATATGGAATACTTCCATCGGGCGCTGGCAGAAAGTAGGGAAGAATTGCGTGATGTCAATTCACGGGTCCATAACGCCACTAGCACAGCCCCCGAGATCGATCATGTGGTCGAAGACACTAAGCGAACTCCGTTCTCAATTCAGATTGAGAACACACCCATCAGGGATGTGGGAAAGCTTAAGCTCCCCGTCTATGAGGGAAAAACAGACCCTAAGTCGCATCTAACCGCGTTTAGGATCGCAGTTGGAAGAACTCATTTCAAATGAGTACGAAAAGGATGTTGGGCTGTGTAAACTCTTTGCAGAGCACCTCACAAGGCCGGCCCTTAATTGGTTCTCAAGATTAGGAGAACGATCAATTGATAGTTTTCCCAGCTCCCGGTCAGTTTTCTAAAGCAATACTCAGTGTTCATTTAGAAGATCGCCTCGGGAGCAGAGTTGTGGGCCCTGTCACAAGAACATCGTGATACACTATGCACATACCTCACCAAGTTTAAGGAAGTAATCGCCAGGATGCCTATGTCCATGACGAAACGGCTCTGGCGGCTTTAAAGATGTGATTGTGGCATGAATCCAAGTTTCAAGATGACTTAGTGGTCAATACACCCACCATAATTCATGACGCACTTCGTCGAGGTGCGGGCTTTGCAATAGCCGAATAAGAGCACCTCACACTCGCGAAGCCTTACAAGAATTCAAAACCTCAGTCTTCTGGAATCTCAACTGCTCCCCGAAGTGAAAGAAGGGAGTACAAGGATAGAAGTTGACCAGGTGGGATGCACGCCTTTGTGGTTCAGAAAGAATAAAAAAGAAGCGGTGATGAATGACATCCAAGGTCTGATGACACGTTGGGAAAGGATAAGGATTCATACTGCGATTACCACCAACGGTACGAACACTCAACTGCAAAATGTTACATATTGAAAGATGTGCTCGTTGACATGTATGTAGAAGGAAAGCTTGGCAAAGTCAAGATCGACAATCCCGGATCTGCGAAGTCAAAAGACGAGGATCCAGATGAGCCCGAGCCAGCTGAGCAAGAACACAGTCAAAAGAAGAAATGGATCAACTTAATCATATGAGGGTCAAAACTCTATGGAGATACGATTGAATCAATAAATAGGCATCAACGGTGAGCTGACACTAAAAAAGCAAATGGTACGGAGCTATTTCCCGAAGTAGAAATATATTTTTCCGAAAAAGACCGTTTCGATAAGTAGCCTCCCGAAAATGACATCCTGACTGTAAGTCTTGATATTGGAGCTAACTGTGAAGTTTCTCGAGTTTTAATTGATACATGAAGTACGGTTAATGTCCTATTTCTAAAGACCCTAAAACAAATGGGGATAGAGAAGTCGGATCTCTGAGGTTTGAGATCAACGGTAATAGGTTTCAGTGGCGACATTGGGACCTCGATAGGAACCATCAAACTACCGGTGTTAGTAGCCGGAGAGATGAAATTGGTTAACTTTGCCGTAGTGGATCGTGAGTTTTCCTACAATGCTATATTGGGAACACCTTGTCTAAACTTGATGAGGGTAGTGCCTTCGACTTACCACCAATGTGTTAAGTTCCCGACTTCAAAAGGATTTGGGGTCGTAAGGAAGATAAAGTCAATTTATTCGAAGAATTGACGTGGTCCTAACTTTGCAGGTAACACCACATACAAAAGTCATTAAATGGCTAAGTAACAATGTCCCGAAGTGGCAAAGGGAGACAAATGAACTACGAGGTGGCTTGATCCCGAAATGGGTACGTAGGCAACTTGCGAAGTCAAGTGCATCTATTAAAACAAGAACTACCCTTTATCCCACAAAGGTAAAGGGGGGGGGGCTCTTGGGACAACTCCTTGTTTAAAAGAGATAAGGAAGGGCTCCGAGAACATTTCTATGACCAAGGAAGATAAGGAAAAGACTAAAAAGTAAAACTTTTTATCCAACAAGGATAAAGGGGGCTCTAACGCCATGTATATATCAAATCACTAAATCGTTACTACAACAAACAATTCTCTATTTGTGTCTTGTTAGAAAGGCATGAACAGAACTTCGATGAAGCAGATGGAACAGAAGTCATCCTCTTTTGCTACCGGTGGTGAAGAACGAATACCTCTACTCCACAAACTCCAGAGTGAAAAGGATGAACACTCCTTTTGAACCTTGCCAAATCTCCCGTCTTATAAACTCATTTAGCTCCATGAAAGCTAACTTCCTCGATAAAGAGGATGGGAGAACTTGGTGAGGAGGGAAGATTCCACCACTCTGTTTTTTCTTCAGAAAGACAAAACAATCCAAGAAAGTAGTGTATATCACCTGGACCGAAGTCATCTATTTCTCAAGCTTGTTCCCACGTTTTGCATAAAGGAATCTCCCTTTCGAAAGTTTCAGATAGCTGGGAACAAGGATAAGAGATCATAAAAGAAGGATTGAAACATGTAAATATTATTTAGTAGATAAAATCTCACCTCGACCACGAGTTCTACGTTTTGTAGGGAACCCCTCAAAGCGTGATTCAGAGGGACCGTAATGGTTAACCCCAAAACCAATACAGACGAATCCGAAAGAATTCCCATGAGATCTATCATCTAAATTAAAGGATGAAGGATCATCGACAAAAAACAAGAAGAAGATCTTATTCCATAGAAATGAAGAATGTTTTTGAAGCCTGAAGGAAAATAAAGGGCTCACTTGCTTTAAATACACAAACGGGTGAACCTGAAAGGTTTCTCGGAAACAGAAGTATTTAATGCAAAAGAGACCCTCCATTTTCCCAAAGTTATTTACTCTCTGGAGTCAAAACAATCAAAACTGGAAGACCCCACACGACTCGATGAAAATCAAACAACATGTAAAAGGGGACACACCATCTTTGCACGGTTTAATCTGACACACATGTAAAATGTGAAAACCCAACAAACAGTGATTCTCCCCTCATACTATGGTAAAAGAGAGCATATGATCTAAATCATTCTGGAGCTCTCACCTTATACTACGGTAAAAGAGAGTAGAGCGATCCGGCCTGACCCATGTTCTTACCTCATGCTACGGCAAATGGGAGTAGAACGGCCGAAACCATTTTAAAATTCTCACCTCGTGCTACGACAAAAGTGAGTATAATTCTTTGAAAACTGTGTCGAAATTCCCACCTCATGCTACGACAATAGGGAGTGAAAGTTCAAAATTCTCACCTCATGCTACGACAAAAGGGAATAGAATTCTCTGAAACCATTCATGTTCTCACCTCATACAAAGGTAAAAGGGAGTAGAACAAATGAAATTATCCCTAAATTCTCACTTTATGCCATGACAACAGGGAGTAGAATTCGTTTTTAAACAAACTGCGCTTCAAAGCAAAAAATGTTTTAAAATAAAGAAATATATGTGGATTACAAGGGTTCGAACCCAGACCCATCGGGCAAAACCCTGAGTCCCAACTCATTTACATCAAAGGATGGAAGAGAAATATTATCCACTGCAACCTTGAGCGGAGGAATGGTTTTATCAATACAGGAAGCCTCGTGAGCAAGGTCGGTGATCTTTTCTTGGCGAGTATCTGAAAGCAATAAGGAGTTGACCTCATCCTGGCTGAAAAATTGCAATTTTGAACAAGCATCCTTGAGACAATGGATAAGGGTTTAAGCCCAGACCAAACAGAGTAAGAACGGATGTCCTCCCAGCTTGAAAGGAGGTGGGCCTTGCCTCCACGAGCTCCTCATAATGAGCTTGATACCTCTATTTTAGCTCCCTTTCCAACTCGGATAATCTTTTCCTGGCTGCAAAAAGTTGTTCCTTCAGACGGTTCTTTCAGTTTGCAAGATGGAGACTTGATCATTTGAAGCTTCTTGGGTTGACTCAACGTTTACTTCCTGGGAAAGCTCACAATCTTGGTTGGGTAAATCAGATTCACGGTTCCCGAAGGGGAGAATAACCTCATGGAAGGTTTGAGGAGTCGTTTCCTGCAAGGGAAGAACCGCAATATTCCCGGCAACCCCGAAAGGTTCCGCTTCAGAGGCGAGCGCATGAAGATTAGTCTCCACTCTGGGTTTGGAGGTTTCGGCTCCACTGGTCGTCGGAGGAGAAGAGTAATTACTCCAGGAAGTTCGACCCCGTCGCTAGGTGTCAAAACAGACACATCGCCGACACACACCATGGAGGATGATCTCCATTTACGGCGTCTAAGCAGAACGATATCTTCATCCAATCCCTCATCCTCATGCGCTGTAATCTGGAGAATTGAAGAGGAAGAAGCAGGATCCTCACAAACTTCCGTCTTGCAAAGTCTTAACGACACAATGACACCATGAGTATCGTAAACCACAGAGTTCATGTCTGAAAGCAGAAGTAAGGAAGGATCCAGAATTCTCCATTCAGACACAATAGGGAGGCGACGAGATCTACCTCGCTTAGAAACAACCTTTGACGACGTGCGGGGTAAATCCTCGTCCAAGGAAGTATCTAAAAATAGCAGGGGAGCTCAGATCAGTGAAAATGGCCAAAATTTTAAGGCAAGGACGACAAAAAGGAGGAGAGAAAAACCCTCGGAAAAACCCTATCAAAAATCTTTTGCTTTCTTTACAAACCTAAAAAAAAAAATTAAAAACATAATTTGGACTTATTGCTAGAATACTCTTATGGATATAAAACTATTATACCATACTCTCACTTATTGCATCTATTCATCTTTCTATGTAAATTACTATTACACCCTTAATGAATAATTCCTTAATAATATAAACTTTTGATTTAAAAAAAGAAAAGAAAAAAAAAGCCGTCGCGGGACGCGCACCTCGTATCCGACCTCGAGCTCCCCTCTGTGTCTCGCCGGTGACCACCATTGAAGCCGATTCATCTCAATTGAGGTTAGTTCTAGGTCTAAAAATGTGTTTTAGCTTAAATATATGGGGTATGGTATTTGATTTTGATATAGAAACGTTTTTGTATTTGTAATTTAGGGATTTCAATAGAAAAGAAAATTTTGGTGTTCATAATGAATAGACATTGGGTTGGGTTGGGGATTGGTAACCATATCCGTTCTCTGGGTCAATTTGGACATAAGTTTGGTTGAATGGTATCGAATCGTAGGACCTCATTGCAGATTTTGGTCCGAATGTTGAAGCTGCAGATTGGTAACAACTATGTATTACTGAGAGAAGTGAAATAACTGTAACAATTGTGTATTACTATAGAAGTGGAATAACTGGAACAACTGATTATTACTATAGAAGAGGAATAACTGGAACAACTGAGTATTACTATAGAAGTGGAATGATTGGAACAACTGGGTATTACTATAGAAGTGGAATAACTGGAACAACTAGGTATTACTATATAAGTGGAATAATTGGAATAACTAGGAAAACTAAGATAAGTTGTTAAAATTTTTAATTGTTTTTTAATTGTTTTTTCAGAAGACAATGATCAACCGTTCCACAGTCATAAATTTCTCTATTGGAGGATATAATACCGGTGATGGTGATTATTACTGATGGAAATCAAAAGACCAGCGCATGTACGCGATAACGTTTAGGGCATCATCTATAGAGGAGATAACATATAAGTTGTTAGTGGATATGATATGCAGGAAGATTGGGGTAGATGAATATATGACGAAGCTAAAATTGAGTTACCTTCCAGTGCTAGTGAATGACAGTCTTCCTATATATATTTATGATGATGAAGACGTTTATGGTTATCTAACGGTTGTGGATAAACAGCTATGTAGAAATGCTTTACATGTAGATGTCATACAAGATCTTTTGGGATGTGGATATAGTTCATTTGGTGTGAATGATGGTGTTAATGCTAGTGCCATAATTGCTCACGCTGGAGACGAGGGAGCAAAAGAACTATATCAAGAGCCAATGGAGGATGTTGGTATTGGAGATGGTGAGAACAGTATTGATGACGGTGTTGAGTACAATGTTGATGAAGGTGTTGAGTACAGTGTTGATAACAGGATAGGTGTGCGATAGTTGAATATGATGAGCTTCCACGTCCTGCAGCAGAAGGAAGTCAGTCTGTAGAGGCATGGGAAGATGATACAGGTCTGGAATTAAATCAAGAATTTGAATCTAAGAAGACAGTGATAGATTTAGTTCGGAGAGCTTCACGTGAAATTTTTTTTGGGATCATAATAAGAACTCGGATAAGACTCGATGGGTGGTAAAATGCGGTGCTGAAAGAGAAGGTTGTTCCTGGTATTTACGAGCTGTGAATGGTTTAAATTCAACATGTTTCAAAGTTACTAGATATAATAAGATGCATACATGCTCTCGGGCGAGTACCAACTACCGTAGTACGAGAGGCACAAAGCGATTAGTTGCATCTGTTTTGAAAGAAGTTTATCCAGGTCAGTTACAGACCCCAACTCCTAAAGCTCTCATGGGTCTGGTTCAAACAAATGTAGGTGTGTCAAAGTCATATGCTACCGCACGAAGAGAGAAACATCTAGCTATTAATGAAGTGTGTGGTAGTCCAGAAGAGAGTTTCATGTTGCTGCCTTGTTATTTGTACATGCTAGAGTAGGCAAATCCTGGTACCAAAACAAGATTGGAATTGGATGAAGAACAGAGGTTTAAGTATGTATTTCTCGCTTTGGGAGCTTGCATCGAAGGGTTTCAAAGAATGAGGAAAGTGATCATTGTGGATGCAACTTTCCTAAAGGCTGGTTATAACGGTGCGCTAGTTTTTGCAACAGCTCAGGATCCGAATCATCACCATTATCCCATTGCCTTTGGTGTAATTGATGGTGAAAAACATGCAACTTGGATGTGGTTTTTAGAAACTTTGAAAACCATTATTCATGATCGTGCTGAGTTGGTTTTTGTTACTGACAGACATCAAAGCCTGATCAATGCGATAGCTGTAGTGTACCCGAGCTCTCAACATGGCTTTTGTATCTATCATATGTCGCAGAATGTGAAATCCCATGTTTATCATGTCAACAAATATGAAGTTGCTGGGAAATTCAAGGAATGCGCAAGGATGTACACCGAGGGTGAGTTTCTGCAAAAGTTTGCTGAATTTAAAGAAAAGTCCCTAGCGCAGCCAAATATCTTGAAAATAACCAAGAGACCATCAACAGCGAGAAAAAATGGGCAAGGTGCTATTTTCCTGGAGAAATATACAACATAGACACCAGCAATAGTGTAGAGTTGATGAACGGTGTTTTTAAGGATGCAAGGAAGTACTCGATATTACGTATGATCGATGAGATTGTTGCCAAATTTAGTGAATGGTTTAACAAACATAGGATAGAATCCGCATCTGGTTCCGACTCACAAAAACTGGTGCCTTATGTGGAGAACGTATTGCACAACATATGTGTTCACGCGTCGAAACTTCCTGTGGTTGAGCTAAACAGTTTCTAGTTAGAGTACAAAGTCAACAGAAAAGATGGAATGGGTTATGTGGTGGACCTGCTAAAGAAAACTTGCGATTGCAAGCTTTTTGACATAAACAAGTATCCTTGTGTCCATGCATTAGCCGCAACGATTAAATTGTCGAAGCAAAAAGATAGACCTAGGAATATCCAGTATCATAAAATGTGCTTAATATATTATTGGTTGGAGCAGTGAGTTTTGGCGTATGTGAGGACGATTTATCCAGTGGCGCAAAGGTCTCAGTGGATTATTCCGGCTGAAACACAAGAATTAATGTGCTTACCTCCGAAGTTCCCCAAACGGAAGGGAAGAAGGAAAGAAAAAAGGTTTACATCGACTGGAGAACATCGCCAGGGAAATAAGAGGGTGCCAGGCCAAAACTTCCAACAAACATGGTTTAATTGTTCAAATTCCAACGCTACGATCTAATTTGTATTGTATTTGTGTATCACTGGAACAACTAAAAACTACTGTTTGTTCAAATTCCATTTCAGACCCTATTCTCTCTTCTTTTAAGTATCACTGGAACAACTAAGAACTATTGTTTGCGATTTAGTACAACTGTTGGCAATATAGTACAACTGGAGAAACTAAGCATTTTCAGAATATGTTTCAAATTCATCACAATCAAGTCTACTTTGTAATTTGTGTTTGTATATGTAATTCTTTGATACTATTTGTTTTGTACAATTACATAAACTGATTTTCGTAATGGTACAACTATGTTCATTTTCTTTTTTTAAAAATAACAAAATTAGTTTTTAAAAAAACAAAACATCATTTTTTATTTTCATACACAAGTAATAAATTGATATAACATTTATTAGTTAAACAAAAGTTTTTTTTTGGATAATGGTTTTTATCATATTCTTGTTTTCCCATCAAACACCTTATACTTTTACGATGACTTTGTTAACTTTAACCACCTTATAATGAAAAAGATACGGAAAATGTGATTTAAGACATATTATTGCATGAAAACATTGAAAATGTACTTAAGATACCAAATGTTATTGGTACAACTAACAAATTTAACTTTAATTCACGGTAATACTAATATAAGTAAAATATCCCCAAAGTACAACTGTTTGGAACCCGGAACAACTATACAATTACAAAGTATAACTATGTTATATTTTTCCCTCCATTTTTAATTTTTTAGATTTTCGTTTTCCCTCTAAAAGGGGTCTAATCGCTAAAAGCAGTCTAAAAGGGTATAATAGTTTTTTTTTCCATTTCTACCTTCGAAAAAAGAAAAAAAAAACTAGAGAGATTCGGGGATTCGGGGAGTCCGAGATTCGATCGGAACAATCGAGAAAGGTAAGCGATTTCTGGGTTTTATGTGTAGGTTCGGGATATATGGATTTTTAATTTCTGGGTTACTAGATCTAGGGTATGCGATGAATGAGAAAGTTTTCGTTTTTATACAGTGATATGAGAACTGTCAGCTACAGTCAAGAGTCTTCCTCCAGAGCAACTTTTAGTAGTGACTGTTGCAGAGCTGATGGTGAATTTGAAATTCCAATTACTTGTTCCTTTGGTGGACAAGTGATTGTGCAGACATCTGACACAGAAACCGACCTAGGGAGGAGTTTCTTTACATGCCGGGATCGTGATGTGAGAATCTTCACATTTGTGATTTTGACTGCTCCCCCTTTTAAATTCTGGATTTTGTGATGCGGTATCGTGGGCTTTATGTGTAGGGTGGTGGCTATCACATTCGAAAATAGTGGGATCACGCTGTTGAAGAGGAACTAACTCTCCTACGGCTGCGGATTGAAGAGCAGGCAGAGAAGATTCAAAGCATTGCCAGAATTGGGGTTGCCCGTGTCAATGCGTGTGCAGATGATACAAATTTGGAGACAATGGAGAACAATATTTATGAGATTTCAAAGCAGAAGGAGTTACTGCAGGGTCTTGCGGGTCTAATTTTGTTTGTTGCTGCAGGTTTCTACTTGTTTAAGTAGAAGAGAACCATGTTATTTATGTTCGTTGTACTGTATTAATGCAGATGAAGATCCTTTAATTTTTAGTCTTTCTAAAAGGTCTTCGTATTGTAATAGACTTCGTTGTCCCTATTATAACCTAGTTGTCCCTAATAATTTTCAGCCATTCCAAAACATTGCATAGTTGTCCCTTATATAACCTAGTTGTCCCTAATATAACCTTAATTAGTATAACATGTAATATTGACGGACAACTATAGCCCAGATTCACAATAATATAACATAGTTCATAATACATAAGATAGATAGCTCAAGTTTTTTTGTCCAAAAAAAAAAAAGATATTTCAAGACGAGAACTTAATTCTCCTTCTTCTTCTTCCGCTCCATGAACTCATAAGGGCTTCTAATTCCCCTTTTTCCCTCGAGATTTGCTCTTCCTCTGTATCTTCCTCATCATTCATCTCCTCATCTACCTCTTCCTCACAGTCCTTCGTCCCCTCATCCTCCTTCTTAGCCGCGTCGTCTTCCTCTTCTCTCTATTTCTACACCTCTTCTTCTCTTATTCTTATTCTTCTTCTCTCTTCTTCTCCTCTTCAACTCTTCTTCTTTCCTCTTTTCATCATACATCACCAAGCTGCCTCCTCCATTTCCCTCGTTCACAGACAACTCTCCTCTTGTTGTTTCCTCTTCTTCTTTCCTTTTCTTCTTCTTCTCCTCTTCTCTATGTTTCTACACCTCTTCTTCTCCTATTCTTCTTCTTCTTCTTCTTTCCTCTTCTCCTCTTCTTCTTCTTCTTTTCTCTTCAACTCTTCTTCTTTCCTCTTTTCATCATACAACACCAAGCTGCCTCCTCCATTTCCTTTGTTCACAGACAACTCCACGTTTTTAATTCTTCTTTCATGGTCATCTAGCTTCTCCTTCATTTCCTTAAACCCATCTATCACTGTTTTATTCAAACACTCTAGCCCTGCGATCATTTTTTCCACTTCATTTTCCGAAGCAGACATCAAAGCAGATGCCTTTTTACCAACTCGACCTTCTATTCGGAAAACAAGTTTTTTTCCCTTCGCTCTTTCGGCTATTCACATCTTGCTTGTACATCTCCTCGAATAATATATCTCTCTTTTCTTCCACCAAAATCGTTTTCCAACCATCAACAACTGTATCAACTTCATCCTGCTCCCAATCCTCATCATCCATGATTCCAACCAACAGTTGCTCCTCATCCTTGGATGGAGCCAACACACTATGAATCTCTTGTGAATACCAAGAAAAACAATTTATAAACAACCCCATGATAGATCATTAATGAATATAGTTCGTAATTACATAAGGTTTGATTTCTAACCTTAGTTACATCAAGTTTCATCTTTATTTCTGAAAATGCAAAACCTTTCAAATCACCTTTCTTGAACTTGCTCTAGCACATCCTTGGACAGCTATTATTTGCTCCAACAACATCTTCTCTGAACTGGCTTCTAAGAACTGGAATTGCCTCAAACGCCAGAAACTACACATGACACATCAAGTATTACTAAACAAATGCAAAAGGATAGTTATACCAGTAATACTCAGTTGTGCATATTTACCTACATAGGAAGAATGAAACTAGGAATGACTTTGTTTGCACCTTCAGGCACTTTCCCATCAAATCGTTCCACTAGCTTAAGGATGTCTTTCATATTCTGATCATATGAAAATCGTCCCCAAGGAAACGTTTTACACAAATGAAGATCACAAACTGCTCTGAGAAAGAATGGCTCTACACCTGGGGCTTTATCTCCTGTCTTCACCTTCCCAACAATCACTTTGGCTAAGAAGTAAAGCACAGCAATATTCAACCTACCTTTACCAGATTTCCCTCTCATTGACTCCAGCTTTTCATCGACATCATTCAGTGTTACTTTCTTCTTCCCTTCCCAAAAATGCTTTTCAACAAACTTAACACTATCCCCGCGTAACTTTTGTAATCATCTGGGTAGCTACGGCAGTTCAAACCAGAAATAAGCCCTAACTCTCTCAGAGAATACCGGATGGGAACACCATTCACTACAAACCAGAATTCCTTCTTCTTGCTTGATGACACCATGCGTAGAAGGAACATCCACATACCCATAGATTTATGGCAATCCTCCAGGTACATGTGGAAGAAGTGATTGAACTGAGGGTGCGTTTTGAACCACCTCAACTCGCTTTCATTTAGTAGTTCTTTTAACGTATTCACTGCCTTCTCAACATAGCACCTTCCAGACAGCTTGATGGAGATGTTATACTCAGATGGGGAAAGAACATCTTCTATGGTGGTATAGCTTGGATTTTAGAATCCTCCTCCTCTTCAATTTTCTCCTCATCCTCATCAGAGCTCGACTGCATTAGAAGTTCCAATACTCAGTTGTCCCAATTTTACTCAGTTGTCCCAATTTTACTCAATTGTCCCAATTTTACTCAATTGTCTCAATTTTACTCAGTTTTCCCAACTATACTCAGTTGTCCCAATTATACATATATTTAAAACCAAAACAACATCAGGGTTTCAAGAGACATACCGATATATTAGCGAAACGACGCTTCATTGGGGAATCAGCTTGGTGTTGGAGGCGGTGTTGAGTCTCCGTATCAGACTTCGTATCCTCCGTATCATGGGAATGAAAAGACTCATACTCCTCTCTTGTTTCTACTCCTTTCTTTTTTTTCACTGGCTCTTCGCAACTTGACACTACTTCACGCAGTTTCGCTAAAGGCAAAGGAGAAGCGCGTGTTCCAGTCTTTCCTACTTTTTTCGCTGTCTTCGTACGGGGCGACATTGCTGCTGAGGAGAATAAGAAGAAGAATAAAGATGAAAATTCAACAACAATCAATCAATCCAACAAACGGTATCAATTTCCGTTTCAATTATGGGTTTAATTTCAGCAATTCACCCGAGGCATATTTACCTAGGGTTTTGACGGAATCGCGACCCGACTTCGATTTGACTGCTACTGCTACTTTCGATGGAATCGCGACTTCGGCCCGAGATTTTGACTATCACAAAGATGACTTTCGCCCGCTTTAGTTGTCGTAGTATTTCACAGAGAAAAGCCGTTGAGGAAGACGAAGGAGATTGGAAGTCCTCGCTCCAGTTTTCGAATTTGTAAATAAATGACAAAAGTAAATTCCAAAAATAAAATAATAGCTAGATTCGATCCGATTCTACCGGATACCGATCCAAATTGTGGTTGGGTCTGTAATTATGGAGACTTTGATTGGTTTTTTTGGATTTTTGACCAGTTTTTTGAATTAAAAACAAAAGCTGATTATTCGAGGAGGAGTATATTTAAGATGAAGATAAAATACCTTTAGACCCAAAAGAATATTTAGCGTTAAACCCTAAAAATTAATTAAATTCCCCATCAAATAGGTGAAATTCTATTGCTATGTCTTCAATTCAATTGAATTCTTTCATATACAAACCTACTAAATCTTTGCAATTCCTACTTCAATCGAAGAGATGCGAGCAATTCACATAGTGACCACGCGATTGAGCTCCTGCTGCTTTAGGCCTATCCTTCTTCTCGACTTGGTTTCGGTTTCTTGTTCACCGCGCAACTTCTCCATCCCTCGGCGTCGTTTCATCAGCGCAGCGACCAAGCCGGATGGTGGCAGGTCTGGTTCGATCGTGGCTCCGCTTGTGACCCAACAAGACTTCCAAAAGATCGATGTTAATCCTCCTAAAGGAACTCGTGATTTCCCTCCTGAGGATATGCGTCTCCGCAACTGGCTCTTCAACCATTTCAAAGAGGTCCAAAGACTCAAACTTTTGTGACATTCAAACTTCAAAAAGACAAAAAAAATCTCTTATTTTGCGATTCTTCTTTTGGCTCGATAGTATTTTGAATTCTGTGTTTCAAAAGTTCCATCTTTTACCTTTGCTTTGAAAGGTATCTCGGTTATTTGGATATGAGGAAATCGATTTTCCGGTGTTGGAAACGGAGGCATTGTTTATCAGAAAAGCAGGAGAAGAGATTAGAGACCAGGTTTAGTCTTTGATTTTTCATTTGCAAACTTTGTTTGTGTATTTAAACTGTTGCAAACTTTGTTTGTGTAGTTGTACTGCTTTGAAGATAGGGGTAATCGTCGTGTAGCATTGAGGCCTGAGCTCACGCCTTCTTTAGCCAGACTTGTGATACAGAAAGGGTAACAAACAGTTAAAGCTTCAGAATTTTGTTTGTAAAAACTTTTGTATCCATGTATGGATGTGAGAATGTTGATTCCCATATTTTTTTTCGGTCTAGAAAATCCGTTTCCCTTCCATTGAAGTGGTTTGCTGTTGGGCAATGTTGGCGATACGAGAGAATGACAAGAGGAAGGCGACGGGAGCATTACCAGTGGAATATGGATATAATAGGTGTGCCTGAAGTAACAGTATGTATCCATCACACTTGCAGTCACATTCTTAGGCCTTCTAGTTTCTTGCTATATAAAACCTCATATGTGTTTTTTTTTTATGTCTCTATAAGCCGTGCCACTAACTTGGTTCTCAAAACTTTTCTTATAGGCTGAAGCGGAACTAATTTCATCTATTGTCACTTTTTTCAAGCGAGTTGGGATCACTGCGTCAGATGTCGGTTTTAAGGTTTCTAGCCGTAAGGTATATTTGCTTATTTCCTTTTTCGTTTTAGGATTATTTGATCATCTTGTTTCTTGGTTTTGCACTCTAGATACATAACCAAGGAATTTGATTTTTATTTTCCCTTACTTGCAATAGCAAACACGATTTGAGATTATTTTGCAGCATCTTGATATCTATTGTAGTTTTCATCTGCCATAACTTCTTCCTTATACAGGTTTTACAAGAATTGCTAAAAAAGTATAGTGTACCCGAGAACCTGTTTGGAAGAGTTTGTATCATTATAGACAAGGTTAGTAGTCTAAAGATCAATATTCTGCTGCTTTAAAATGGCTACTTCATCTGCTAAAATCAACAAATACTTCAGCTTTATGATTGTTTCTGCCATTGCTGATTTTTTTCGCCCTTCTTATATATATTGCATGCTAAATAGATAGAAAAGATACCAATTGATGAGATAAAAAAAGAACTTGGGTTCACGGGAATATCGGAAGATGCTATTGAACAGTTATTGCAAGTGCTTTCTGTGAAGTCTTTGGATGATTTGGAGGGTATTTCCTTTCATTATTTCTATTGAATCCCTTTATACGAAAATTGCTGGTAATAAACTTCTAATTTGTATAAGCAGATACACTTGGTGGAGCAGGAGAAGCCATTGCAGATTTAAAAAATCTCTTCTCACTTGCTGAAAAGTTTGGTTATTCAGAGTGGATACAGTTTGATGCATCTGTTGTGCGTGGTCTTGCTTATTACACTGGTATCGTTTTCGAGGTTAGATTTTATGTCATAATCTTCTCCATACATGGATACTCGTCAAGTTTGTGGTAACAAGTGATATAAATGTTTTGTGACAGGGATTTGATCGGAAAGGAAAGCTGCGAGCTATATGTGGTGGTGGGAGATATGACAGATTACTCTCAACTTATGGAGGTGATGACATTCCTGCTTGTGGTTTTGGTTTCGGCGATGCTGTAATTGTTGAAGTACGTTAAGCCCTTTGCTTCGCTTCGGTAACTGGATTCTGTTGTGAAAAAAAGTTCAGTTACAGTATCTGAATCTCTGATCCTTATTTCTTCTTTTCCATGTAGTTGCTTAAGGAGAAGGGTTTGTTACCAGAGCTGAGACAAGAAGTAGAAAACATTGTGTGTGCTTTGGATAAAGATCTCCAAGGAGCTGCAGCAACTGTTGCAACCGCTCTCAGGGACAAAGGCCAAACGGTTGATTTGGTATTGGAGAGTAAACCGCTGAAATGGGTGTTCAAGAGGGCAGCTCGGGTAAACGCAAGAAGGCTGGTTTTGGTTGGGAAGACAGAGTGGGAAGATGGTTTAGTCAGTGTTAAGGTTTTGTCTTCAAGTGAGCAGTTCCAAGTCAAACTCAATGACTTGGAATAGTATCTAAGGCTTTATTAACATGAACAAGTGTTTCATTGTCTTTTTAAAAAAAAAAAAATTGAGTTGAGATTGGATTTGTATTTGATCTTGGAAGGTTTATTTAAGAATCTTACTCATGGATCTTGAATATTTGTTTATTCGTATAATAACGATTACAAGATATACTTTTTTGATGACATGATTAGTTGGAGAAATGGTTCTGAAACTCATGATTCGAAACGGCCAGAGACACAAAATGAAAAGAGAAGTGATCGAGCAAGTGATATCATTTTGTTTCTTTGATTCATAACAAGAAAAGAGAATGTTGAGATTAGTAATGAAGCTCAAGACAAAAGAGCAAGACTTGGAGAAGAAGTCTGCAGCTCAAGAGAATATCACGTGACCAAGGATTTGGTGGACCACTTAAAGGAGCCATTTATGTGCTGCCATAAAGCAAAAACATAGTAAGGTTTTGTCTTTTGTTCAACAACAAGATAAGAGCAAGTTCATTTAATGTTATTTTGCCCAAAGGAGAAAATTTCTTGGAAGGTGATATGATCTTGAAATCATCCAAAGAGACCCATGAGCCTTGTCCAATACAAACGAAGTCCGTGATCAACTTGAATAGCCCAACGACCACATGGACTACATTCTCACCTCAACTACAGCACTCCTCAAAGTTGAATCAGTCCAATCCAAGTTTAGATGAAGAAGTTATTCAACTTCCAAGTCAAGTGATTCCAAGCTTACGCGATTCGGACCTACGAGCGTTCAAAGGATTTTCCCCACCTAACCAGAAGGAATCAAGCTATGAACCAAGATGTTTTGGAATCTTGATTCATCATAGAAACCGGGAAAATTGGATCCACAACAACGCCGGTTCAGACTTGAGAGATATGAATTTTACAAGTCAGCCGATCTGCTCTAGGCCCCTTTGCGTGACCAAGCCAAAGATTGAGTTGCAAAGCCCAGCTCAAGAACGATCTCGACATAAAACCAATTGGAGAATCTTTCTGGATCTCTTAGCTTTCCAACAAGCCAAAGATCAGAGGAATTGGATGTTGGATCAAAACGATACTCCCCATTTGCCTAAATGGGTCGACCTGGTGCTATACTTGAAGATTTCTAGGCCCAGTTCGTTTAAGAGCTTACAGACTCATGTTTGGCATCCTGGAGAAAGTTATACTAAGCCCAAAGTGAAGGCCAGCAAGGAGTTGTCAACCAAGAAGTTCAAGGGAGCAATTCAATGGTCAAAAATAAGCACAAAGACAAATTCAATGGTCAACAATAAACACAAAGACTCAAAAACGTGTGCACTGTTCACGACGATCACTGTTCATGCGCCAACCAAACTTGCAAGTTGATTTGTGTGACTTTGTCTTTGATTGTAACATCTGCAAGTTATTTTCTTTTCCTTTAATTACTGCATAATTTCTGCAATGTGTTTACTCAACTAGAGTTAGTTCTACCTTGAGTTAAGTTAGTTTCTTTGCTTATATAATCTATGTAAAATCATTGTAATAAAAACAACCATCTTTTTAATCAAAAACGTTTTTTGTTCATTTGAGAATGATTCTCTTATGTTTCTTTGAGAGTGATTCTCAAAGTTCGATCATTGGTGTGATTCCATTGATCAAACCGATTTACTTGGAGTGATTCCGAGTGATCAAACCGGTCGATTCATAAAGGTTTGTCATCACCTTTGTGCGCGGACCATTCTATCGATTTTAATCCTTGAGAGCGTTTAAGTGTGTCAAGCGTTGAGAAATATCGAGTGGATTCTCGCATCTCTTCCCATTGCACCACGAGTTTCTAGGCCTGAAGTCATTCCCCGCCTTGTTCATTTGGATCGTTTGCGGTTCAGTTGAGTCGAGGATTATCCCTTCACCAACCTTTGAGTCCGATTCTTGGGAGAATCATATTATGTGCAAAGGAAACTAGGTCAAAATGTGAGTATAAAGAGCTGTATAGATGATAGAGGGTAAAACAGAACACAACTCAATCTAGTGATTCTATGAACCTCTAGAGACCTGCTTCTTGAAGAAGATGAATTGAATCAAATCTTACTCAAGGAAAACAAAGCAATTGCTCGTTTATTAATTCTTCCCAGTCTGCCTTACAAAGCCAAAGAAGAAAACTATATATAGGACTCTTAAACCGTCATAATAAGAGTATCCCTAATAGAAATAGAAAACCAATAACAATAAGGAAATCAAAGAAAAAGGAAACAATAATTAAAAATAAGGAAAGTCGTTAAACGGTTTGATCGAAGCTTCTAAGATGCTGCTGCATCAATAGATCATTGAGAGATAGACAAGAGTTGGAGAGAGAACATTCACTAAAAGCATAAACTTTGTGTATGTTCTTGGGGAAAACATGGAAAAGAGAGAAACCAATTGAGGCTTTGTAAAGAGATGTGGGTTTTGTTAATCTCTTTGTAACCTTTGTGATTCTAGTAGATTCTGGGAGAGAGATTCCGGCGAGAAGTAGCGACCCAGTTTGGGCGTGAACTCGTTAAACTCTGTGTGCTCTGTTTTATGGGTTTCTGTATTCTGTTGCAACACTATTTTTCTTGTGTTAACAAGTCTGTCTCAGTCTCAGGTTTCTTTGCTCTTGATGTGTTGGCGATATAGGGCAAAAGGAGTCGCCTTTAAGCCTCTAGATATCTCCACATATTGGTAGCAGAGCCAGGTTTTGGTGGTTTTGTGATTCTTTGAGATCTTCTGGGTTTAAGAATCATGTCGTCTTCAAGAGTAGAGATGAAGAAGTTTGATGGTCATAGAGATTACACGTTGTGGAAAGACAGTTGGCTCATTTGGATCTGCTGGGTTTAAGCAAATGCTTAGAGGAAACTGAGACTACTAAGAAAAAGGTCTCAGATCCAGAATATAAAGAAGAAGATGAGAAGGATGCTAAAGAAAAGGAGGAATCTTTAGCTGAGAAAAAGAAGAAAGCAAGAATCTTTAGCTGAGAAAAAGAAGAAAGCAAGAAGCACAATCGTCCTTAGTGTTACAGATAGGGTTCTAAGGAAGATTAGGAAGAATGATATTGCTGCATGAATGATAGAAGCTCTGGACAAGCTCTATTTGGCTAAGGCTCTGCCTAATCGAATCTATATGAAACAAAGGCTTTATAGTTTCAAGATGTCTGAAAGCTCATCTATTGAAGGTAATATCGATGACTTTCTGCATCTGATTGGAGATTTGGAAAACGTTGATGTCACTGTGTCCGATGAAGATCAAGCGATCTTACTGCTTATGTCTCCCTCAAGACAGTTTGATCAACTCAGAGATACGTTGAAATATGGGTCAAGGAGAACAACGTTAACTCTTGATGAAATAGTTTCATATATCTATGCGAAGGAACTAGAGTTTGGTTCAAGCTCGAAGGGTTCTAAAATTCAAGGAGAAGGTTTGTATGACAGGGATAAGGGAGAACAAAGGGGAAGAACAGAACAGCGGGAAAGAGGTTCAAAACAAAACAAGAGGTCCAAATCTAATAGCACAAGAAAGGTTGATGGATTTTCAGAGAGGAAGGACATTTCAAGAGCTCATGTCCTAGCAAGAACAAGTTCCAGAATAAGCCTAAGGACCAGAGCAGTAGCAGAGGTGAAGCTGCGATGGTGAAAGGAAACAAGAGTGACGATACAGGTTTATATGTGTCGGAAGCTCTACATTCTACAAAAATAAGTCTAGAAGATGTGTGGGTAATGGATAGATGGTGCAGCTATCATATGACACATAAAAGGGAGTGGTTTGAAGATCTTAAGGAATACATTGGACGATCAATTTGAATGGGAAACAAAACAACATCAAGGTCAGAGGTATTGGGAATGTCAGAATCAAAAATGATGATGGAACAACGTGTTACTGACACATGTGAGGTATATTCCTGATATGGACAGAAATCTGCTCTCTATGGGTACAGTGGAGGAGCACGGATGTAGTTTTGAGTCGAAGGATGGGATTTTGCTCGTCAAAGATAGAACCAGAACTCTCTTGACATGAAAAAGGCATGAAAAGTTGTACATACTTCAAGGAAAGCCTGAAAGTTGTCAGTCTTTGGTTGCATAGAGGAGATCCGATGACACAATCATGTGGCATAGAAGACTAGGCCATATGAGTCAGAACAACATAAACTTATTGGTGAAGAATGGTCTTCTGGACAGGAAGAAAATCTCAACACTAGAGATGTGTGAAGATTGTGTTTATGGAAAGGAAAAGAAGGTCAGTTTTGCAATTGCTACTCATGACATTAAGGACAAGTTGGATTACATCCATTCTGATTTGTGGGGAGCTCCTAGTGTTCTACTATCTTTAGGGAATTGTCAGTATTTCATCTCGTTCATAGATGATTACTCAAGAAAGACATGGGTTTATTTCCTAAGGCACAAGGATGAAGCTGTTGGAACATTTATTGAATGGAGCGTCATGGTAGAGATTCAAGCACAAAGGAAGATCAAGATCTTAAGGACTGACAATGGCTTTGAGTTCTGCAATCATTGGTTCAATGAATACTGTAAGGAGAAGGGTATTGTGAGGCACATGACATGTGCTTACACACCCCAACAGAACGACATTGCGGAAAGAATGAACCGAACCATAATGGAAAAGGTGAGAAGCATGTTAAGCGAATCTGGTTTGCTAAAGGCATTTTGGGCAGAAGCTACATCACTACAAGAAAACATGCATTTTCTTATTGCAGTTCCCGTCGGAAATCCGTTAGAAATGGCCTTTTCTGACGGGAAAAAGTCTATCGGTTACAGCTCGTCAAAAATTGATTTTAGTCAAAAATCCGTCAGGAAAATTCTGACAGATTTCAGTCGTCGAAAAATGGTCGGAACATTTCCGACGGATTACCGACGGATGTTTGATCGGAACTACGCTTCGGAACGTTGTCGGAAAGCCGTCGGAAATATTTCCGACGGGCATTGTTTCCGACAGATCTTTGTCAGATTATTCTGTCGGCAATCCGTCGGATAGCCGTCGAAAACATTTACTTACCGCGAAAGTCCGATACCACAAGTCCTTCTCGTCGGTAGGTATGTCCGAGTACTTCTCGAGCATCCGCCATATCGCCTTTGTGATCTCAGGCGACAACTTAAACTTGAAAACATTAAAAAAAAAATTAAGTATGTTAAGATTCAAAATCTAAATAAATTGAAATAATAATCGAAATGTCACTTACCAACTTCCGTCTTTTAACTTCAGGTCGAGACGGATGCAATGGTCCCGGTTGGGCTGCTGGACAAGATCCTCGATCCTAATCCGGGTCCAAACAGCGGATTGTTCGGAGTCCGGGACTTGAGTTCACGAGCTCGATCCGCCAGGAGGCGTAGCCCGTGAACCCCGAGAATGGTGTCCTTGGGGAGCCCAAACGGAGAGAGTCCTCGTTATTCATGCGGAAAAAACATAAAAAACGTTAGTACATTGNACAGTGGAGCAGGTGCTTCAATCTCATCGACGACGGTGCCATCGGGTTGAGATTCTAAACCAAATTGAAGAGGCTATTCTGAACCTGCGACAAAACTCATGCTCACAAGTCCAAGATGTTGTCCTCTGGCGTTGGGAAGGGGATAAATTCAAGAAACAGTTCAGCTCAAAGATGACATGGGCACAACTCCGCACAGTAAATCCGATTCAAGAGTGGCACAAGGGCATTTGGTTTCCATATGCAACGCCCAAATACTCTTTCGTGTCATGGCTGGCTATGCACAATAGATTGTCGACGGGCGATAGACAAACTACATGGAATATTGGAGCTAATGGATCGTGTAGTTTCTGCCAAGATTTAGAGAGTCGTAACCACCTCTTTTTTGAATGCTCTTATTCGATGGAAGTTTGGGCAGGTTTGACTCGAGAACTAATTGGAGGAAGATACACAGCACATTGGGAGGAAATAATCACTATCCTAACAGATTCGGGACAAGACAAGATGAAGCTGTTCCTATTTCGGTATGTCTTTCAATCCACAATCCACTCCATATGGCGAGAAAGAAATGGAAGAAGGCATGGAGAACCCCACAACCATCCAACACGTATAATCCAATACATTGACAAACAAACTCGAAATCGCCTAACATCTATTCGACGATTGGGAGATGGAAGATACGAGGACGAGATGCAAGTTTGGTTGGCCACTCGATGATACTTTGTTATTTGGTCACATTCTCGGAATAGGTTCTTGGTTTACATAGAACGCAATTCCACAAAATTTTATAAACGAAGCATTTATTGTACCAAACGTTGTTTTTTTGGATTTGAATTCATTTAACATTTAAATTCAAAAAAAAAAAGAGAGAGAGAGAAGAGAGAAATGAAAAGAAACCAAGCGGTGTCTCGATATAAATGGATTTCCGACGGCCATATCCGTCGAATTCCAATAATTATTTCATTTAGGCGGTTTATCTTCCTGCGGGCTCGAAAAAATCAACGTCCGTCGGAAATCCGTCGGAATATGGAAAATTAATTCATTTAGGCGGTAAATCTTCCCGCGGTCTCGAAAAAACCAAAGTCCGTCGGAAATGGGAATATACCGTATATTCCTTGCATGTGTTTCTATTGGGCAGTCAACCAACACGTGTCGAAAGGACCCATATCTGTCGGAAATTTCCAACGGTTTTAGGGTATATTTGGGGTTTAGGGTTTAGGGTTACATAATAAGGTTTAACTATCCCTAATCTACATGTTTCATTCAAATAAATTGTTAATTCATCAATATTAAAGATTTTCTATGAATTTATTAATTGTACAACATAAAACTTAAACATTTCACATAACATATATATACCTTATATTATAACTTAAAATAACACTTCCATCAAATTTTATAAAATCTATAAAACACATTTATTTTGAAATTTCACAAGTTGAAGCTATTGTATATACATCATACAAATGTTTAAGACTTTTCTACAAAATACCTTATACCCTATACCCTAAACCATTTTTTGATAATTTCCGACGGATTTTCAAGATTGGATTTGTTCCCCCGAGTTTAACGATATAATCGTGTTTAATACCAGGAGTACACTGATCCGTCGGAAATTTCCGACGGATGTATACTTAACAATTTTTGTTTTCGGTTTCGGAAGGGTGACACTTAAGGATCACATCAAATACCAAAGTTTATAAAACTTCCACATAACTAATATATTCCATATAATAAATATCTAATACAAGTACATATTTTACAATGCAAATTTTATAAAACTACTCTGAATCCGATGATGAGTAATCTGATTCTGCTGAATCGAAAGTTTCCCCAAATTCGTCAATTTCTTTCGTTGAATCCTCGAATACCCGATCGTCCGCATGTACGGTGAAATCAAAAACAAGATCGACCTCAAGGGAATGCTCGATCGAACCTAAACCTACATAGCTTTGCTGGAGGGGTTCATGATCGGACATCCCATGAACCCTACCTCTCGGGTTATCAATGTGACTATAATCCACGAGTCTTGCTTGTTTGTCACTCGAGGATAGGGAATATAGCATACCTACACCATGTAATAAAGTCATATAAAAATTTAACCACGGGAATGCAAAAATACTAACAAATAAACGTAAAAGAATAAAANCATTTATTTTGAAATTTCACAAGTTGAAGCTATTGTATATACATCATACAAATGTTTAAGACTTTTTCTACAAAAACCTTATACCCTATACCCTATACCCTAAACCATTTTTTGATAATTTCCGACGGATTTTCAAGATTGGATTTGTTCCCCCGAGTTTAACGATATAATCGTGTTTAATACCAGAAGTACACTGATCCGTTGGAAATTTCCGACGGATGTATACTTAACAATTTTTGTTTTCGGTTTTCGGAAGGGTGACACTTAAGGATCACATCAAATACCAAAGTTTATAAAACTTCCACATAACTAATATATTCCACATAATAAATATCCAATACAAGTACATATTTTACATTGCAAATTTTATAAAACTACTCCGAATCCGATGATGAGTAATCTGATTCTGCTGAATCGAAAGTTTCCCCAAATTCGTCAATTTCTTCCTATGAATCCTCGAATACCCGATCGTCCGCATGTACGGTGAAATCAAAAACAAGATCGACCTCAAGGGAATGCTCGATCGAACCTAAACCTACATAGCTTTGCTGGAGGGGTTCATGATCGGACATCCCATGAACCCTACCTCTCGGGTTATCAATGTGATTATAATCCACGAGTCTTGCTTGTTTGTCACTCGAGGATAGGGAATATAGCATACCTACACCATGTAATAAATTCATATAAAAATTTAACCACGGGAATGCAAAAATACTAACAAATAAACGTAAAAGAATAAAACAAACCTTGTCTGCTTGTGAAGCAAGTACGAATGGCTCGTATTTTTGGAGTCATTTTTTGCTATGTAATGATGTAACACCAAATTGGTTGTGTCGCACACCGCTTCCTACTAATGGGTCGTACCAGTCGCATAAAAATGCAACGCATCGTAAACCGAGCATTTCCGGATAGTGAACATCCAAAATCTCACGTAGGATATATGAGGAACATCGATCGGATAGAAAGGTATTACGCCTCCGTCATCATGTCGAGCTGGTCTACGACTCTTCGTTTTGACTTGTGATGGAAAGTAGAACTCGGCAAAATGTGAGGTTTCTTCATTGATGCTCTGTGCGACAATAGAACCTTCTACTTTGCTCAATTTTTCACCTTCTTCTTTAGATGAAACATATACCGTTCGAAAAGATACATCAAATGGTACTGAACTGGGCCCCCAAGTTCTGCTTCTAGAGGGAGATGAATTGGTAGATGTTCCATAACATCAAAGAAGGAAGGCGGAAATATCTTCTCCAAATTGCAAAGGATTACGGGTATATTATTCGCAAGGTTGCGGATACCGTCTGATGTAAGAGAGCGCAAACATATATCTCTAAAAAGGCACCAATCCTTGCATAATATGCATAACAAATGAATAGATAAATACTAAATTATTGTATAAAGTATTAAAAATTAATTTAATGATTTTACCTGCAATTGCTTCGTGGACATTACGTGGTAGAAAACAGGCAAAAGCAAATGGAAGGAGGCGCTGCATCACAACATGGCAATCATGACTCTTCATCCCAGAAAATTTCCCTTCTCCATGATCAACGCAGTTCAGAAGGTTAGATGCGTATCCGTCCGAGAATCTAACACTATCAGAAATTTAGTTAAAAAATTCGGCCTTTGAAGGTTCATCCAACCGAATGGTCCACATAAGTACCGACCGCATGACGAAATTCTGCTGACAAGAAACATCAAACGCCTTAATACCTTGCTCCCATAACATTTGCAGCTCATAAATCAATGGCTGCAAAAACACATCAAGTGATCTCTTAGGATGCTTTGGTCCAGGAACGAGAATGCTAAGGAACAAGAACTCCCGTCTCATTCACAAAGATGGCGGCAAATTGTAAGGTGTTACAATTACTGGCCATAAAAAATATTGTCTGCCGTGCTTCCCAAAAGGGTTGAAACCATCGGTACATAATCCAAGGTATACGTTCCTCGCCTCATACGCAAAACTGGGATACATTGATTGAAAATGTTTCCATGCTCCTACATCTAAGGATGAGCGATTTATCCATTCGTTGTATGCTATGCATGCCATCTCATTGCTCCCGTTGTGCGCTCTGGTTGATATAACCTCTTCAATCTCTCTGTTAATGGCAAATACCACATCCTTTTATATGGGACTGATACTCTTCCACATGTTTCCTTATATCGAGGTTTGCAAAAAAAACGACACGTCGAATGGTATGCGTCCTCTCTCCAGTAGAGCATACAGTTGTCGATGCATACATCCATCATCTGATACGGCAATCCTAAACCAGCAACAAGTTTCTGTATCTCATAGTATGATGCCGGTGCAAGATTATCTTCTGGCAAAATGTCTTTCACAAAATCAGCGATTGCATCCACGCACTCCTCACTCAAATTGAAATCCGTCTTTATACCCATCATCCTAGTTACAGCTGATAAAGGGGAATGTCCACCTCTACAACCATCATATAACGAATACTTAGCAGCATCTAACATATCAAAGAATCTCTGAGCTTCTAAGTTAGGTTCTTCTCCTCTATCTCCATATTTAGCAACCGATGGTATACTTTCACGAAATGCATCGTTCACCATTTGAACATAACCTACAATTTCTACTTCCATTGCAGGTTCTTCTAAGCTAGCGCTATCTCCAATGTACTGTTCACTAATACTAACATAATCCACTATTGTATCATTTTCTCCATGATAATACCAAATCTTGTAACCCGACACAAACTCATTACAATACATGTGTGACCATACTTCATCTATCACGATAAATCTACGATTCCGACAATTGGTACAAGGGCAGTAGATTTTACCATTTTTTTCTCTCTTCTGCATACCCGCAAATGCCATGAATTCCTGCAGACCTCGTTTGTATTCCTCCGTAATTAGGCCCGTCTCCTGAATCTGATGAGACTTGTCCATCCATGATCGAAAATAATTATAAGGATCTGAAGAAGACATTTTGGTAAGGAATTGTAGATGAGAGTTTTTTTTTTTGTAATTGTAAATGAGAGGGGGTGGATACGTTTTTATAAGGAAATTGTGCGCGATTTCCGACGGATACCCGACAATATTCAAACGGTTATGTAACGGCTATATTCTTTCAAACGGCTACAACATCCATCTAAATTCCGTCGAAAATCCGTCAAAAATTTCCGACGGGTACTTATTTCCGACGGATTTTCGACGGAGGTTAATTTCGTCCGAATTCCGTCGGAATTAACCGACGGAATTAAGTCTGTCGGAAATGCCCATGTTTTCTTATAGCATGTACTACATTGATTCTCATCAACAAAACACCCTCATCTGCTATAAACTTTGAGATTCCAGATAGGAAGTGGTCATGAAGGCCACCAGTTTATAGTTACTTAAGGAGATTTGGGTGTGTGGCCTTTGTTCACTCGGATGAGGGAAAATTGGTGCCTAGGGAAAAGAAAGGAGTTCTTCTAGGTTACCCTACATGAGTGAAAGGATACAAGGTCTGGTTATTGGAAGAGAAGAAGTGCATGATAAGCAGGAATGTGATTTTTCAGGAGAATGCAGTCTATAAAGACGTAATTCAGAGAGGAAAAGAGCTCTTAAGTGATCAAGGTGAATCATTTGACACGCTTCTAGATATTGACCTTGAACAGAGCAGTGATATGAGCTTAGGTGGAGATCTCTTAGATGAAACATAGCAACAGAGAGATCAAACAGCAGCCGAAGGTTCTCATCAGCCAGAAGAATACCAAAATGCTGATGACGACGTAGTTGAAACACCAGAAAGCTATCATCTGGCTTGGGACATAACAAGAAGAGAGGTGAGAGCACCAAAGAGGTTTGATGTAGAGGGATACTACAATGAAGAATGCGAAGAGGAATCATAAGAAGATTTCTTTGATGTTAAAGCTCTCATCACAACAGTTGATGGTGATACTAGAGAACCTACAAACTATCAAGAAGCTCGGAGAGATAGTGATTGAGAATTTTGGAACGGTGGTATGGATGAAGAGATGGACTCTCTCATTATGAATCACACATGGACTGCTGTTACCAGGCCTAAGGGACAACGAGTCATTGGTTGCAAGTGGATTTACAAGCGTAAGCCTGAAATTCTTGGAGTTGAAGAACCAAGATACAAGGCAAGGTTAATTACAAAGGGATATGCTCAAAGAGAGGGAATAGACTATACAGAGGTCTTTTCTCATGTGGTTAAACACGTCTCCATAAGCTAGCCATTGTGGTGGAAGAAGATCTTGAGCTTGAACAACTTGATGTAAAAACCTTGTTTCTTCATGGAGAACTAGATGAAAAAATCTACATGGAAGCACTTGAGGATTTTGAGGATTAGTTCAAGCCAGGTTAAGTATGTTTACTGAATAAGTCTCTCTACAGTCTGAAGCAGTCACCGAGGAAGTGGAATAAGAAGTTTGACAATTTTATGATAGAGATTGGTTTTGAGAAAAACATGTGTGATAATTGTGCTTACATCAAGACACTAGGTGATGGAACAAGGATCTATCTACTCATCTATGTATATGGCATGTTAGTAGCTGCTAAAGACAAAAATGTTATCTTAGAATGGAAGCAACAAATCAGTATCAAGTTTGAGATGAAGGATCTCGGTGCAACCAAGAAAATTCTCGGGATGGTTATCACTAGGGGCAAAGTTAAGAGAGTGTTGAGGTTGTCACAAGAAGGATATTTGGGTAAGGTTAAGGAACTGTACAAAATGGAGCAAGCAAATGAGGTGCTAACACCACTTGGGGCTCATTTGAAGATATGTGCAGCTACTGAAGAACAGCTACTCAATGACAAGGAAAACATGAGGTCAGTTCTTTACTCAAACGCAGTTGGAATTAAGCATCGTGTATTCTATGGTTGGAACAAGACCAGATCTGTCATATCCAATGGGTATCATAAGTAGTTTTATGAGCAAATCGATCAAAGAACATTAGTTGAGAGTGAAGTGGGTGCTCAAATACATTAAGGGAACATTAAAGATGAAGTTTTGTTACATCAAAGGATATGAATTCATTCTGAAAGGGTATTGCGATTAATATTATGCTGCGAATGTTGATAGAAGAAGATCCATCAGTGGAATGGTCTTCACTCTAGGAGGGACACAATCAGTTGGAGGTCAACTCTTCAGAAGGTGGTAGCTTTGTCAACTACCAAAGCTGAGTATATGTCTCTAAATGAAGTTGTGATTGAGGCAATATGGCTTAAAGGACTGTTGGAAGACTTAGGCTACAAGTAGAAAAGTGTCAAACTCTTTTGTATTTCACAAAGTGCCATAGCTCTTTCAAAGAACAATGTGCACCACGTGAGGACAAAGCACATTGCAGTAAAGTACCACAAGATCAGAGACACAATCGCTGATGGAATTGTGGAGGTGTCGAAGATATCTACTCTGAATAATCCAGCATATATCTTCACCAAAATCTTGCCGTTAGAAAGTTTCAAGCTGCCCTGAACTTGTTGTGTGTCAAGGCTGAGTAGTAAGACTTAGGAACCGGGATCGGAATCCAGAAACTAGAAGAAGAATGTCTATCTCAAGGTCATGTAAGCTTACACGTTGTTTTGACTATTTGATCTCTCATACTAGGTGGAGTTTTGTTAAGATTAGTAATGAAGCTCAAGACAAAAGAGCAAGACTTGGAGAAGAAGTCTGCAGCTCAAGAGAATATCACATGACCAAGGATTTCTAGGACCACTTAACGGAGCCGTTTATGTACTGCCAGAAAGCAAAAGCATAGTACGGTTTTGTCTCTTGTTCAACAACAAGATAAGGACAAGTTCATTTAATGTTACTTTTCCCAAAGGAAGAAATTTCGTGGAAGGTGTGAAGGGAATTAGGTCAAGACGTGAGTATAAAGAGATGTATAGATCATTGAGAGATAGACAAGAGTTGAAGAGAGAACATTCACTAAAAGCATAAACTTTGTGTATGTTCTTGGGGAAAACATGGGAAAGAGGGTTGTGGGTTTTGTTAATCTCTTTGTAACCTCTGTGATTCTAGTGGATTCCGGGAGAGAGATCACAGCAAGACGTAGCGACCCGGTTTGGGCGTGAACTTGTTAAACTCTGTTTGTGCTCTATTTATGGGTTTTTGTATTTTGTTGCAACATTATTTTTCTTGTGTTTACAATTCTGTCTCAGTCTCAGGTTTCTTTGCTCTTGGTGTGTTGGTGATATAGGGCAAAAGGAGTTACCTTTAAGCCTTTGAATGTCTCCACAGATAAGCTAAGCTCACACTATCCAGTAGATAATTTCTTGCGCTCAAATCACTTTCTCTCTTTTCAGTTGTGTTTGATCATGCAACTATTGTTGGATCATATGGGGCAGCCATGTACTCGAAGAATTATACATACACGATGCGGCCGCCAGGTTGCGGTACGGACGTGGAAAGTGCATCCATCAAGCGACTTAACTCTTGTCTACCTTGACTTTTCAAGTTATGTCTCAGATTAGTATTACTTTTTTTATTTAGATTTGCTTTTCAAAGCCAGGTTGAGTCTCATGTCATGGATCCAAATGGGTCAATGTAATTCTAACGGATCTAAATGAACATCCATTATAGACTTCAAAAACTAAATGGGTTTTAACGGGTTTTTAGTCTAAATAAGATATGATCTAAATGGAGCATGCCTAAATGAGTTGGGTTCATCCATTTTAACATCTCTAGTGTCAACTAACGATTTATTATTCTGCTGATGACCATGACGATGACGATATTTGTAACATCCCTATCACGGGCTCCCAAAGGAACCGGGGACCTCGAGCATGTTAGGTCGACGGACTAACCCCTTTCGGTTAAGTCGCCCGGTTTGGTCCCTTAGTGAGCGCCACATGAACGCCAGGAAAACGCTCATGTCACAATAAAGAATATAAGACATTTCCGATCACGCTAATCTGTACGGAACAAAGAGAAGAGAAGGGGTGAGTAATGGGGATTACTCAGTGATAATGAGCCTTATGGGGACTCACAGTTCACTTCCAGACATTACGTGAGTTACTATCATGAAAATCTAATCCTAAAAAAAGCACACGAAATTCATCAATCAAGCACGCACATTCACCATGATTACCACCACTTCCACTTAACACACCACAATTGGTCCATGACCATCACGAGCCCATCGCTCCACCATTTATCACACTTGTGACACCCGATCCCGCCTTTCCGAAGAAACGACGATTCGGCCCGCCCCCACATGTGTCACAGTGTCATACAGGCTTTCTTGAGATTCACCATAACCTCCCGGGGTTGAGAACTGATGCCCTGTTAGGCACCCCACCAGCCCCAGCAAACAATATTGGTACCACAAGCGTCCCTCTCGCCATGTGACGGACACTTCACAATTCTAATTAACGACACCAAGCAATACCGGATTACATCTTATCCCTTGAATACACTTCAGGTTCAAGACTCCAAACAGGACTTATACCAAGTTGTAACAATGGTTGCTATCTTCACAATCAATTTACCAGGTTATTAAGGTTCCATAGTTGTTTAGTCAGATTCAGTTAACGTGTGGATCAGCCAACAAGCAATGATAGTAAAACCCTAAGACAGATCTATCAATACCTAATAGTAGATCTAAGAATATGGTTGTATATATAATATAGTCATTCATGAAACACCAAACGAATCA
>PKMM01009299.1:20575-62401 GCA_002933915.1 Eutrema heterophyllum | reverse complement strand
ATAATATACTAATACTTTTTGTTCTAGCGAAACTTTCCTTTTTCCTTTTCATATTATATTTTTGACTCATATAATAATATTTACGTTTTCTTTTTCTTTTTAAAATTTTTCAAGTAATATATATATATATATATCATAATTATTTGGGTTATCAATTTTAGAATTTAAATATTTTTATTTCATTCGCGTATCACGCGGGACCTAATCAAGTATATATATAAGTTTTTCTGATATATTTTCTGATGTTCTAAAAGTAATTTAAATTCAAAATATCTATTATAATATGGTTCCTAATTAAAATAAATGCAAATATAGACTGCAAAAAAGTCATTGTGAAACTTATCCACATCGATTATTAGAGAATTTTTATGTATATACTTATATACCTGCTGAGAGATCATTACAATCGGGTCGCATTAAAATCCGAGCCCCATCAATTCTTTTTTTTCCAGGTCAAAAAGTCCAAATTTTATGGTTAGTTTTTGTCTTCTTTTTTTGTCGACAATTTTATGGTTAGTTAGGTGAGATAAAAGGGATGATTAAACGGCTTAATCCCGATGGTAGTCTTATAATCGACTAATGGCAATCTTCGAAACTTTGATGCATGTAATTGTTCAAAATGGCTCGATTCTCAGGAATTGTTCAAAATGGGGATTTTTTTTTGTTTTTGTTTTTTTACAAAACCACGTCGTTTTCAAATTTCTTTCCAACGGGGATGACACATGGCATCCGAGTCATCACCGTTAACTATTTAGCGGGATTGACTAACGGGTTTCGGGTCAATGTATGTTTCGGCCAAAAAAATTTAGTACGTGCATGAATATTTAAATAATTTAAAGTTTGGGTATTAATTCGCACCCAAAATTGTTCGAGACTTAATCGGTACCATTCGAAAGTGTTGAGATAGGAATTAGCCGTTTTCCCATACACAGACGAATGTTATATAGCGGGTTGACTCGGACTTGGTAGGTTAACCTGCATTTTCTGCAAGAAAATATATACACAGACGCGGATTATATAGCGGGTTGACTCGGACTTGTTAGGTTGACATGCATTTTCTGCAAATCGAAGGTAGAGTTGAAAAAAAGACCACTTGGGGGGTTGATTCGCTGAAAACCCTTATTTCTTTCTTCCTTCCGTCTTCTTCTTCTCCGTCTTCTCTAATTATCATCTTTTCTCTATCTTCCTCCTCACGCGCATATCGGGTGTAGATACATTTCTCCTTGATTTTTCTGGTTTCCATGATCCGATTTTAGGATTTCGCGTCTCATTTATATATATCTGACTGTTCGGAGAATCATCTCTCTCTTTCTTAGTGTTTTCTTCCGGCATCAAAGAACAACAAAGGGAAGCTACTCTATATACAATGATTAATCAAAACCCTAAGTTATACAAACAATAAACCCAATAGGCCCAATCATAATATTATCCAATAATTTATTGTTCCGAATTTTCAGCTTTTTCTTTTTTTTATTAACTTTAGCTTTTAGGATAAATTTTTATTTTTTATTTTTCCTCTTTGTTTAGTAACTTTACCTTTTAGAAGAATCGATTAAAAAAAAAATTATTATTAATATTATGTGGTAAAATCTAATTGAAAATTTTTTACATGTTTCAAAATCTTATCGATTGACTTGACATATGTCGCGATCAACTCAGTTAGTAACTTTGAACTATTCGACCATTATTAGTTTTTAGTTAAATTTCCATTTTCTTGGTGAATAATCAATTTTTTTTTAAATTACTTTTTTCAGAAATAGCAAAAAATATCTTAAAAAATAAAATGTTTCTATTCGATTATAATAATATACTTATACTTTTTTCTGTCGAAACTTTCCTTTTTCCTTTTCATATTATATTTTGGACCCATATAATAATATTTACATTTTCTTTTTCCTTTTAACAATTTTCAAGTAATATATATATGGATCATAATTATGCGCGTTATCAATTTTAGAATTTTAATATTTTTATTTCACCTGCGTATTAGGCGAGACCTAATCTAAGTTTTTCTGATATATTTTTTGATGTTCTAAAATTAATTTAAATCCAAAATATCTATTATAATATGGTTTCTAATTAAAATAAATGCAAATATAGACTGAAAAAAAAGTCATTGTGAAACTTATCCACATCGATTTTTTTTTGTTTTTTGTCGACAGTTTTATGGTTAGTTAGGTGAGATAAAACGGATGATTAAACGGCTTCATCCCGTTGGTATAGTCTTTCCAAGCGATTTGGTGGACGCCCCAAGCGGAGGTCTTTTTTTAACTTCTATACATCTATAGATTTTAACGCTGGAATGACGAACCGATGATTGAGCTTTTGCCAGATTTTGTATGGGACGTGACTCGGTTTGGCTAAGGCGTATCTTTACATTATTCCGAAAGCAAGCTTCATAAGTTTGATTAGAGAAAAAAAAAGCAAGCTTCATAAGTTTTCGCGATCCATATAACTTGATTATAAAAGCTAAATATCAATAAACATGTGGTTGGAAGGGTTTAAAATAATCTCATTTGTGCTTTTACACATTTTTTATTCTTTACAATCATATGTATTTTATACATGGATGCATGATTAAAAAGAAAAGCAAATAATTTATATTTTACTTTCTACATATTTCCAATATACCTCCACACACGACGTTGAACAAATTATCCTTCCAGGATATGAATTAAATAATACTCTGAAACGTAGTTTGTACTGACAGTGACGGTTACAATACCAACATATTGGTCGGGTAAGACTATTGTTGGGAAGAACATCAATCTTCATTTCAAAGTTTTAGATACTTTGACCAGGTTTCTTATATAGATCCTGTTCAATTGCACAATCAATATGGAGTGTGGTGCTAAAACTGTTGCACGCATAGAACCCTCCCCATGGATACATATATTGTTCGCATAATTCGCACCAATATCCTCTCCCATATTTCTCATTGTGAAACATGAGAAAATGGTCGTCATGCTTGTATCTCACTTTATATGGTAAAGTGGCGCAACGGAAACACGCTGTAAAGTTACAAACAAGGCAATATAGAGATATGGCATAACCCCAACAATTATAACAATGATCACCGCGATTGTCATCAAGTCTTAATTAGGAACAAGGGATGGGAATGACATCGATAATCATATGGATCGGAAACCATACTGCACCTTATGTCGATTTTCAAATCACAACCTTTGGAACACACATACACGAAACCAAAGAATCGACGATAACAAGCGCAACATTTGTAAATATTTTCGTCATAAAGAGGAAGCATGCATGCTTGGCAATACATGTTCATCATACACTCCAGCGATCTTCTCAAAGAGTCTCAAAGGATGATGTTGATGACTAAAATATCGTATAGTACCATCATCGAGCTCCTCAAACGACATAGTATTTTCATATTCATCTTCTGGCTTGCCCTCGAGTTCTATTCCATCCCATACATCTTCTCGCGTTGCACATTTCGAGTGAATAGCAAATTCACATCCTTTCACTCAAAGATATTCTCCATAACTTTTCTTTAATCTTTTTGTGACAAACTCCGCATAACCATATCCCAGAAGGAAGAGAGGAAGTTAAAGATAAACGGTGGTTGTGATAAGATACTATTAACTCGTGGTAAGTATATGCACATTTTATGGACAATAAAATCGCATTGGGGACATATGTATATAAAATTTCTCTCATCGTCGGATCCACAAATGCAGCAAGTCAAAGATGCTTTTCTGTGGAAATAGATAAGCGTATGGGCATGGCATTTTGGATGGTCTATAGAAAGGAGGGTGGGTTTTCTTGCACAAACTGGATGCATACTAAAATCACATATAGAACAATGATAAAATAAACCTTTATTAAGGTTCCCGCAGCAATGGGATATAGTAGGGACTCTTGGTGTTTCAATATCTGGATATATGACAAGTTGGAGAGGATGCTTGGGATGATAAGGGACATTGATCTCAAGTGGAGACTCAACACATTCTTTGTGGTAACTTTCGTTGCATGTATCACAGAAATAATAGGTGGTGCCAATTGTTGTAAGTCGGCAACCACCATCGCATGTGAAACCGTTTGGTTCTCCTTCTTTATTATCGCACCCATGTAGAGGATGGATATGATGAAAAGATTGAGACTCATAAGAACAATATGAGTCACTGATTATGTAATATGAGGGATCGTCAATATCTTGATTTTTTTATACGTTTTCGCCTCGTATTCTAGGGCATACGATACGAGGTGAGGAGAAGGAGGGTGGTCTACGGAATACATGTTCTTTTGTTGGAAAGAATTTGAACAAAAAGAAAAAAAAAGTAGATGGAGTTTTCTTTATTTTTTGTTTGTTTAAATGTTTCTTTAGTTTTTGTGTGTATTTATAACATTACAAATATACTTTTCTTGAAGACTTAAAAAAATAAAAGGAATATACTTTACATAATACCTACAAAATAAAGGAAGAGGGGAAGGTCACGTAGATATTAGATCCTATTATTTTCTTAATTGCTTTATCATCCATCTCTTTCGGTTTTACATTTTAGGAATATAGTTTAGTTTCGAATGTTTCATTATTCAAATATTCTTTTCTTAGTTAAAAGATGAACAATGAAATATATTCTTTTTATTCAAAGAATTAGATTGTTTAGCTTCCTCACCTAGCTAGGTTGATCTAAGAACAGTAAAAATTCTATAAATTAATAATGTCAGAACTTTGAAAATTTATTATTTTATAGAGATATTAATTAATGGATAAATTAATAAATATTAATTTATGAAGAAAAATAATTTTTAGTCCATAATTTTCAAAAACATTTCTTCAAATAATGGTCTATTAAAGAATTTAGATAAATTATTTGTTAAAATGACATGTATGAACTGAGATAATGATTTGATAACGCAATAAAATATATGTTATTAGTCTACTAGATTCTCTATATAAAAATGATACATGTTAAAAGTTTAAATTTAGAAAAAATGTGACTATTGATTTTTTTTGTCAACAGATAGTAGAACAGTTCCGAAGTCCAAACCGGTGGCACCAAGTTTACATATGAAATATCAGAAGAGTAGATACGAGCACTTCGTGCTAGTTTGTCCGCCGTTGTATTCTTCACGCGTAGAATGAGTGAGATAGAGAAGAAAAAAAACTTATTTGCTCCTCCTGAATTCCTCCAGATGTAATGAGAATACATGTCATTCATTTGGTGCATACAACATCTTCACCAGTTCGGAACAGTCTGTTGCAAAATTTATCGTTGTCTTCTGTAAAGCAATCATACAATGCATTACCCAAATAAGCGTTTCTAGTTGTGCATGTAATGGAGATAGACTTCTACGAAGATTTCTTGCTCCTAGTAACGTTCCTTCACCACCTTCTTGGACACTGTGCCAACCTAGGCCTGAAAAAGTGTCAGTCTCCTTCCATGAACCATCTACGTACATAACACCAAAACCCTTCAATCTCCGGATGAAATACCGTAGCGACCGTGTTATGGGGAATCACATTTTGATCGATATGTTGTGCCGTGTTCCATATGTTTGCCTCAGATTCTGCCCTTTTAAGAATCTCTTGCGATGTTCTATCCACATTAGAAAAAACCTTATCGTTTCTAGCTTTCCAAATATACTATATATATTAACCAAGGAAAAATCCTAGTATGATCATCTTGTGGTATTCGCCAAAACAGATAATCAAAGTTCGAGAACACCGATGAAGTTGGGAATCCCTCCAGAGGCGATGGGATCGGGGAATTGTGACTATTAATACTGATGATGAAATTGAATTGAATACAATACTACAATACTTTTGAAAATATTTATGTATAAGAAATTAATTATTAAGTCTAGAACTCTTCAAAAATAGGGATGCATATAAAAACCAGAACTATGAGTTTTTTTATGTAATAAAGAAAATTAGAGATATTTAAAAAAAAAAAAACAAATAACATTAGATACATACTTTAGAACATTGTCTTAGGTATATATGCATAAGTTTATATATTATTAATTTATGATATGATTGGGACTATATATTTACATAGGAGTTTCTTAAAAAAAATTATTATCTTATTATCTTATCGAATTTTGCTAATTTTTACATTTGTCCGACTTGGGACTGGGAAAATTTATTATTTTATCGTGTTTATTAATTTATCGAGTATTAATTTATAGAGGTTTTACTGAACCTCAATTTCTACAACAAGACAACTAATATGTATATATGTTTTTTTTTCGACGAAAATAAAACATTTCATTAATAATGTAAGCTTGAAGTTACATAATCCTTACGTAGATGTGGAGTTAACCAAGAAGGAGGATTAATACAACTGGAATAGAAAGAGTTATCTTGAGGTGAGTTCTTAGCCAAACAATGAGCAGGCACGTTGCAATTTCTTCTCACACTTTGAAAGAGAACTGGATTGAACTTCCTTGCCCATCTGGATATTTCCTTACAGAGATTGTGTATTCCAAAGTCCTGTCTTCACCATTTAAATGTCGAACGAGATTCAAACAATCTCCTCTAAAAATAACTGCGTGCATGATATCCCATCATTATGTGTTTTGAATTGCAGATAAAAGAGCTTTCCCTTCGGCTTCCAAACTTGTAGAAGCTTCTCCTAAATGCGATGATCCCCAATACTTAGCAATACCTAGATCATCTCGTACAATCCAACCACCGAAAGTCTTTGCAGAAGAAGGATAATATGCAGCATCAAAGTTGCATTTGAAAATATCCGAAGAAGGTCGCTTCCAAGATGTAGACTCAGAAATTCCACCAACCGAACCTCTAAATATTGAACCCCGAGATAACTCAGCTTCATTGGTGGCTTCTAGCCATTCTTTAACCTCTGCTTTAGAAAGTACAACATCCTTAGAAAGCAGAGGAATCTGTTTCTTGAAAATAAGATTGTTTTAGGACTTCCAAATGCGCCACATTAGCCAGAAGGGAAGTAGCCATTGTTGAGAAGAAAGACCTTGGAGACTTTGAAGATCAATTAAAGTCTTAATGTTTTCTTCACAGTGAGAGGAAGGTTGATACAAACATTGTATCGGCAAGTTTGCAAGACTCCAGGCCATATTTGAAACAGGACATTCGAAAAGCATGTGATTAATGGTCTCTTCAGCAATTCCACATCTCTGACATGTAGGATCTATATGAATGCCACGAGTTCGAAGCTGAGAGAAGTTACCTATGGCTTTTGAAACCACTCGCCACAAGAAGTGTTTCAGTTTCAGTAGAATTGGGAGTTTCCATATTTTCACTTTCAGATCAGGATCACCATGAGGAGGTTGGATTTCGTTTTTATCTGGATCCGCCAACTTTCTTTCCAAATAATAACCTGACCGAACAGAGTATTCACCATTCTTATTGTAGTGCCCCAGCTCCTTGGAGATCTTTGTCTATAATAGTCAGTAGAAATATCCACTCCATATTCGTACAAATATTAACTTTCTACCATCTCAACTGAATTAATGCTCGAGCAAAAGCTTCTCTATACTCCAAATTCTTCTACTTCATCACATGATCCTTCATAACATCATCATGCCACTCTTCTGAAACTTTTGAAGCAATATAGTCGACAACTTTTTCATCTCTTCCTTGTCGATGTTCTCCAAATAAGAATCCGGAGACAGAGTAGAAGCTGTACAACAGTTAATATTCAAGATTCAAAATGCATATGTCCTTTGTGTATAAGCAGCTCAACGATCAAGAATAAGATTCATTAAGCTTTCACCTTTATTGATAATGCTAAAAGAATCAGAAACAAGAATAGAAACCATTACATGATCACACTATTTCCCTGTGTTATACATATATCTTTGTCAAAGAACGATGAGAGTTTACCGTTGTTGCCTAACCCAAAACAAAGAAAATGGACTTCTGATTCACCAATATTCTCCACAAGAACACTTTCCTTCTTTGAAATGATGGAACCTGCTCGCGTCTCTCACTACCATCTCTCTTCCTGTAGCCAAAGATATGAACTCAACCACCTTGTGACAATCTTTGCAAATCCTATGGTTCTGAGTTATCTGCAACGGATTCCATTCCGGGGTATTCACCAATCCATAAGCTATCGCAAGCTTCTCGCTGTGATATCTCACTAGTCGTTGCTCTTCATTCTCATCCACGTCCGGTAGAAGGTTTTTCTCCTCCGCCGAGTACCCATACTCAGAAATTTCTTCCATTAGTTCATCAACTTTTTGGTATATTTGCCTGTTTCATCATTTAGACTCCACTTCAGGTAATGAGTGAAATTAAGACAAATAAAAAATATACTATAGTCACATAAGTTACCTTTTAACAGTCTCACTGTAAGAATCACACTTGTCTCCTGAAAGAAAACTGTGAGTCTGATCTCCAACCTCGACCCAAGTACAGGCCGGCATCATTCTCAAACCTTTGCTCTCCAATGTATCCAAAACTCCTGCAGCTTCTGCAGTTTTTCCCATACTGTTGTACACATTATACATCACAACGTAGTTTCCGAGCTTCTCAGGTTCCATTCCATAGAGTTTCTCAGCAACCACTCTTCCGAGCTCTAAGTTTCCATGCATCCTACAGGCATTCAAGAGTGCTGCCCACATATTAACCGTCGGTTTCAAGGGAGCTCTTCTGATGAAAGCAATGGCTTCATCTAATAAACCGTCTCTTCCCAACAGCTCAATCATGCAGGCATAGTGCATTGCCCTTGGTTTGATCCCGTGAACCTCACCCATCGATAGAAAAATATCCCATCCCCGTTCAGATAAACCTGAATAGGCACAGGCTGATAGAACTGCAAGGAACGTGACATGGTTTGGAGCGACTTTTGCAGTAAGCATTTTCTCATACAAGTTAATCGCATCCGCTCCTCTACCATGATTTGCATATCCACCCATCAAAGCGTTCCATAAGATTATATTTTTCCTCGGCAAATTATCAAAGACATATCTAGCGGTATCTACTCTACCCCATTTGCTATAAAAATCCACAAGAGCTGTGTTCGCGACGATTTCAGATTCAAAACCACTCCGGATCAATCGAGCGTGTGCTTGTTTAGTGAGCTCAAGCTTTGCAAGCCTTGTAGAAATTCTTATCATTATCGAAAGTGTGAACTGATCAATAGACGCACCAGAGTCTCGCATCTCATACAACAAACACAGAGCTTCCTCGCTGAAACCATGGAGCGCATAACCTGCTATGATGTTATTCCAAGCAACTGTAGTCTTCCCAATCATACCATCGAAAACGCATCGAGCATCTTCAATGTCCCCGCACTTGCTATACATATCGATCAATCCGCACGAAACAAATGTGTTATCAACGGCTCCTAATTTCAACGCACACACGTGCAGTTGTTTCCCCACATAAACAGACCCTAACCCAGCCGACGCACGGAGTATCACCGCGAACGTGTGGGTCTCACAATCGCTAAGCTCTTCCCACATCATCTTAAACAGCTTCATAGCCTCTAGATAGTTACCAAAGTTGACAAACCCAGAGATAATCAAGTTATAAGAAAACAAGTTCCTCTCAGGCATTTCGTCGAACAACCTACGTGCGTCTATAATCATCCCGCATTTCACATGCATCATCAAGATTCTGTTCATCATGTATTGCTCCGGTTCAAACCCATTGCTCATCATATAAACAAAAACCCTTTTGACACACCGAATCGATCTCAAACGAATACAAGCTTCAACCAAAGCATCGTACGTACTAACCCCAACACGAACACTACCTCGAATCTCCAAAACCTCAAACAATTCAAACGCCTCCCTGAACCTATTACATAAAACAAACTTCTCAATCTGACTACATAACCCGACGGCAGATTTCCTGATCTGGGTATCATCCAAAACCGGATCTTTCGACCCCTCGTCGCCGTCGTCGGTTTCTCTGATTGGGTCCGGTTTGAGCCTCGGCTTTGGTTTCAGCCCTTGAGCTAGAGAAGAACAAGTGATTCTCGCAAATGGGTTCTTCCATCTTCTTCGACGGAGCGAGAAATCGTATCCAGAAAACCGCGGGAAATCGAAAACCTTGGGATTGAAATAATCATAAGACTCTCGGCTATTGCTCTGGTTTTCGTCTAACCTTAAGCTCTGATAAAACGCGAGTGGAATCTCCATGATTGGAGGGAATGTGATCAAACCAGAGGATTCACACCATTGTGATCGGATTACTAAAACTCTGAGGATTCACCGAAGAAAGATCCTTAGAACGATGGATTTGTTGATTCGTTTTGTTGCAGAAAGAAGAAAATGAATTTTTGAAAACAGAGTGAAAGAACAATCACAGCATTGGGAGCTCCGCTAGTGGCAGTTGGGGAAGGTGTAGACTTTGAAGAGAGAGAAGCTGGTTGTAATGAAGCGACGTCGTTTTTGCAATCACCAAATCTAATCACGCGCCACTGTTTTATGTTCTTGCGTGTTCCATTCGCATAAGTTTCCGAGTTAATTTAGGTGGGAAACGTCTGATTAAAAACATGTTTATGATATAGGGGCGATTGAACAAAATAGCATATTTTAAAATTTTTGTTTCAAATTTAGCATCAATAATTTAAAATGATAATAATAACACAAATTTTAATAATAATAGCATAAATTTAATATTAAAATAACTTAAAAACACTTCATAATGAGAAAAACTAAATCTTAAATTGAAAATAATGAACCCAATGTTTGATTTTATTTGAAATTTATTTTGAGTAAACAAGTATTTTTTTACATAATTATTTAGGCTATTTACAGAATTTTAAATTTATAAGGCTAGTTTTGGAACAAAAAAAATAATTTTTGTGTTATTTTTGGGTATTTCTCTATTAGTTGTATGTAGCAAAGCAATATGGAATAGTCACTATTCAACGTTTACGGCCATAATTGTAGTAAAAAACATTTCTGTTACGAATGTCAAATATTAGACATAAGTTAGGCAAACTTTTGATGTTTAATAATATTATGTGTGGAACCCATTGTCATTATGCAAGCATAGTAACCTAGAAATTTTTCTATAAATACGGATCGTTCGAATGTAAAATTACACTTTAAGAAAAGAACTTCAACAAGAATTCTCTCTCTCGTTTTCTTTTATAATCAGTACCCCGATTATCAATCCGGGTATAATATTTTTGACTTTATTAATATTTATCTTTACGATAAATTATATTTCTTTTTATAACACGTTATCAGCACGATCGCTCTTCATTATAGCTAAATATATATATTCATAATATATACCCTACTATAACGGACGTTATGCTACCTCTATAATAATTTATTATTTTGCAATGGTTGTTTAAACATACCACTATTCACTTAATATTATAATGGGCGGTTTGTCGCCTCGTTATTATTTATTATGTCTATATGGATGACTCTGTCACCACTCATTTATCTTATTTATTATGCTTATATGGATGACTCTGTCACCATATATTTATTTACTGTCAATATTATATTGGACGGCTGAGCCGCCACATATTTTATTTGCTGTTTAAATATGGATGACTCCGTCACCATAATTTATTTACTTGCAATTTTAAATGGATGACTTTAGTCACCATAATTTATTTATTTACTGTTAATATTATAGTGGATGTCTCTGACGCCAAAAAAATTATTTACTGTTTAAATGTGGATGCAACTGTCACCACAATATTTCCGTTAATTATTTGTTTGTTATGGTTATTATATAAGGAGGCTCGGTCGCCTGTATATAAACTTTTGATCTGAAAATTGATAGATTTAACTGATACATATTAAAATTTTCAGATCAATTTTCTTTGATTCCAACGGTCACAAAGAACAATTTTCAATTTTTTTTACTTTTTCCAACGGCTATGAACAGTATTTTCAATTTATAAATACACTTATTTTCACTCATTCATTCATCTCAAACATTTCATCTCCTCTCAAATCTTTCTCAAAGAATTTTTCTTAGATTTCTTTTGTAAGAAAAATGTTTCGAAAAATAATTAGTTTGTTATTGTTTTTAAGTTCAATTGTAATTTTTGCTTCTATTTATGGTCTCTTCGTTGGAGTAGTTAGTCCTGAAGAGTTTACCCCAACTGTTGTGCTAGTTTTCTATGTACTATTTTTTCTTGTAACTGCTTTAGTTATTCATGTAAACGGTTTCTAATAAAAATTGAAATAAAATTATATTTCTAATAATATTTTTGTGATTTTATTTTTAGAAATCGAAAATGGCAAACATTGAAAAGCTCAAATTCCCGACTCTAGACATCACTGGTGCTAATTACATATCTTGGACCACCAACGTTGAACTTCATTTGGAATCTCTGGGTTTAACGGAAACCATAAAAGAGAAAAATACTTCAACGGCCCAAGAAAAGACAAAATCGGTGATCTTCCTTAGAAGACATCTAGATGAAAGTATCATTTATGATTACGCAAACATGAGGAATCTCCAAGAGCTCTGGAAGTCCCTTACGGATCGTTTCGATCATCAGAAGGACATAACACTCCCACTTGCTCGGGATGAGTGGCAAAGTCTGAGGTTCCAGGACTTCGACAAAGTGATAAACTACAATTCTGATGTGTTGGGAATTGTGGCCAAATTAAGGTAATGTGGTGAAACCATAACGGAATCTCAAATGCTTGAGAAAACGTACACCACATTCCACAAAAACCACATCACCCTGCAACAACAATACATGTTGCGTGGGTATACCAAATTTTTGGATTTGATTGTGGCGCTCCTGAAAGCTGAGAAAAATAACGAGCTCCTTATTAAGAATCACATGACACGACCTACCGGATCTAAGGCGTTCCCTGAAGTGAACGCATTAGACGTTAAGAATCCAGTGAGAGAAAACAAAGCATTTCGAGGCCGAGGCCGTCGAAACTACTGCGGACGTGGGAGAAAATACAACCCGCAAAATAAGAAGTCATTCCAGTGGACTCGCTCTGAGCAACCCCCGAAGGGAAAAGAGAACCAAGGAAGTACCTCCCAGAAGCGAAAAGAGAACCAAGGAAGTACCTCCCAGAAGCGAGAGGACGCTTGTTTCAGATGCGGTACCAAGGGACATTGGTCCCGGGTATGTCGTACTCCTGCACATCTTTGTGCGATGTACAAAGAATCCGCCAAAGGCAAGGGAAAGGAAGTTAATCTCGCGGAACATTCTGACTTTGAAAATGATTTTGACGAGACCGCCTTTACAGAAGCCTGAAATGCCCGTCATGTGACTCTTGAAGTTCTTACGAATGTGCCATAAATCATTGTCGCTTATGTAAAATACTATGTTGCTTTCACTACCTATTTATGTATAATTATTGTGTGATCTTTCTTATTAATGTATAATTATTGTATGATATTTTGCCTCATGAATAAAATTATCTTATTACTATTCATTGTTTTTGTTTATCTCAGAAATGGATAACGATACAAACGGAACTACGTCCAAGATAAACACTAAAGATATTTGTATACCAGATAGTGGAACAACGCACACTATTCTGAAACACAGAAAATACTTTTCTGATTTAAAATCGACAAAATTATTGTCAACACAATATCGGGTCCTGCAGACCTGATTGAAGGGATTGGTAAAGAAAATTTTACGTTGCCTAATGGGACAAAATTTTCCATAAATAACACCTTGTATTCTCCAAATTCTAAAAGGAATTTGTTGAGTTTCAAAGACATATACATTCAAGGGTATGACACTCAGTCTGCAACTGAGGACGGAAAGAAGTGTATATACATAACTTCTGATAAATCGGGAAAAGGCTTGTATTGGAAAAGTTCCCAGAACTCCCTTCTGGTTTACATCATACATACATAAATGCGATAAAATCAAATCTTGTGATCAAGAAAAATCTTGATGATTTCACACTATGGCATGATCGTCTTGGTCATCCAGGCACAACTATGATGCGAAAAATCATAGAAAACTCACATGGACATTCATTGAAAATCCAGAAGATTTCTCAAGGAAACAAAATGACATGTGCTGCGTGTTCCCTCGGAAAATTTATCATAAGGCCATCGGCAACCAAAATTGATAAAGAATTACCAAAATTCCTTGAACGGATTCAAGGCGATATTTGTGGACCTATACATCCACCTTGTGAACCATTCTACTATTTTAAGGTAATAATTGACGCGTCAAGTAGATGGTCACATGTTTGTCTATTATCATCTCGAAATGTGGGATTTGCGAGATTTCTGACTCAAATAATCAAACTAAGAGCTCAGTTTCCTGATTATCCGATAAAGAGAGCTAGACTAGACAACGCTGGTGAATTCACATCCCAAGCATTTAACGATTATTGTATGGTAACTGGAATCGATGTTGAACATCTTGTCGCCCATGTTCATACACAAAATGGTTTACCAGAATCATTAAATAAACGTCTGCAATTGATTGCAAGACCATTGATTATGAAATCAAAACTCCCAACATATGTATGAGGACATGCTATTTTGCATGCAGAAGCACTCATTCGGATAAGACCAAGTGCGTACCATTAGTATTCCCCATTACAATTAGCATTTGGCCGAGAACCAAATATTTCCCATCTAAGAATTTTTGGTTGTGCGGTTTACGTGCATGTAGCACCACCACAACGTACAAAGAACCACAAAGAAGGTTGGGAATATATATTGGATGTGATTCTCCATCAATTATACGATACCTAGAACCACAGACTGGTGACATCTTTACGGCACGTCTTGCCGATTATCATTTTGATGAGAAAGTATTCCCGGTTCTAGGGGAGAAAATAAACAAGTAGAGAAGGATATCAAATGGAGTGTGCCAACCTTGTTGCACCTTGATCCTCCTACTAAATAGTCGGAACTAGAAGTTCGACAAATTATGCATTTACAGAGCATAGCAAATCAGCTACCTGATGCATTTTTAGATACTAAAACAGTAACTAAATCCCATATACCGGATGCAAATACTCATGCTCGTATTGATATACCACAGGAACGTGGAAAAACAGATGATACACGAGAATCTAGAACACGCCTGAAGCGTGGTAGACCTATCGGTTCTAAGGATAAAAATCCTAGAAAACGAAAGGAAACTGAAATGCATAATACACCCAAAATAGCATAAAATATTTTGGAAGAAACAAATCATGAGACTAATGATAATGCAGAGCATCATGAATCCGAAAGAAATCATGAGATTTCTATCAACTACATCCATAATGGAAAGATATGGAATCGAAATGAAATGAATGATGTTTTCTCATACTTAATGTCTAAGGAAATAGATGATGAAAACGAAGACCAGAACCAAAGTCTGTATATGAATGCCAAAAGAGGCAAGACTGGTTGAAATGGAAAGATGCTATTCAAGTCGAACTTGATTCGCTTAATAAACGAAAGGTATTCGGACCAATAGTACTCACACCTGAAGATGTGAAACCAGTTGGATACAAATAGGTTTTCGTCCGGAAACGAAATGAGAAAAACGAGATTATGAGATACAAAGCTCGTCTTGTGGCACAAGGTTTTTCTCAAAGACCTGGAATAGATTATGAGGAAACATATTCCCCGGTTATGGATGCAATCACGTTTAGATTTCTAATGAGTCTAGCGGCTGATGAAGATCTTGAGATGCACCTCATGGATGTCGTTACAGCATATTTATATGGATCATTAGATACTGATATCTATATGAAAATCCCAGACGGATTTAAGATGCAAGCAGCATTAAATTCTAAACCCAAATAAATATGTGCAATAAAGTTGCAGAGATCATTATATGGGCTAAAACAATCTGGATGTATGTGGTATAATCGTCTCATTGAGCATTTAACGAAAGAAGGATATGTGAATAATCATATATGCCCATGTGTGTTCATAAAAAAAACGACATCCGGATTTGTAATTATCGCGGTATATGTTGATGATCTAAACATTATCGGAACTCAAGGGAAAATATAGAAAGCAACAGATTATTTAAAAGGGGAATTTGAGATGAAAGATCTCGGACAGACAAAATATTGTTTTGGCTTACAAATTGAGCATTCTGAAAAGGGTATATTGTGCATCAATCCACATATACCAAAAGAGTGTTAAAATGCTTTAATATGGATAAAGCAACTCCTCTAAGTACCCCTATGATCATTAGAACACTTAAGGTTGAGAATGACCCATTCCGACCGCATGAGGAAAATGAAGAGATACTTGGTCCTGAAGTACCATATCTAAGTGCAATTGGAGCCCTTATGTACCTTGCCAATTGTACACGACCTGACATATCATTTGTTGTTAATCTTTTGGCAAGATTCAGCTCGTCCCCTACAAGAAGACATTGGAATGAGATTAAACATGTCTTTCGTTATCTTCAAGGGACTATTGATTTATGTTTGTTTTACCCTAAACATTCAAAGAGTCAAATGATCGGTTTTGCAGATGCAGAATTACCATAAAGCCCGATCACAAACAGGGTATGTGTTCACGATCAGAGACACCGCTATATCTTGGCGTTCTCAGAAGCAGACGCTTGTGGTCACTTCTTCAAATCATGCTATCATCGCACTCCATGAAGCAAGTATAGAATGTGTGTCTGAGATCGATTAGTCACCACATCCCATCAAGCAGTGGAATTCGTAGATACGGAGCCAACTATCTTATATGAAGACAACACTGCATGTGTTGCCCAGATAAAGGAATGATATATCAAAAGTGATAGAACCAAATATATCCCTCCGAAGTTCTTCTCATACACTCAAGAACTCGAGAAGAATAAAGAAATTGAAGTGATATATATCCAATCATGTGGAAATGCAGCAGATCTCTTCACGAAATCATTACCCACCACTACGTTCAGGAAACATGTCCATAATATTGGAATGCGTTATCAAAGAGATTTATAAGATGACATCCTGGTCATTCGAGGGGGAGCTTGCGTGGTTGTACTCTTTTTACCTTCCTATGGTTTTTTCCACCGAGTTTTCCTGAAAATGTTTTTAACGAGGCAACAAAGACATAACGCACGACGACATTAGTGACACTTGTCTCCAAGGGGGAGTTTTACGAATGTCAAATAGTAGGCATAAGTTAGGCAAACTTTTGATGTTTAATAATATTATGTGTGGAGTCCACTGTCACTATGTGCGCATAGTAACCTAGAAATTTCTCTATAAATATGGACGATCGTCGAATGTAAAATCACACCTCAAGAAAAGAACTTCAACAAGAATTCTCTCTCGTCTTCTTTTATAATCAATACCCCGATTATCGATCCAGGTATAATATTTTGTCTTTATTAATATTTATCTTTACCATAAATTATATTTTTTTTATAACAATTTCAAATTAATCAACTATTTGATCTCAAAAACTAAGGTTTAATGAAACTAGTTTTTTGCTTTTAAAAAAAAATGGTTTGTTTTTAGGTGTTTGTTGCAATTCTATTAAAATAGTCGGTTTATGTAAACCGTGTAATTTAGTCTGGTACAATCTGTAAACCAGAATCCTCAGTCTACATTAGAGAAACATATGTAATTGGTAAACGTTTGATGAATAACAATATAACATAATTTCTTTTTTCAACACAACGATTTTTTTCTTCGATGTTGTTGCTCATCTAACATGGTATCAGAGCATTTAGATCAATCTCAACAATTCGATCTTTGTTTTCTTTCGTTTCATTGACCTAGTTTGATTGGAAATTCTTCTAACAAAATCGTTGACATAATTCACAATCAAACATGTTGGTGTGTGAGATATTGATTTTCTTAGAAGAAAAAGTATAGGTCGAAACAAGGTGAACAGTTGCTCCAATAACCGAAGACAAATTTTTGAATAAAGCCTAATCGGACTACTTTTTGATCTCCAACTAAGATGTTATAAGAAAATGAAGAGTAGCTGTTAGATGACACGTGGAGGCAGTTGAGTGGCCCGTGCGGGAAAAGAAGAACAAGACACGTGGAGGCTGGTGATTGGATGGAGCTGGAGAAAGTTTGTTACGATCGTATAAGAGCATTGTTAGCTCATTTTTACAGATTACCCAGAAAAAATATTTTGTATCTTCATCTTCGGTTCTCTGTAATTCTGGGTTTCGGTATTGTATTCCTCATTGTAGCTTGAATCTGTTTCTTCATTCTAAGATTCTAGCAGATGGGAAGTGGATCGTTGTTTCATGAACGGCGATTCATGTTACGGTTTGAATAAACGGTGATTTTCCTTTACCATAAGACTTTGCAGATATTCTCCACAGTTGAAGAAATCATGAAGCTAATGTGGTAGGGTCGCAGCTATCCCGAACACAAGCCAAGACATCTCTGTATTCTCTAGAGATGGTAAAGGAGTCATACACTTCTCCATCGCTGCTCTTTTTGTACTCAAAGAGAAGCGAGGAGTGATCGAAAGCCGTCAACTTCACAAACCCGTAATCATAGTCTCTGAAGATACTCCATTTAGGTTTCAGCGAGCTGAAGGAAGACAAGTGACTTCCTGCACCACCGACAACCACATGTATAGTTCCTTTGAAGGCTCCTGAGTAGTGACTTTTCTCATTGTCCATACATTGGTTCTGGTAAATGGGGCAAGTTCTCTCGTAGTTGTGGACATGGCCGTAGAAGAAAATGTCTACTTTATACGTCTGCCACAGCTTCTGCAAACTCTCTCTTCCCATAGGCTCTTCGAATGATCCTTCTTGGCCATACCAATCATTTGTGGAATAACCGAGGACGCGATGAGCAATAAAAATCAGCCAAGGCTGAGTCTTTCTGTCAACAGATGCAAGACAACGCTCTATAAATCTGTATTGCTCTGACCCTTCATATTCAGTGTCCGCTACACAGAATCGAAACATTCCATAATCCGCAGAGTACCAGAACTTAGCTTTGTTCTCAGCAGGATAGTAGAACATGGTTTCCGCAGGAACCCCACACTCCCCTCCAGAGTCTTTACCGCCATAGAATGATCCAGAGTCTGGCCAATCCCGCTCGTGGTTGCCACTGAAGAGTAACAGAAATTAAGGACAAGAATCCGAAAAACCGTTACGGCAAAGAATTATATGGCCAGGCAGGCTAACCTTGCGATCATGTATGGAACACTAGAAGCGATAGGTTCAACTTGAGCTGTGAACTGATCCCACTGCGAGATGTAACCATTTGCGTAAGTGATATCTCCGATGTGGAAAACAATGTCAATGTTCTTCAAATCCTTGATGACTTGGTCCGTCGTGTTGAGGGAACCAGGCTGATAATCATTGTACTCGTTTGACCCATCCCGCTCTCCCTTAAACAACATATTACGAAAACATAAGTCCCAAGCGGAAAGACCGAGACAAGGCAATGTTTGTATAGGAGACAGTAAGTACCTTCCCCATGTCATCGAATATTATGACCTGTTGTAACGAGTCTTGTCCAGGATAAGGAGAGGACTTGAAGGTGAAATGCTTGCTCCAAATAATTGATCCATTCACCAACTCATGACCCATCCTGTATGTGTACCTTGAGGTAGTTGACAATCCAAATAGTAACAAAACCGTTATCCCAACCATGTGGTTAAACAAGAAAGAAAAATGATACGTTAAGGTGTATATACTTAAGGTTTGGCCAAAGATCTTTCAAGAAAGCAGTGTGGATGAACCCCGGATCGCGCCAACCAACAGTACGAGCAGGAGCACCTGCGTTAAACCGCATTGTAAGAATCCAAATTCAAATCCAGATGAAGAATAGAGTGAAAAGATTTGTTGTTTCATACTCTCAAAGTGAACATACCACACATGCTGTTTCTGGTAAAAGTCAAGGTACCAGCTGGTGATCTTCTGCTTGCAATTCCCTTCCCACTCCATTCCACAAACGGAACAGCCTCACCTATGTAGTACCCGCTCGTCCATGTTACACTCATCTATCGAAATCTCAACATAAAGCATGTTTTAGTTCAATTATCGGATAGATCTACCGATTTGAGAGTCTTTGATGCTGTAAAGCTTTGACTAAACAAGGTCTTCTATTTCAAGAAACTCATCGTTGACTCAGGCTTATGCAAAAACTTACTTCGTCCCAATTCTTCCCTAAAGCAAGACGCGGGTAAACAGGAGCTTTAGGATTGATAAACGATACATGATTTGAAACCGCCACAAGATTTGGCTGTAAGAGCAATATAAACAGATCAATAACAGTCTATTTGGTATTTGTAATATAGAACACGAAAGTGAGGGGCATTGTAATCAACTGACATTTGAGAGTCCCCCAGTGAAGAGAGCAAAGGAGAAATCAGCTCTCTGGTTTATAAGCAGGAACCTCAAAACCGCGTTCCTGGTCTTCGTATAGTCAGGATTGGACTTGGCATACATGTACTGTCGAATTACGAAAACCGAAAATAAACTAAAACGAAATTGCCTTGTCAAAGCTCAGAGATCAACAGTGAAAATGTAATAGAAACCTTTATTGGAGCTGAGCAAATAAAAGGAGCTATCTCTTTGCCATATGTTGGAGCAAGAAGATGAGCTAAATGAAGATAAAAACACAAAGACATGTTGTTTTAACACATCCAAGCATATTACGATTCATAAAAAAGAGTTTGATGGAATATGAAAATACTCGAATTCTGCTGGTGAGAAGACTCCAACCCAATCATCTGAAGAAGGCTCTGGATTCGAAATATCGACATTTACCCATTCAATGTCCTCACCCTGTATCAGTATCAGAGTTTGAGTTCATGATTACTCACGAATTTGGCATAACAATCAGTTTTGGTCTTAAGCTAAGTTGTTACCTTGGAACCAAGAACACGAGGGGAAGCGTGAATGGTCGCAGAGAGATGCAGAGCAAAACTTGTGCTGTAAATATCAATCTGAGACAGTGCTTGATCTCCGCGTCCATTTTCGTGAGTTGAGCACAAGCTTGAACCCACCTGTACGATCAAACACAGAAGCGCAAACAAATCCCTAACTATCATTGCAAGTTCTATTCTTTTTGTTTCTTTCTTGTGGAAAGATGAAATCAGATGCTTAAAAATCAGAAGGGGTTATTTATTTTAGTATAGATTCTTGGAATATTCCAAAGATTAATTCTTTGTAATAGTATGATCTTCGAATTTCAAGACTCTGGGTTTTTTGTTCTGGAAGAAGACAGAACATAAGTTTTCTCTTTTTTAGGAAGACAGAACAAAGAGAACTTTGTCTCCGATTTTTATTCGTAAATTTAACTTGTAATTGTTATAAATTGAGTGAGCACATAATGTCGTAACATTTGTCATTATCAAGCTCACAAGCGGTGTACATATGAAAAGAGGGAGCCAATATATAGCGAAAGGCCTGGGCATTCGGGTCTTCAATGGATTTGGATCAGTTCTTTTGGGTTTCGGATACTTCGCATAGAGTTTCTAAAATCTATATGGAGACCGAAAAAAATTTTGTTCGATTTGATTTGGGTAGGCTTTGGGTCCGGCTCGGTTCTGGTAGTATAAGTAAGAACCAATATAGAACCAAAATAAATTCGATTCGGTTCGAATCGGTTCCTAACTACTCAAATATAACTAAGGACATCTGGATATTTTGGTTTATTTTTTTCAGTTTAGTTTGATTCGGTTCGGTTCGGTTCGGTTCTTTCGATTTTGGATAATTTGCCTAGGCAATATCACTCTATATTATGTCTTTTATTTAATTTTCTTTTCATTTCTTTAACATTTGTCATTATGAAGCAGATTCTTTTGAAGCTTAATCTCTCTACTGAAGATTGTGGAAATTGGCAAACATCGTTTTGCTTCTCATTTTAAAAGAAGAAGAGAAACAAGAGGGTGAAAACCCTAAACGCCATGGTCATAGAAAGGAAAGGAAAAAGAAGAGCCCGAAAAATAAAATAAAAAACTTCTTTAGTGAGAAAGACAGATTCCTCCCTCCATCCGTTGTTCTTCTAGCTTGTTTCCGCTGTTTTTCTGGTTTATCCTTGATTCTGTCCGGGGCGGATCTACGTATATAAGGTAAGTAGGAGGCAGTTGCCCCTATAAAATTTTAAATCTTCTTTTAAATGCTAGGAACTTAACTGAGTTGCCCCCCTTAATAATATTGTTTTGCCCCCTCCCACGTAACACAATCATTTTTCCAAATTCAATATATATTTTCCATTATTTTCGTTTTTAACTAGGCCATCTATTTATTTTTGGTCAAAATGTGATTATTATTGATCAACAAAAAAAAAATATTTACAAAGTTTGGTCAAAGCAAGAGCGAGAAAACAGAGCAAATTTCAGATGGTGTAAAATAAAACATAGCAAAAGATGGTAAAACAGAGCATGGCACAGAGCTTTGACTCCTAAGGCGTGAGTGAACTCCAACAATTAATAAGGTCCGTGCTGTCAGAATTCGGATCATGGTGAAGAGAGATGAGCCTGTTGCCTACTCCCTTGCGAAAGGCATGTGCAAGAAATCGCGGAGAGTGATGAGCTCCCTGATGGCGTCTCTCGTTCCGCTCTTTCCACAGTCCATAGATCGAAGTTTGGAAGACCAGACGAAGAATGAAGTTATCCTGGCTGCTAAGTCTGTTGCGCTTAATCGAATTCAAAGTGACATGCCAATCTGGGTTTATTCGAGACCCCAAAAGTCAAGAGGAAAGGAAGGTTCAAACCGTGTACGAGTACGGGCAGCCAAAAAAGAGATGATCTCTTGTCTCATTAGGCCATTTATTTTCTTTCTGTTAGCATTACATGTTTCCTTTTTTTTTATTTGAAAACACTAAACCATTATTTCCTTTTTATATTACAAACATCATTTTCTTTGTTTCAACATTTGTTTGATAAATTTAATAATAGCAAATCTTATTATATAAAGCTGAATATCGTTCAATGTCGACGTAACTCGTAAGATCATTATAACTCACTAGATCATGACATGTATCATTATTAATTTAGATCGTGACATGTATCAATGTAATGATATAAATTTTTCTATTGTTAGTTATTTACTTTTTATAAATGACAAAATAGCAAGAAATGAAGAAAAAAAATTGTGTTTGTTTAAATGGAAACTAATAAAATTGAAAAAGTAAAGTAAACGAATAGAAACTATAAAATAAAAAGTGTTAAATATTAAAAAAACTATAAAATTCATAATAAATAAAATTAAAAATAGCAGTTTGTTACTGTGTGTTTGATAATCATGGAGCCCCTTTCATTCATTTGGAGGGATTATTTGCATAATATAGATCAATTTTGAATTTTCTTAATTACGAATTACAAAACGTAATTTCTAGATAATTAAACGGGTCTTAATTTAGAATTTAATTATACGGGTTATAATTACGCAAGTTATCAATTCTATAGTAAATTTTTTTATTTTTTATCCATGTATCACACATGTCATAATCTAGTCAATATATATTTATCTGCTAACCAATTCTTTTTTAACTTACCGAAGTACTAAATGGCAATAAAAGATTATATTTGTATTTTTTTTTTTAACTCTTTTTAATATGATTATCTATTCATGCTTTGAGTGAAAAAGAACACTTCTATACTATTTATATTTTTCATACCATTGGAAAAATATGAATTATTTTTTGAATTGTTATGATTTTTGTTTCAATTTTACAATATCTTTTGAAAATTTATAATTCACTATTGTCCTTTAATTTTTATTGACTCTATATATAAACTATATTGTATGATACATTTACAAGATAATTAACTTATTTAACAATAATTTTATATACGATTATTTTTTGCTTCCGGTAAATTTTTGGCTGGATCCACCACTAGCTCTGTCATTTGATGAGCACTTCATAGACACCACCGATGCTTTGAGAGTTGTTTTGACAACTAGCATGGGTTTAACCTTAACAGTGACAATATCTACTTTTTTGTTTTGGTGTGAGGAGGAGGGAAAAACGGGAACGGATAATATTTTAAATTGTAGAGATTTGATCTTATGCGATTGAATCAAATCAAGCAATTAGACTCTAGAACACAAGCAATTTGTTAACCCAGTTCACGATCTTATCGCTACGTCTGGGGAGAGACGGTGCTCTCAACGTCCACTAAGATTGATCGAAAACAACCTCCGACGTGGTTTATACAACACAATCTCTCTTTACTACTTTTGCACTAACTCTATGCTCTATGTATCTCAGGATTAAAGAAGAGCTACAAGAAGCAAAGCTAGCAACACTACGAAAGACATAAAGATGATGGTGAGATCACTAAAACCTGACAACGCCGATAGGAGACGAAGACGAAGATAGATCGCTCTTGAATCCTTGTGATTCTCGATCTCTCTTGATTATCAGAATCTCTCTCTCGATTCCCTCGTGACTCTGTGTTTGTTATAACAACTCGTAGAAGACGAAGCTTGATTTTGGGCTTCACCGTCGTTTGTTATTTGGCCAAATTAATAAGGCCCAGCTAAAGAACCAATTTGGGCTTCGATGTAGAGACACAAAACCCACATAAATACATGAATTATCCGTTCTCGAACCTTTGAGTTTATCAATTTTTGGAGCGTCAACTTTTTTTTTTATAGATTTATTGGTTAAATGGTTTAGGAAAAAGTGAAGATTGATCAAAATTTCATGTGCAAAATTAGAACAGAAAACTCAATTTTTTTCTTGTTTCTAGCTTTTTAAATTTCAAGGTTGGTTCTGTTTCGCTGCCTTAGAAAGAAACCTCAATGAATTACCTAAAATCGTATCTGAACAAGCCAAAGATTTCTTACCAAAGTGGGAAAGTATTTTCATCATCTTTGTGAAAAAAATTGTAGAGAAGCAGAGAGAAAATGGTGGTTCTCTAGGTTTACTTTAATCTAATTAGAATTACGAATAAAGGAGAAGGCATGTCACAACTTCAAACCTCGCATTAATTACCACTAATAGACTACTCATAATTGCATTTTACTTAATTCAATTTTTATTTTGTGTTCTTTGTTTAATTTTTTTGTTTTGTCATATGGAGTTTTATTAATCGTAAAGTAAAAAACAAGAGATTCTTCAAACCAAAAATATAGCAACAACTAAAGAAAAATGACAAGCATCAGTCTCCAATGACAAGGATTCCAAGATGCTTCATCCGAGTTTCTCACTTTTCACTTTTTACTTTTCTTTGTATAGTTTTGGTTGTAAGAAAATGTACATGATGAAATCATAAGCATATATACAGAGTTGTCAGGTCTCCACGCCAAACCTCGCTTGATATGTGTTTTATTTTTTTTTTTGGTAACTCAGGGATAGATCACAAACTTATGGAATGATCCAGACTAATTTCCTAAAGAACAGTACCGACAAATAGTCCAGTTCCAGGTTTTTTGTTTGGCCAAAGCAGCAACATTTTTTGTTTCCAATAGAAGTTGAACTCGGGGGAACCGATGTTAGCGGATTCCCAAATCTCTTACCACCAGGCTATCACCGTTTGAAAAGTGTTTTTACCCATAAAGTACGTATCATTCATAATTGCATTTTTTTCTTTCAAATATTTGTTTTGTGTCCCTATCATCTGCTTACTTTAATCTAAAGACTGTCCATTTCGATATTGGGAAAATAACGAATAAGGATCGGGAACAAATTATTCAGAAAAATATATTATTTGAATGATACCCAATAGAATACGAGATGGAAAATACCGGATAAGAATCAGGAACGGATAGTTCACGTATTTAAAATATTATCCAAAGTATACCGAAGTATAGAATATGGGATGAGAAATAGCGGATAAGAATCAAAAACAGATAATTTCAATATAGAAAAATATTATCCGAAGTATCCCAGTGAAATATGAGATGAAAAATTTGGTTAACGAGATATGTTCAGGATTATCCGAAGTATACACAATCAAATATGAGGTGAGAAAATAGCGGATAAGATCAAAAACGAATAATTTGAAAATTGAAAAATATTATCCAAAGTATACCCATCCAGTAAAATAGGGGAAGCCAAGTTTGGATAACGAGATGAGTTTGGAAAATGTTGGTAGCTATATTCACAACCCAAACTCTCACTAATTTGAATAATGTCAACTTTTGTGACGAGAATTTTGAGTAATTTTCTCGAGATTTTTGAAAAAATATTGAATAATATTTTTAAGTTTAAATACTCAAATGGTCAATTCATGCCCTCATCTCATCTCATATCTGACATTGATATAAAATGAAATAAATTAAATTGTACCAAACAATAACAAATTATTATTTGAGATAATTGCACCTATAATCACTTTTTCAAATTTTACTTCCGGTTTTATCATTTTTTTTGTCTTTTTCTGTATGAAATGACTATTTTGTCCTTACTTTCTATTGGTCCGTATACTGTATACGGTTAATTCGTGCAGTGATGTACAAAGATACGATTGGAAAGTCAATCCGTGTACAATACAAAAAATATTAATTTCCAAATTAAGTTTGAAAAAAAATGACTAAAAAGCCAAAAATCCCTAATTATTTCAACGGAAAATTTGTGATGGATACGGCTAGGACAGGGAAACACTTCCTAACTAACATGGACACACTAATCTTTTGCACGTGGGTTGCTTCAAGAAAGTTTAGGTTTTATGAGTTTTTTAATGGGATTTTTTTTCTATTTTGTTATTTTTTAAAAAAAATTCTTAGTTTTCTAATATTTTATAAATGTTTTTTAAAGATGTAACATACAGAGATTGACTTTCCCGTCGTATCCATATACATTTGTGTACTGTACAGAAATTGATTTTTCCATCGTATCCATGTACAGTACTGCACAAAAACAAACAGTGTACAATACACACGTGTATAGCAGCAGTGGTAAAATGGTTATTTGTTAGAAGAAAATGTTAAATAATTTTCTGGATTTTGGAAAGTGTTAAAAAACTAAATGGTTTTGAAAAAGCGATAAAACAGATAGTTTACGAGTTTACATTCCAAACTAGAAGAAGATCTTGGTTACACAAACAGACTAATAACTCTCTTTTACCAGAAAAAACGCTTAACTTTACAACAGAGAATCAGATATCATACGTTACAACAGAGATGACATGCGACAGATCTCTCTGCACACTACATAAAAATTACAATCCAAAAACAACAACGAAAAACACTTCAAACAATCAACAATTGAGTCTCTCTCTCTTCTTCGTTGGACCTACATAATGTTTTTGAGAGAATACTATTTGTTCACATTCGAAAAGATCACAAGTTACAGATTGCTGCACTGCACCTTACAATTTCAAAAACAGTTCTACGGAACCAAAGCAGAGAACATACTTACAAAGACAATCAAAGGCCTTGAAACCAGCTTCTGATTTAACACACACTTGGTAGATATGTTTCATCTGTTTGCTATCCGAGGCCTTGAAAAATGTGGAGCGAGTTTCTTCTCGAGCTCAACCAAGCTGGATATAACAATTAATGAAAATTACATAAGTTTCTGTTTATTACATAAGAGAGTTTTGAGAATCCCGACTTACATCTCAAATCTGCGTTTAGCTTCTTTCTGTTTTGTACGGTAGAGGTCACTGTCCTTTGGTATGTTGCTCATGGGATCAGCTACAAATTTTGTACCCAAGATTAAGAATGACATCAGATCACTAACAAAACACGATAAATCCCTTCGAGTGAAGACAGTCTTCAAGGAAAAAAATAGGAATAAATCACCCGACCACATTAGTGAGCGACATGATGGATCCGCATAGATAAAAAAATTTGTATCCAAAGAGTGTCACTAAATGCCCACTACGCTATGGAATCAACTCCAACCGAAACATTTTCAACATGGAGAGCAGGAAAGTTTTGCATTTTGGTACTAAGGAACTCGGATCAAGAGGAAATAGCGTTACCAGAAAGCGTAGCTGCGTGTTTCTCGCCAAATTCTTTGTGAACTTCCATTGCAGTTGCTCTGCTCAGCCGGATTAATCCCTAATTAAATGCCACCGAGCGAAACAGAAGTTGATATTAACCTAAGAACGAATTCGACATTGCGAATAAAAACTCGTAAAGATACACTATGTGCCATTGTAAGACCAAACACTAAGTACACAGTTCCAAGAAATGAATCAAGAAGAAAAAGCTGAATGTGTTTCCCTTTTACCTTCTTCTCCTTCCTTTTAAGTATCTTGAGATGACATTTCTTGACATAATGAGTCAAATGATAACGAGAATGCCTCGAAGAGAGCTCTTCTTTAACCTCTGGATTCGCATCAAGCCATTCAGAGATATCCTTTGATTTAACCAACTCTCCATTATCCAATGACTCTAACCACGAATACACTGGTAACCACTGGTCAGTCCTCTGAAACCGAGCTGGATGTTGATCTGCTTGATTCTCTTCCGCGTTTTGCTGTGCGAAATCAAATCTTCAACACAAGATTTTTCTAGCTATCGGATTTTTCAAGAATCAAACGAGACGTACCTCGTTGTGGTCTGATGGTGTTGGTCTCATGTAATGTTGCATAGAGAGGAGGCGGTCGACGAGCTCGGAGCGAGGCCTGTGGCGGAGATCCGCCGGCAAAGAGTCGAAGTTGGAGCCGATCCAGGTCTCGACTTCGCTGACGCTTACGACGGCTTTGGCGTTGGGGAAGGCGGTGATCCAGGCTCGAGCCATTGTCTCCCATTCCTGAGACGGCTCCGTTCGCTGGTTCACGTTAGTGATTTTGTCATCTAATTGCCCCTTTTCATCTTCTAGGGTTTCGTTTGTCGAATCCGACATTTTTTCTTTCTGAGATTTGTATCTGTCTACACCAAAGTAAGGCATCAGAGACAAAAGCCCACACGAAAGAGACGAAAGCCCAACAGAGGGGAATTTATAACCGAAACACTAATTTCCAAAACTAAACACACATAAACCAAAACACCGAAAACCTAGACCACTCGGAATGTTACCAACTAATCTCCAAAGCACAAATATAGCCGGAAAACTTTCTCTCAACAGGGATCTACTAAGCATGTAAATCAAAATCAAACATCGTGTAAGCATTAGCTGCCTCCTTCACCAATGGTATAAGGGTAAGCTCCTGAATTATGTTTCAATGTTCTTTTCTAAATGATAAGAGCTGATCCCATGATGAGCAAGTGAATAGTTTGCTAATAGAGATTTCGCAATGTCAGACACAAAAACCAAATCTTTCTCATCAGGTAAAAGCTTTTGTAAACACATCAAAAACCAGTTCCATGAGGTATCATTCTGGAAATCCACAAAGCCAAAAGCAATGGGTATAGCTGAAAATTGCCATCTTGCGCTGAAGTACCCAGCAAAGTCCCTTTAAACTTTGCCTTCAGAAAGGCACTATCAATAACAACTACTTTCCTCATCAATTTAAAACCTCTAACCGATGCAGCAAATGCCAAAAAAGCATACTTAAATTTCCTAGCTGGATCAACCTTAATAAAAGTAGGAGAATCAGGATTCGTTACATTTACCATATGAATTTTTTTTGGCAAGTCTTCATAGCTATCAGCAGGAGTCCCTCTAGCAACCTCTTGTGCATGTTCTTGAGCTCTCCAGGCTTTTGAATATGGAATCACAACCTCATGGTCTTTTCTAATCTTCTTTGCAATTTGCTTTGGTCTTAGTCCAATCTTTCCTCCCTCGAATTGCTTGCTTACCATTGTACCCAACAACTTGGCATTTGCTTGTCGATGATTGACCTTCCTTAAGGAAGTGTCACAGTTGAGCTCATGCATATACTGGCGAACCAGAAAGCTTTCAATCCCCTTCACTTTGGTTACCCGAAATCTCCAGTTGCATTTTTCATCAATGCAACGAAGAAGATATCTTTTCATATCCGAATGCTTAGTACGAAACTCAAAGCTATATTTCATTGCCAGTGTCCGCAGCCTGTAGCTCATTTCATGTTTGTCTTTGAAATTTTTTCCACAATAATCGCCATCATCATCACTGACATAGTTATTAGAGGAACAACTCGGAGCCATAGGTCTTGGATCAGGCACTTAAACTTCATATTGGTAATCATGTCTTAATGTTGACGTTTCTGATCCATAAAATACATGAGTGGTCGAGTTCACCCTTTTCTAAATTTGGAAAGGAGAAAAATAGCAACCAACTTTACAAACCCTTATAAATGAATAGCTAAACAAAGAACTTTCTTGATAAAAACCATTGTAACACTCTCATCAATAATTTCGTTCATTTTTCCCTGTGAAGGAGCTGAAGAATTAAAACTCTTTGACGTTTCTGATCCATAAAACACATGAGTGGTCGAGTTCACCCTTCTCTGCAAATTTGGAAGAAACAAAACAGCAAACAAATTTACAAACCCTTATAAATGAATAGCTAAACAAAGAGCTTTCTTGATAAAAATACCTCATGGCTCATGCCCAACAAGAAGTGGAGGATTAGTAGTTGTAATACTCTCATCAATAATTGAGTTCATTTGTCCCTATAAGACAAACAATGCCATATTTTTTTTTATAAAACTACCTCATCCCCAACCAGACGTGAAGGAGCTGGAGCATTAAAACTCTCCTTTTATTGAACATTCTCTACCATAGTAATTGAGATCGTTTCTCTCTGCACGAGAAACATGTAATTTTATAAATCTGCAGAAAATAAATTTAAAAACACTTATAAATAAACTGTTAAACAAATAATTTTTGTAAGTACCTCATTATATGGTGTGCTAGAAACTTTATTGGTACTTTTCTTGTTACTTTCTGTCAATGTAACACATAACTTAACTTATCTGCTATCTTCAAGCTTGTTCATAAACGATCTCACTTGGCGATCATTCCTAATAAACACTGGAGGAAGTTCTTTTAAGCGTGATCCATAACTAATCTTTACAGAACTCACATCACCATCAATGCCAAAATCTTCTAAAACCACATCAACCAAAGAAATTTCTCAATGACATCGTCATCTCCAAAACCTAAAATCAAATACAATCTATAAATTCTCAATCGCACAAACATCTTCGAAATCTAAAATACATCAAGCAATCTAAAATAAGATCGTCATCTCCTAATTGAGCAAAAGCAAATGTAGGAATTTTCTCCCAATACCTAGAAAACATGGGCGATCTCTACCCTCGCGCAATAGCCGTTGATGGTCGCATAATTTTCTCCCAAAATACTCAAACAAAGGCGATAGATTCGCCGGACCAGACTTCGTTGGGTCTGAATTCTGGCGTGATCTGCAACGACGCACCAACGAAACCTCGACAAAAGAAGCTGGTCGCGATTTAGCAAGCTTTAAGGGCAAAATGGTCAACAATTTATTAAATGAGGGTAGTTTTGAATAATTTTTAGTTGATTTTAGTTTTGTAAAGTGAGGTGTAGATGGTGGTATTTTTTAAATTTTCTCTATAACTATAAATAAAAACCAAAGTTTTTAAAAAAATGTAAAAACCATATTTCAGATTAGAATAAGGAAATTAAACAATATATAACAATCATAAAAATAGAAGGAATAAAAGCTAAAAAATTTTAAAAATGGAAAAACTATATTCTAGTCTATAATAAGTAAATCTTATTAAGAATGAGCAAGTGGGCCAGTGGTTGCCACACCTCTGCTGCCATCTTACCGGTGTCGAGTTCGACTCCACCTACTTTCCTGTGGGGTATTTGGCTATTGGGCTGGTCTGTTGTGGCCCAGGTGACAAAAAAGAAGAAGTAAATCTTATTATATAAAACTTAATGTTTCAAAGTTGCTAATTCACCTGATCGCGACACGTGTCAAGTCAAAGTTGGAAAAATTTTAAATCGATTAGTAAAAAAACTTAAAAATTTCTAATTCATAACTTAAAAGATAAAGTTACTAAAAAATAAAATTAAAATGTTAAAAAATAAGTTTATCCTAAAAAGAAAATTAATATAAAAAAGGAAAAAACATTCCTTAGTATGTCAATTACACACCAAAAAATAAAAGACTTATAATCGTATTTAAAGCTATTTACTACATCTTTTCACCAAATTTTTCTTCCAATGTATATATTTATTTCATCGTAAACTTTGTTCCTAAATTTATGTATTATATATTTTCACAGATGATCTAATTTTTTTTTTCCATTTTTCAACTTAAAATTTTTTTTTGCGGGTTATAAAATATTAAATTATAAACCTGCATATATGCGGGTACTTATCTAGTTAGAAATAATATAAAATCTAAAACCTTTTTTAAAATGTTCAATTCTTATTTTATTTTTGTATATTCTTATAGAGTAAATGATTGGGTTTATTGTTTAATTAATAAATACATCAACAATAGGAACAAGACTAATCAAAATGTTGTTAAATGTAAAGTTGATTGTTATTTGATAACACCGGTTTTTGACCATTTTTATGGATCATTTTCATACTCTTTTGCATGTGTTTTAACTCCGTTTTCAAAGGTTTTTAAGTAATTTTCATGTTTTAGAGTTTTGAAAGACATTTCAGGTAACTCGGAATAAAAGAGTGCATTTCGGAGCAAAAGTACGTTTTTGGATAAACTTGGACCGTCAAGAAGTCTTGCAGCTAATGGAGACCTTTTCACCGTCCGATCATTCCCAAATTTGGACACAACAAAGTAGAGACAACCAGCTTTCAAATACAATTAGATTGAAGACAATCCAATGGTTAGATTGAAGACAATCCAATGGTTAGATCCTTAAATATACCCGAAGCACTGAAGGCAAACGAAGGTGCCCTGAAGAAGAAGCCCACCGCGCCTGGAGAAGACGGAGCCGCAGCTAACTGCCATTCTGCCACTCCTGGAGAGCTTCCACCCGCGGCCAGACACCTGCTCGTCGTGGCCAGCCTCTGTTCGATCCCGAGACCCGTTTTAAGACCCGAGCTAATCCCGTCACTTATTAATAAAACCCTAAGCGCTACCCGACAAATAGGGAAGCTATATAAGCTCATTTTAGGTCATTCTAAAAGGGCATACATTTTTAGGAGCAGGAGAGAGGAGAGAAGAGAGGCGACATCGAAGGAGAGAAAGTAGGCGCGAGGAGATTACCATTCGATCTCCGTCTCCCCCCGTGTTCTTCGTTTTTTACCCTTTATCTTCTTAATTCTGCAGTACCTTATTACTCTTATGATGTTTTGCAACAGTACGATTGAGTAGTTCCCTCGTTGGGCATATGGATTTCGAGGGGCTCTCATGGATCGATTTATTATGAAGTTATTTGATTGAGACTTTGATTATGTTCTTCGCTCTATCTTTATTGTTAATGCTTTGCTTGATTAACCGTCTTAGCAACTAAACTTAGGTATTTTAGAGCTACGAAAGTATTGAATCTATTTGCTTGACCTAGGGTAGACGAGCAAAACAGTCACAAGATTTCGGAAGTATACTCGTGGAGGGGTTGTGAGCGTTAACGACCTTTGAGTATAATTATAACTTTTTGCGCGGCCAGAGACGAAAGCTACTGGTCGAGTACTAAAGTTATCGGTGTATATATTGTACGAAAGTAGGCTACGCATAGTGTCCGTGTTCCAAGTTCAAGAACCCATGAACGACAATAAGTCGTCTTAAAAATCTTAGTCAATTGCTTTTGATAATCGACCGTGATCCATAAAGATTCCCGAATGCCCAGCGCCTCGTTTGATTGATTAGAACCTAGTTTATTCCACCCATTAGCTTAAACCTTAGTGATACAAAAACCAACTCCAAAATATTTCTGTTCCGATTCGATTTAAGTATTCGATTGATTCGTACCGAAACAACAAAATCTCTGTGGTTCGACCCCTAAGTACTACAACGCACATATGTGCACTTGCATACATGTAGGGTTACAAATATAAGACCTGAAGCTTAGTTAAAATATGACCGCATCATTATTATTCATTCAAAATTATCTTCTTGATACTTAATCGTGATAATTGTTTTCTTTTATGTGTAACTACTTCACCGTAGTAATGTTTTCAATTGAGTATTACCAAATGATGGTAAGAGATAATATAGAAATTAGTTCTCTCACATACCTCACTATTCACTAGCAAAAATCCATTTTGCTCGTGAAAAACAGTGAAGAAGTTAGTAAAACGGTGTGTTTGGCTCTGGGGGCGATTTAGAAGGCGATTAGGTTTATCGAAGGTTTCGCTAATTTAGGCCGGCGCCGCCTCGGCTGCGATGGCAACGGCGGAGGTGGCTTCAGGAGATCTTCCCCCTCCCGCCTCTGCAAAACCGTTTGCATCTTTCGCTTCAGTGGTTCAGAATAAGCAAGTCCTGCAAAAATACGAATTGGATATCTCAACATCAGCGGGTCTTCGGCCTGTCGAGGTTCTAGACGAGGTTTTCGAGAACGCGCCACCCCTCTGAGAAGATTTTGTAATTGGCAGATTTCTTTCGGCAGCACCACACGTCGCCAAAGTTCATGTCATCGTTAACAAAATTTGGTCGCAAGGGGACCCAAAAATTGACATTCACGTGGTGAACTCCACAACAATGAAATTCAGAATACAGAATCCTCTGGTTCGTGAAAGGATTCTTCGACGAGGAATGTGGAACATTGCAGAAGTTCCAATGGTAGTTTCGAAGTGGTCGCCATTCACGGAAGAAGAGTCTCCCGAAGTGAAGTCGGTACCCATGTGGGTGCATCTCAAAAAAGTCCCCATGAATATGTTCTCATGGAAAGGTCTAAGTTACATTACAAGTGCTGTAGGAGTTCCAAAGCGCTTGCACCCAGAAACAGCAGCCTGTTTGAGCTTTGAGATAGCAAAGATATTTGTCCACGTAGATCTCACAATGGAACTTCCAAAACAAATGAACTTCTCAAGACAGGGTAAGGTGTCATTGGTAGAGTTTCACTACCCCTGGCTACCTCCAAGATGCTCCACATGCGACAAATGGGGACACTTAGAGTCAGTCTGTGTAATCAGCAAAACGAAGGTTGATGTAAGAAAGGAGGTCACTACCTCAATAACTGTAGAGACACAAAAGGAAGCGCCTGAGGTCGTAGTACCGGAGGAACAATCTCGCACTGACCAAGAAGCAAGCACAACCAACCCAACAGACATCACAGGAAAAGAGGATCAACTACTCGTAATGGAAGCAGAGCCAGAGGAAGCAGTCCAGAGTGGTAATTCAGAGGAGTGGACTAAGGTCCCACCAACAAAAACGGGACGAAGCCCAAACAAAGCAAAGGACTTTGTCGGAGGAAGTCTACAGATTGCCTCAACTTCGAAATTTGCTGTTCTCAGTGATTCAGGGGAAGAAGGGGAAGAAGAGGAAGAAGGGGAGATTGTGAAAGAAGCGGTAACTGTCGCAGTGGATGAGGCAACGAAACCACTAAAAAACAAACAAGGAAATCAGACGCAGAAACCAAGGAATGAGGAAGCAGAGGGAGGCTCAGCGAGATATTCTCTTCCCCGAAACTCAAAGAACAGACATAAATATTTGGCGAAGGCTTCTACATTAGTGACTAAGGACATCCCTAGTGCTACGGTAAAAAAGGGTACCCGCAAAAATCTGTAAATGTCGAGTTTCTTCTGGAATGTACGCGGTTTTAATAAATCTATTAAACATTCCGCAGTTAGAAACTGGATACATGAGGCAGAAATGCATTTCAGTTGTTTGTTGGAGACGAGAGTTAAAGAAATGAAAGCTGTGAAGATAGTCAATTCAGTGTTCAAGGACTGGTCTTTTAGGGCAAACTATGAATTTAATCACTTGGGTCGTATTTGGGTAATCTGGAAGTCAACGGTGCGTCTTACTCCGGTATTCAAAAGCGATCAAATGATAACTTGTTCGGTCATGATGGAAGGTGCAGAGGAAGAATTTTTCTGTAGTTTAATCTATGCTTTAAATACAGAGGTGGGAAGGAAAAGCTTATGGGAGGATATTAAGAATCACCAGAATTCTCCAATGTTTAATTCTAAACCTTGGATGACCATGGGAGATTTTAATGAAACTTTGGAGGAAGAGGAACATTCTCACTATGAGACATCGCCTAGTACATCACTAGGGATGAGGGATTTCCAGGAAACAGTGCGGCATTGCTCATTCTCGGATTTAGGAGGACACGATCCTCTGTTTACGTGGTGTAACAAGCAAGAGGACGAAGTCATATGCAAAAAACTGGACAGAGTGCTTATGAATGATGTGTGGCTGCATCGCTACTCACAGGCTTACTGCGTCTTTGAATCTGGGGGGTGTTCAGACTATCTTCGTTGGCGGATCAACTTGATGTGCTGGAGCCGAAAAAGAAGAGACCTTTTAAATTTATCAATTCAGTTGGGAAGATGCGTGAATTTCTCCCATTGGTAGATGAATTCTGGTCTACTACATAGATTCTCTACCACTTTACTTCGGCAGCGTTTTGATTTTCCAAGAAGCTGAAAGCTTTAAAACCGCTTATCCATAAGCTTAGCAAGGAGAAACTTGGCAATCTGCCAAAGCGAGCAAAGCTAGCTTATCATGGTCTGTGTGAAAAGCAAAATGACACATTGTTACATCCAACCCCGGAGAAGATAAGAGCAGAGGCGGAAGCTTTCAAGAAATGGCAACATGTTGCGACATTGGAGGAGGGATTCTATAAGCAAAAATCAAAGCTCCATTGGCTCCAGGTGGGGGACCAGAATAACAAGACCTACCACAATGCTGTGAAAATCAGAGAAGCACGAAATACTATCCGAAAGATTCAGTGCGGGGATGGAACCACGGTGACCTCACCTGCGGAAATCAAACAAGAGGCTGAGCGTTTCTTTTCTGATTTTCTCACGCACACACCTTCAGATTATGAAGAACATGCAGTAAATGAGCTGGGCCAATTGCTGGATTTTCGTTGCCAGGCTGGAGATAGTGAGCAACTGGAAAAAACAGTCACAGACGAAGAAATACATAAGGTACTATTCTCGATGCCAGCAAATAAATCACCAGGCCCTGATGGGTACACAAGTGAATTTTTTCGCTAAGCCTGACCTGTGATTGGAAAAGACTTCACGGTCGCAATACAATCATTCTTCATCAAAGGATTTCTACCAAAGGGGATCAACTCAACCATCTTGGCACTCATACCAAAGACGACAACTGCAAAGGAGATGAAAGATTACAGACCGATATCTTGCTGCAATGTCATGTATAAGGTAATCTAAAAAATCATAGCTAACCGCCTGAAAGGATTGATACCTCAGCTGATTGCTCCGAACCAAACTGCTTTCGTAAAGAACAGACTGCTTATGGAAAACCTTCTCCTCGCCACTGAATTAGTTAAGGATTACCACAAAGATTCAGTCTCAGCGCGATGTGCACTGAAGATTGATATTTCAAAAGCTTTCGACTCGGTTCAGTGGCCATTTGTGCTCAACACACTCGCTGCAATGAACTTCCCACAACGATTTATTCACTGGATTCGACTATGTATCACCACTGCGTCCTTCTCGGTCCAGGTGAATGGAGAGCTACCTGGATATTTCAGGAGTGAGAGAGGATTACGACTAGGGTGTTCACTATCGCCATACCTTTTCGTTATTTGTATGAATGTATTGTCCAAGATGATTGATGAAGCCGCCGGAAGAAGACAAATTGGGTTCCATCCGACCTGCCAGAACATCAATCTCACTCATTTATGTTTCGCAGATGATATCATGGTATTTACTGATGGGAAACAGCGATCCATAGAAGGGATCCTCCAGGTTTTTGATCAGTTAGCTCGATTTTCAGGTCTAAAAATCAGTATGGAAAAGTCAACCATTTACATGGCAGGAGTTTCCTCTTCAGCTCGTGAAGGTATACTGGCTAATTTCCCTTTTGCTGCTGATCATTTACCCGTAAGATATTTGGGATTACCTCTTTTGACAAAGGGCATGAAAACAGGCGATTACATGCCATTAGTCACAAAAATCAGATCAAATATCAGTTCCTAGACAGTCAGATTCCTCTCGTATGCCGGCAGACTTCAGCTGATCCGATCAGTGTTGATGAGCATCACCAATTTCTGGCTTACTGCATTCCGACTCCCAAGTGCTTGTATTCGGGAAATTGAAAAATTGTGCTCTGCCTTTCTGTGGTCTGGACCAGAACTGAACACGAATAAAGCTAAAATAGCTTGGAGTGTAGTCACAACGAAGAAAACAGAGGGAGGTCTGGGCCTGAGGTCGTTAAAAGAGGCAAATCAGGTCTGTGGATTGAAATTAATTTGGAGAATCCTATCTGCTCGTGAATCTCTTTGGGTGCAGTGGATACATATGTATTTGATTCGTAATGAGTGCTTCTGGTCAGCTAAAGGAAACTCGAATCTAGGATCTTGGATGTGGCGAAAGATCCTCAAGTTGCGGCCCATCGCAAAAGCTTTCAATCGAGTGGAAATATGTAGTGGAACGGGAGTCTTTTTCTGGCATGATCATTGGTCTTCTCATGGCAGACTGTTCGACATATTAGGTGCCCATGGCTGTATAGATTTGGGCATCAAACTAAACGCAACAGTGGAAGAGGTAATCCGCAGCCACAGACGTAGAAGGCATCGAGTGGTCCTGCTCAACAGAGTGGAAGATGAAATAGAGAATACTAGATCAATTGTTGCCGCACACTCCCGAGAAGATGATGTTGTCAAGTGGAAATGCAGGGCCGACACATTCAAACCGAGATTCAGGTCCAAAGAAACATGGTCTCTAATTCGAGATGCTCAGCTACGATGCCAATGGGACGAGGTAGTGTGGTTCAAACATGCTACTCCAAAATACTCTTTCTTTCATTGGGTTGTGATGCACAACAGAATCTCCACAGGGGACCGCATGCTGCAATGGAACACTATGACGGACCCGTCTTGTGTGCTATGCCAACATCCTCTCGAGACAAAGCAGCACATGTTCTTCACTTGTGCATACTCTTCTCAAATCTGGGAATTTCTCTCAAAGGGTATCCTCATGGATGACTACACCACAAACTGGGACGAGCTGATGGGAATCACCAACGACTCCTCTCGTGATATGATTTCTCTCTTCGTTCTTCGCTATACTTTGCAAGCCACAATGTATGGATTATGGAGGGAGAGGAATGGAAGAAAGCATGGAGAGAGCCCTTATCCACCGATGCGGCTAGGGAAGCTCATCGACAAAACTGTCCGCAATAGATTGAGCATAATTCGGCTTCTAGGAGATCAAGCATATGAGGGTAGCCTTATGTTTTGGTTTGCGACTAGAAATTAATGTATAGGCATTGAAATAATTTTTTCTTTCCTCAAACTACGGATGCACTTGATGTAACACAGGTTTTGATTGAATAAATTTGACATTCAATTAAAAAAAAAAATCCATTTTGCTCTTATGTTTTTAAACTAATTACATATTTCTCTTTTTCTCTTATCAAACTCTCTCCGACGAGAAAAGAGGACGAAGAAGAAGAAAAAATAAGAAGAAGAAGAATAAAAGAGAAAAAGAAGAAGAACGGTGGAGGATGGTGAAGGTGGAAGTGAAGGTTGGTGATAGTGTTCATGACAACGATGGCGACAGTTGGTGACAATGATGGGGTGACAACGGTGACGGTGGTGGTGGAAACGGTGACGACGGTGACGGTGGTGGCAGTTATAGTGACGGTGACAGTGGTGGAAACGGCGACGATGGTGGTCGTTGGTGTTCAATTTCAATTTTTATGGGTTTTGAGGATTTTATGTGTTAAGTTACATTGAAGTTAATCAATAACAAGGTTAGCTAATGAGTTATCGGTATAATTATGTATAACTTTGTTACAATAACAAAGTTAGTTAATCAATAACACAAATTTTTTCTATGATATGATAATTGGGTTAACACGATAATTTTTTATATTTTCATATTTCATAATTTATTTGATATGATAACTCAATGAACACGATAATTTATGATATGCTAACTGGTTTAGCACGACAATTTCATATTTTTATGATATGATAATTCATAATTTTAAATTAATATTTCATATTTTGTATGATACAATAACTGAATTAACATGATAAACATAATTGATGAGGTCATCCAAACTAGATTTACCAAAAACGCGATTCGAGCGCATCTAAACCAAGCGGAGTCTAAGAAAACGAAGGAAAAGCTACATGACACGAACTATGGCATGGGATTGAAGATTCACCGACCGAACCACCCCAAAGAATGTTTTGATCGAGTCACATTGATTCTGGTTTGGACTAAATCAAGAGATGCTCGAGACATAACTATACAAATTGGCTATAATGACATATGGGCCTTTATTATGGAAAGTGTCTTAACCAAGTGGTTCAACTCAATGGAAAACCACATTTGGCGACCAGAAGACATTATCATAATTCCAAAGACTTCTAAGAGAGTCAACACACGAAGAGTCAACCAAGACTCAAGATTTCTGGCCTTTTTACCAAGTCAAGCCCAATTCTACATTTTCATCTCAAGTATGAATCAAGACGCCTAAAAGGGGACATTCAAAACTCGGTCAAAGTCAGCTAAGCACACAAATCTCGCCCAAGTAAGTTGTTCAATTTATTTCAAATATCTTGACTAACTAGGTGTGTCTCTCTTGTGTGATTTCCATTAGGCCAAGATTTAAGTTCATTAGTTTAAATACTATGTAATCTTTTTCATTTAATTTTTGTAATTTTCTTTCTTTATTTTCTTATAAAAGCCCTCCATATGTATTTTTTTATTCACCATGAAATAAAATAAGAACTTTCTTCTAAACTTATGTTTTCTGAGCAAAACTTATTTCCTCTCTAAATCTAGTCGAGACCAATACTTTCTAGCTTAGATATTTCGTGTTGTATCACAAGTCTTTCACAACTTGTGTGGTGCACTTCGATCCACCTTCATCCCCATTCAACACCATCACTCGATTCCTTTGGTTAGAGTAGCTCAACCATTTGAATCACCCCTTGGCCGTGAGACCAAGCTTTGCTTCCAAGATTGTACAAGCCTTGTGATAGCCATGTGCTTGTATCATTTTTATTTTATTTTTAAATGAGACACATAAAAACTTGATCGAAACAAATGAGGGAAATTTTTCAAAAAATGCAACTAGACTAGGAAGGAGACAAATCACGATTTTAAAAGCACAGAAAAATCAAGACAAAAAATGATACAAGCACTGGGCTGTCACAAGGCTTGTAAAATCTTGGAAGCAAAGTTTGGTCTCACGGCCAAAGAGTGATTCAAATGGTTGAGCTACTCTAACAAAAGGAATCGAGTCTAACAAAAGGAATCGAGTGATGGTGTTGAATGGGGATGAAGGTGGATCGAAGTGCACCACACAAGTTTCAAATGTGGTTTTTCATTGAAACACTTTCCATAATAAAGGCCCATATGTTCTTATAGCCAATTTGTATAGTTGTGTCTCGAGCATCTCTTGATTTAGTCTGAACCAGAATCAATGTGACTCGATCAAAACATTCTTTGGGGTGGTTCGGTCGGTGAATCTTCAATCCCATGCCATAGTTCGAGTCAGGTGGCTTTTCCTTTGTTTCCTTAGCTCCGCCTAGTTTAGATGCGCTCGAATCGCGTCTTTGGTAAATCTGGTTTGGATGACCTCATCAATAAGGTTATCACATAACATACACTACAAGAAAACATGCCGTTTACAACGGACATAATCGATGTAAAACAGGCTTTGGGACGGATTAGCGATGATTGCCAAATCGTCGTAAAATGATCGTCGTTACTCGAGAATCGTCGTAAGTTCGTCGTAAAAACTAGGACGAATACAAATCGTCGTAAATAATCCCTCGTAAAATCGATGTAACTTTAGATCGACATTACGACGAAAGTTACCTCGTTGGTATGTCGTTGTAAAGACGTCGCAACATTACATCGATTTTTCAAATTTTTGAATCAGAAATCCGTTATAAAATCGTCGTAATATAAGGACGTAAATTCGTTGGTAAACCGATGTAAAAGTAAATCGATGTAAATTCGTTGTAAACTATAGATCGACGTAAAATCGATGTAAATTCTAAGTCGATGTATAAATTAATAATTAAAAAAATATATATATATATTAATAATATAACATTTATTTTATTAATAATTAAAATTATAAAATAATAATAAAAATAATAATTATAAATTAAAT
>PKMM01009299.1:4247-19414 GCA_002933915.1 Eutrema heterophyllum | reverse complement strand
GCTTACTTCGCAAGTAAGGCTTGGTTGAAAATGAGTAGATCTTTAAATCCGATTCCCCCAAGATTCTTTGGTAGCGTTAGTTTTTCCCATCCAACCCAGTGTATCTTCTTCTGATTCTCCGTTGAGCTCCACCAGAATTCCATCATAACACTTATAAGCTTTTTGCAAAGACTTATCGGCAACTTAAAACAGGTCATTGCGAAAACGGGCATAGCCATTGCCACCGTTTTTAATAAAACTTCTTTGCCTCCTTGTGACAGACATTTTGCATACCACCCCGTGAGCTTTCCTTGGCATTTATCTTTTATGTACCCCAACAATTGCTGTTTTGATCCACTCAGACATTCGGGTAATCCAAGATATTTGCATGTGCCTCCCTCTAGTTGAATGTTTGTTTTTTTCTTGATCCAATCTTTAACGTCTTCGTTCACCCATGTACCAAAAGTTATTGCCGACTTTGTTGGATTTATCATCTGACCTGATACTTTTTCATACACTGTGAGACATCTCATTAACTCATCTCCTTGTTCCTTTGTAGCTTTGCAGATAAAGAGACTATCATCCGCAAACAACATATGGTTAATCGACGGACCTGACGAGTGAAATTGGATTCCGGTAAGCAGATTTCGACGTTCTGATTTGTTCAAAAGATGAACCAGAGCTTCCGTACACAAGACAAAAAGAAACGGTGAAAGAGGATCACCTTGTCTCAGTCCTCTCTCTGGCTTCACAAAACCGAAAGGCTGCCCATTGATTAAGTACGAGTACGTCACAGTTTCAACACAGCTCATAACCCATGCTATCCACGTAGAATTGAAACCCAGGGCTTTAAGAATCTTCCTCAGGAACGACCACTCCACACGGTCATAAGCCTTAGACATGTCCGTTTTTACCGCCATACATTCCTCCATGATTTTTGGGTGAGTTCGGAGACTATGCACAATCTCACGTGCAATAAGGATGTTATCCGAGATGAGTCGCTCCCAAACAAAAGCATATTGAGTCGGAGATACAATCCTCGGCAAGTGTGATTTCAAACGGTTGACAATTATCTTTGCGATGATTTTATACAGCACCGTGCATAAACTTATTGGACGTAGATCTTTCATACATATGGGATTCTGAATCTTTGGAATTAGAGTTACATGCATATGATTCCATTGTTCCTGCAATCTCCCTGTGTCAAAGAATTTTCTTACGTCAATAAGCAGCTGATGCTTCACCAAATCCCAATACTTCTTGTAGAAGAAACCAGTCATGCCATCATGACCTGGAGCACGATCACTATCAATCGAGAAAACCACTTCTTTCAGCTCTTCCACCATAACCTCTCGCATCAAGAGTTCATTTGTATCGTATGAAACTTTTGGGATGAAATCCTCAAAAAACTCATCGTCTATCTCCGGCTGTGTTGTTCGAAACAGATCTTCAAAATATCTTGTTGCTACAGCTCCTTTTTCGCGATTTGAAAATTGTTCTCTCCCATTTTCATCAAGCAGACATTGCATAGAATTCTTAAACCTAGTTGACTTTACCGAGTCTCCATCTCATGCAGAAACATAATTAATTAAAAGCCCAACTAAATTCTAAAGCCTACGATTGGCCCAACTTTATTTAGGGGTTCAACTCTTATGTACAGTATAGCTAATCCGCTCTACCTTTCACAAGAAATCTCGTTACAACTTTTAAAAAAAGATGACAACGATGATCACCAATCTTCCAAGGGATTTGATGGAGGATATTGTCTCTAGGGTTCCCTTGAAATCTATGAGAGCAGTGCGATTAACTTGCAGAGAGTAGAACGACCTTATCGAAAAGTCGGAGTTTTACAAAGTTGCACTTTGCTAAAACATCAGTCACAACAAAGGAAGAGGATTCTCGGATGATGTGATAATGAACTACAATCTTTATTTAACGAGCGTCTTTGTCAACGACACCGATCCATCTACAGAGCATAAAGGTAAACTTACTTGCCTTAACGAACAAGTCAAGATATCTCATGTCTTTCACTGTGATGGGTTATTGTTATGCATCTTGAAAGAAGATAATACTAAGGTTGTGGTTTGGAATCCGTGACAAGAAACCTTAGCAGTTGTGAAGAGATTTCTTATTGATTGTGATGTCAAGGCAATGCCTTATATACAACCTGAAAGTAAATACAAGTCTTAACCTAAAATACACAAGGCTAATATATACGATGGCCCAAGTAGGCCCAATACCCCCTTTAAGGTGGAGTGTGGAGATCGAGAACACCCAGCTTGAGAAGAAATGCCTCGAACTCTTTCCGTCCCAACGCCTTCATCATAATGTCAGCCAATTGTGAAGTAGTGGAGACATGTTTCGTAGCTATGGTTCCTCGAATGATTTAGTCTCGGATGAAGTGACAATCTGATTCTATATGCTTGGTCTGAGCATGGAAGACAAGATTCGCCGCGAGCTGGATGGCGGATTGACTGTCAGAATAGAGCGTAATGGGTGCGGAACAGTCCACCGAGACTTATGAGCAATTCTCGTATCCAAAGGATTTACAAACCGTGTCAACCATAGCCCTGTATTCCGCTCCAGCCGAAGATCGAGAGACCACGTCATGCCTCCGTGTTTTCCAAGACAAAGGAGAACCACCGAGTTGAAGGAACCAACCTGTCAATGAACGTCGTGTCACCGGACAGCCAACCCAATCAGAGTCACACCAAGCCGAGAGAGTTAATTCCGTATTAGAGCGAAGAAGTATACCTTGACCAGGGTTATTCTTTAAGTAACGAACCACTCGGAGTGCGGCATCCCAATGAGCTGGTTTCGGGTTCGCCATGAATTGAGAAAGAATGTGGATGACGTAAGATAACTCAGGTCATGTAGTACCGAGGTAAATAAGGCGTCCAACTAAGCAACGATAGCGTGAAGGATCAGAAAGTTGTTCACCTCCTGCCAAAGCCAACTTATGATTTTTCTCCAAAGGAAACGAGACTGGTGTGACTCCCAAAAGTTCCATCTCAGAAATGATATCAATCGCATACTTACGTTGACACAAATACATTCCTTCGGGACTGCGGGCAACTTCAATGCCCAAGAAATACTTCAAAATTCTGAGATTCTTCATGTGAAAACAAGAATTGAAGTAGTCTCTAAATCCATTTATAACATCGAGAGAACTTCCAGAAATAATAAGATCGTCGACATAAACAAGCACTTGAAGTACGACGCCGTCTCTGTCAAACGTGAAAAGAGAGTAATCCGAGATATTATGCTCAAAACCATACTCTTTTAAAGTTGTACCGAGCTTTTCAAACCACCATCGCAGAGCTTGCTTTAAGCCATAAAGAGATTTGTGCAAACGACAAACCTTCTTGTTGTCTTTAGAGCGAAAACCCGGAGGTAATATTGCATGAAGACCTCTTCGTGAAGATCATCGTGAAGGAAAGCGTTGTGAACATCCATTTGATGAACCTCCCAATTATTGCATACCGCACGTTGAAGAAAAACACGAACGGTAACCATTTTTGCGACTGGTGCAAAAGTTTCAGAATAGTCTTCACCCTCGGTTTGATGATTACCAAGAACAACGAGTCGGGATTTGTATCGCTCAATAGTCCCGTTAGCTTTGAATTTTATCTTATATACCCATTTGCAACCAAGTGCTTTCTTTCCCGGTGGAAGATCTTCTACTGTCCAAGTGCCTTGATCTTCTAATGACACTACTTCATCGGACATAGCATCACACCAAACTTCAAACTCAACAACATCTTTGAAGTATTTCGGTTCACACCCGAGGAGATGGCGAAAGAAAAGCCTAATGATTTTCAGAAAATCGTGAATTGGATAAGTAATTGTCCAACGGATACGGAGTGACGGAGGGAAATGGTTCAGTAAGAACTTTCAATACAAAATCTGAAAGTTTCGTTGTTCGTTTTTTGATTCAATGACCACGGCCCAGTTCTTCGTGAATGTCGAGAGACAAATTTTGAGGTGAGGAAATAAGCTCTATGTGTAACACATCTTCATCCCTGTGTAACACATCTTCATCCCTGTGTAACACAAAAACAGCATCGGAGTTGCTCAAAAGTGGCGTCGAATTGTGCAAGTTTCTGGAATCTGAAGAAGACAGACTTTTAGAATTTAGATTCGAAGGAGAATCATAGGAGAGTTGAGAAGATTCTGGCAAAACAGGTTCGTGTTGCTGGGTAGAGTCACTCGAAATCAGAGTGGTCTCTATAGTTGGAGAAGAAACAGCGATAGGCAGAGGAGACACAGGTGGAGCAGAATCGACATGATCAAATATATCATGATCGTCATTCTCTAGAGGTCGTATCTGAACAGATGATGTTGGAGAAGAAGAAGACTGAAATTTTCTCGTATTGGAGAAGGGAAAGTCAGTCTCACAGATGATAACATCCCGAGAAACGGAGATAACTCCAGTTTCGATGTTATATACTCGCCATCCTTTCTTTGCAAAGGGATATTCGAGAAAAACAGATGGATTGCTGCTGGAAGCAAACTTATCACCGCCGTGTTTCTGGTTATGAACGTAACAAAGTCATCCAAAAACACGCAAGTGATGCATTGGAGGAGGACGATCATAGACAAGCTCAAAAGGAGTCTTCCTATTGAGAATTTTGGTCGGTGTGCGATTGATTAAATAAACAGCAGCAAGAGCACAATGTCCCCAAAATTCAGTGGGTAAATGAGCTTGAAATCAGAGAGCACACGCCACATTGAGGATGTGAGGATGCTTGCGTTCTACACGGCCATTTTGCTGAGGAGTACTAACGCAAGACGTCTCGTGAATGATGTCGTTTTGAGCAAAGAAATCGGCCAAACAAACAAACTCAGAACCATTATCACTTCGAACAATTTTTACTTATCGAGCAAATTTTCGTTCAACCAGAGCAAGGAAATTCTTGAGATGAGTAGGAGCGTCTTGTTTAGATGGTAGTAAATATATCCAAACAGCACGTGAGTAGTCATCTAGAATTGTGAGAGAGTAGCGAGATCCACAAAATAAGAGCAGTAGTTCGATAAGGACCCCAAATATCGCAATGTATCATCTCAAAAACCAATGTTGTTGTATTGCTACTCAAAGGGAATGAATCACGTGTTTGTTTTGCACAAATACAAATGTCACACGTCTTGGAATCAAAATTACTACTACTAAAATCAGAAAGTTGCAACATCTCTAAAGTTTTAGAAGATGGATGTCCCAAATGGCAATGCCAAAGCTCCATAGGCTGAGTCCCTTGCATCACCGCAACAACATCCACCTCTCTAAAAAAATACAGCCCGTTTTTCTGCTCACCCGCTCCAATCAGCGTCCTCGTGGTGCGGTTCTGGACAACATAGAGTTTGTCAGTAATCTGAAACACACAACCGCTGTCTCTAGTCAACTGTGAGACTGAAATAAGATGACATTGAAGACCATCAACAAAGAAGACACTTCAAAGATGAAGCGAAGAACCCAACTGTAATGTTCCATATTTAACTGATGTCGTAAATCTTCTATCATGAAGTTTTATCAAAACCGGTGCCATATTTGTCAAATTTCTCAGAAAATCGATGCTTCCCGTCATGTGATTAGAAGCACCTGTATCGATAATCCAAGATTCAAGAAAATATATACCTGTAAGGCGTTCATTCGGTGCTGATTTTCGTTCCTCAAGCATCCCCACCAAAGTTTTCCATTGCGTGCCATTTAAACCACTCATTCCGACACTATCAACAGTGGTTAAATTGGCCTGAGCAAACGAAGCTTCTCCACTAGCAAAGGCATGGTTAGCACAAACAGGAACTAATGTAGCACATGTTTTTGGTTGAGTAGTCGGAGCAGGAAGCAAGCCACGCCCAGCACCATTAATTTTAGAGGGACCACAATTGTATTGAGAACCAAACTTGTTGCGATTTTTCTCGCCAAACCAAGGAGGAAATCCAATTTGTCGTAAGCAGTTTTCGGCTAAGTGCCCTTGTTTACCACAGAAAGTGCCCAGTGCCTCTGCCTCTGTTTTCCAAGACAGTTCGTGGCTGCGATGCTTGAACATCAAAACTTAGACCGTCAATACGTTCTTCATTCAGCCGTGCACCCAATTTTGATTCTTCATCTTGAACCAGAACGTTGTATGCCTCGTCGAGAGTAGGTAAAGGATTGCGAGAGAGAAGATTAGATTTCACGCCACCATAAATCGATTCATCAAGTCCCATAAGGAATTGATGAAACTTGTCTTCCTCACTCTCATTTTGAATCTCAGCAGCAGTCTTCGCACGTTGATAGTCGGATAAACTGATCCACAATTTTGTGAGTTTACCGTAGTAAGTCTCGATTGCAAGTCCCTTTTGATTGCAGTTTGCGAGCTCCGCCTTAAGGCGTTGAACACGCTGGCCGTTTTTAACGGAGAAGCGCTTCTGAATGTGAGACCAGAGATCGTGAGAGTCATCATGTGTGATATCGAAGAACGCAGTGATTCGGCGATAGTAAGCTTGATCCACGAAACTACAAGTGCATTATTTGCACACCAATCTTCGTAATCAGATGACTCTTCTCCAGGACGCGGAATTGAGCCGTCTGCAAAACGGAATTTCTTACGAGCTTGAAGAGTAAGACGCAGATTTGTAGACCATTCGTCGTAGTTAGGTCCACGCAACAGGGGTTGAGAGATGAGGGTTTTGGGATTGTCACCAGATGTGAGATCATATGGAGAGATTGTTCTTCTCACATATTAACGCGTCCTTTGTCAGTGAGTTTTGAAGTTCCATCACTTGACCGAATCACGCTGCTAAGGTTTACCCAAGGTGAATCCGTATTGGGGACAAACAAGGTGGATTGAAACAAGATATTCCCTCAGCCCTGAATGCGGACAGATAGACAAGTTCAGTTACGCTCTCGGATACGAGAATAAGAAAACTCGTCGTAGCCACAAATTACTGAGGTTTATAGATAATTGGTTATTTGAATCCGGAAACGAATTTTTATGGTATGAAATATACAATTTTGACTCATATGGAAGATGTGGAAGTCCTACGAGCTTTCTACATTCTCTTATGTCAAGCTTACTTAGTCTGGAGAGACGTCTGATGCAATCTGGAATAGTCTTGAAACCATTACTTCGGAAACATAATGATATTGGAGATGTAAGAGCCTTCTCGGGTAGACATATCGGTAAAATGTAGTGAACGTTAAAGTCTGATTGTAATGTCTAACTGGGCTTCGAGTAAGCCCTCAAAACCTTCATCATCCTCACCATCACTGTCATCTGCATCCTCACCACTTTCGCCATCCTCATCATCAATCTCATTATCCTTACCATCATCACCATCCCCATGAATGCCACATTTACTCAGACCAAGAAATTGAAGATTCTCCAACTTAGAAATGTTTGGAGATATATTGTTCAGCAGATACCTAAATCTACGAGATATCTAATCAAGATATCCGAGAGAGGAAATCGGAGTCTGCCAGTGGTGNTAAGTCTCGATTGCAAGTCCCTTTTGATTGCAGTTTGCGAGCTCCGCCTTAAGGCGTTGAACACGCTGGCCGTTTTTAACGGAGAAGCGCTTCTGAATGTGAGACCAGAGATCGTGAGAGTCATCATGTGTGATATCGAAGAACGCAGTGATTCGGCGATAGTAAGCTTGATCCACGAAACTACAAGTGCATTATTTGCACACCAATCTTCGTAATCAGATGACTCTTCTCCAGGACGCGGAATTGAGCCGTCTGCAAAACGGAATTTCTTACGAGCTTGAAGAGTAAGACGCAGATTTGTAGACCATTCGTCGTAGTTAGGTCCACGCAACAGGGGTTGAGAGATGAGGGTTTCGGGATTGTCACCGGATGTGAGATCATATGGAGAGATTGTTCTTCTCACATATTAACGCGTCCTTTGTCAGTGAGTTTTGAAGTTCCATCACTTGACCGAATCACGCCCCTAAGGTTTACCCAAGGTGAATCCGTATTGGGGACAAACAAGGTGGATTGAAACAAGATATTCCCTCAGCCCTGAATGCGGACGGATAGACAAGTTCAGTTACGCACTCGGATACGAGAATAAGAAAACTCGTCGTAGCCACAAATTATTGAGGTTTATAGATAATTGGTTATTTGAATCCGGAAACGAATTTTTATGGAGATATATTGTTCAGCAGATACCTAAATCTGCGAGATATCTAATCAAGATATCCGAGAGAGGAAATCTGCCAGTGGTGAAATAGGTCTGGTAAACACATCAAAAGACCAAAAGAGTAATCTCCGGAGATTCTCCAGTGCAAGGAATCCAGATTTCCACTTCGTCAGGAATATTACAACTCTGACGAAATGCAGTAAGGGCCTCAGGACTTGATTTGAATGTAGAGGCAGCCCAAGTGTTGAATAAACGAGTGGAAGGATTCTGAGAAGCCATAGACGAATCAAACGAACTGAAGGATCAAAGGAGAAGAACAAACGAGGAGAAAGAAAGTGAATCGACAAAGCCAGGGTTTTCGTTTACCAAAATCAACCACACAGTCCGGATGGTTGTGGTCGGGTGGGAGCGCAAGCTCCTTCATGCCGGGTTCGAATCGCACTCATGACAAAAATCAGAATCTCCAGTGGGGCAAAAATCAGCAATGCCCCAAATGGTCGAAAAACAAGCAAAGCTGCTCCTGTTATAAAAAGAATTTTCTTTTAATTAAAAAGCGATCAAATACGTAATTACCCTTAAAACGTTTCAGTATTTACTAACCCAACCAACTATATCCGACCCATATCCGATTAGAACGGATCCTCCCAAAAAAACCTAAAATCAACATTTCCCCCTTTCGATTTTGGATCTTCTTCTTCTTCTTCTTCTTCTTCTTCTTCGTTCCCATTTCGTTTTCCTCTTCAATCTTTTCTCGATTCCGACCAAGAACTATAACAACTTGGTACAAGGTAAAACTGGTACGACTAGGTACAACTGGAACGACTAGGTACAACTGGTCAACTAGGAATAAGTTGGTACAACTGATAATGGTGATTTTGTTTTGATTGCAGCATGATGAAGCAATTCGACCATTTATTTTTTTCTTTAGTCCCAACCAGTATGACCAGTACCCAAAGATATCTACAAGGTGTAATATGAAGAAAGCCATGACAGTCATTGATAAGTTGAGTGCCAGAGAGAGGAATTGGTTCCGGGAGCAAGGATGATGATGATGAGGAGGAGACCGAGAAGGCCGATGATGATGAGACTGAGAAGGCCGGTGATGATGCAACCGAGAAGGCCGGTGATGATGCAACCAAGAAGGCTGATGATGATGAGGCTGTGCAAGAAGGAAAAGGTGCAAAAACAAAAAACTGGTTGATTTAATATTTTGTATAACTTGTGAAATTAATTGTATGTCCAAATGTGTATGGCAGGTGTACCAGATGAGCAAGGTGAAAACGTAGGTGAGGAGGCTGCTGCTTTAGCTGGGGGGGGGGTCAGGAAGAGAAACCCTTCAAAGCACATCCAAACACCTTATACAATGGGGTAAAAGAAGCATAAGAAGAAGTACATGTTCATGGTGGAAACTTGATGATGATATTATAAGTTGATGGTTTTTGGTTTTTGGTTTTCGGTTTGTCATGGTGAAACTTGCTGATGTAGGGTATAACTTGATGGTTTTTATTTTGGATGATGTAGGGTGACAGTAGATGATGACAGTGCTTTGTGTTATTTTAAGTTGATTTAGGTACAACCATGTAAAACTATGCCCAATTCATGTACAACTAGAACAACTGGTACAACTGGTACAATTAGACACTCAGTACAATGTGGTTAACACGTGCGCCGACAAAATAACACGTGCGCCGACAAAATAACACGTGCGCCGTCAAAGTTTATACATAGTTGTACTCGTTTTTCACATTTGTACTTTTCTAGTCTAAACTTGTTAGTAGTTAAACCCTAATATTCATTAAATTCACGTAGTTGTACTTATAAAATTAGGTATTTAACTACATTTAACATAGTTTCACACAATAATATGAATAAAAATATGTAATTTGTTTGATTTTCATAATTATGGGTTAAGATTTTAAAAGTAACCATAAAAGTATAAAGTATATGATGTAAAAATAAAATATAATTGAGTTAGACTTCTATAGATTTCTCTAATTTTTTTATTTAGAATATATAGACTTATATAGACCATACTTAGTTGGTCTAATTTGTATAATATGGATTTATTATTTCTCTAATTTTTTTTCCCAAAGGCACACTTAGTTGTACCAGTTACACATGTAAACAAAGAGTTGTACCTGATAAAAACAAATCCTTACAAACATAATTGCACCAAAAATTAAACGTAGTACATACTTGATGGGAATTAAACATAGTGCAAATGCAATTAAACACTAACTACTATCATCCGCCAAATAGCTATACATGTGTCCTCGTCTTTGTTTTTTTCTCCTTCGTCCATGTTCTTAGTCTCTACCAATAGAAAGTAACTAATTTTCAGTTTTTTCGTAGATTCATCTATCATCATCTTCCTGTGTATTCTTTCTACCAACCCAGAAAAAGTGATCTGCTCATTAGATGCCTTCATCATTACAGTGTGAAGTTCATCTTCCCTTGAAATCCATCGAAATTCATCTTCAATCTTTACATAATATCCCTCATATTCAAAATGTATGATTGTACAACTCCAACTACTCATTGTCCCCTGAAAAGAGTTACAAATAACATTAATAAATAATTACATTAGTCATCCAATTGTCTCAGTAAACTAGTTGTTCCATTGTACCAGTTTTACCAGTTGAACCAGTTTTACCAGTTGTACCAGATCTGCAATCTCTTAATCTCCCAACGATTCAATCACTACAATTCATAAATTACCAATGTAAGACCCTAATCGACTACCCCTAACATGTTTAATAACCAAATGAGCATCCAAAAAGATCAAATTTTAAACTCTACAATATTCTAAACCCTAATTGAATCCCCAAAAGTCACATTACAAAATCACAAAACAAAAACTGGTTCATAATAAAGAGAAGACAAGGATTGCAGAAAAACACATCTGAAATCAAGCAGCTTCAGCGGTGGGTGAGCTCCTGCTCGGCGGCAGTGAATGAGCTCGTGGAAATTTGGTCGGCGAAAGGGAAATGGGGTGGGTGTAAACGAAGAGGACAAAGAAATGGGGAAGAAATGGGGCCTGAGTTTTAATTGGCTCAACACATTGAGTTTTGATTGGTTCATTTTTTTTTTTTTTTTTTAAATTTCACATTATTTTAATGTGAGGGCAAAATAGTGAAATCATATTAGTGTAAATGAAAGAGGGGCAAGTTGATTAGGTGAGAGACAAACTGATTAACTATACACCATTTGGGGCATATTAGATTTTTGCCCCCTCTAGTGACACCAGTGCTAACGAACCTACTCATGGGTAGGGGGCTAAAAGGGTGGGCGCGCCTCGCGGAGATTTAGTCTTTGGGTCTAGAAAGCCTTTGGGATCCCCATCGGTTAAAAAAAAAAAATCAACCACATAGTGAAATTCTTTAAATCGGATTGAAAATCCGCATTTAAGAATTGGGGGGCTAAATGTGGGGTAAAAATCTCAACCCAGTAAATTAGGTCCACTAAGCAAGTGGTAAAAAGGTCGGAGCTGAAAAGCACGCTGGAATGACTTACGGTCAAAGGGGAATAAATGCTAATTTGTCAGTCAACCACACAATGACTAACAACTCGTTCAAACTGGTGATTTAAGGCGCCTGAACGTAACGGCCGAATCCACCAGATTAATTGTCATTCATGGCGAATCAAGCGGAGTAAATAACAACGTTAAACACGGATTCAGAGTATAAAAGCAAGAGCAAGGGTAAGGAGCAGAACAACTTCTTCCACTCGCAACTAGCACTACACTTAAACACTCATATATTTATTTTTCCATACAGTACCAGAAGGAATTTTTATTATTATTTTTTATTAACTTTGCATTTTAAGATAAATATAAATTTTCTATTTTTTTTTTGTAGTAACTTTACCTTTTAAACCTAGGAATCGGTTATAAAATTTTCCAAATATTTATTTTTCCTTTTTTTAATTAATTTTGGCTTTTAGGATAAATTTTATTTTCTATTTTTCTGCTTTGCTTAATAACTATACTTTTATATGATTTGGAATCAATTATAAAATTTCCTTTTATTGTTATTATTATGTGTAGAAATCAGTGTTTTTAACACCGGACCGGACCGGCGGTTCGTTCGGGTTGAACCGCAAACCAGAAGCATATCTGGGTTGAGTTGACTATAAAACTCAATAGTAATTGGACCGGTTAAAAAACCGGATTGGACCGCCAAAAAGAAAAAAACCGGTGACCCATCGAACCGCATCAAACCAGGTTCAATTAAAAAGAAACTTAAAAACATATTCCTTTGGTTTTTAGTTTTTACGCTTTAAACCAATGTTTGATATTTTTAATTATTTTACTTTTTCAAAATAGTATGATAGGGTTTCTAAAGATTATTATGACTTTTAGTCTTTTACACTTCCTTTGTTTTTTTTTGCTTTTGAGTCTCTCTGCAACTCATCGCAGCACATCAATTCAAAGTTACCTTGCTTTTTAATAATGGATGCAAATAGTTGACAGTCTAGAGGAACAAAAATCAGTATAATTAACAATTCTTTTGGATTCCTCTAGAAATTTATCATTTAGGTTGAAGTTGCATTCCTCTAAATTTTAATGGGACTCACATAATAAGTGGAAAAATGGTCAATTACGCTAGAAATTGGTACTCCACCAAAAAGGAGAGGAATCATGGAGGAAAAAATGTCAATTCTACTTATTTTTATTCTGCTCATATTATTCCTCTGGTTCCTTCTGTTTACAACCATTTGCACCCAGTATAATTATTGGAGTTTTTATTGAATATTTAATTATTTAGAGGTTATATATGTCGCATATATATACAATTATTCTAAAAATATTATCAAACCCGGTTGAACTCGGTCGAACCATATTAACCCATGACCCAAGAGCTTTCCCGGTTCGGTCGCCTGTCCGGTTTTAAAAACATTGGTCGAAGTCTAATTGGAATTTTCTTACACGTGTTAAAATATGATCGATTAACTCGACACGTGTCATGATCATGTGAGTTACTAACTTTGAAACATTCATCTTTATATAATAAGATATATATGCTATTTTATAAAACTAGATAATAGACCATGCGTTGCGCGAGATTAAAACTATATCATATTCGATTTTGTTATTTTAAAATTTTCATTTTAAGTATTTGTCTTTTTAGGCTTTTAGTCTAGTTTAATGTTTTGGTTGGTCACTAAAGATTTAATTAAATAAATTCATGGACAATTTTATAACGGACAATTCTACCAGCCTATAAGAATCCACGATCAACGGTCTACCTGCACCATGCTCATGATGGAGCATTTTACCTTTGACACGCTGGACCACGACGAGCGGCTTGTACTTGCACCGCGTTGGAAATCTCCTGAAAATTTGCCTCTTTAATTTGCATTCTCTGGGAATCGAACTCCTTACCTCTTGGTGTAGAAGCATTAATGAACCATTGGTCAACCACTGGACCGAGGGGGCTTTCACTATGTTTATGGTTAAAAAACATTATACTTGCCACCATTTTTAAGACAGTAAGTGTACCGTCTTTCTTTGTGCTGTCAACATATTGCTTGGCGACACTTTTTGTGCCACAATTGTTTTTTTTTTTTTTGGATAAAAGCCACAATTTTTTTTTTCACTTTTTGTTACTCTGTTTAGATTGATTACACGTTAATTTTACATGGATGGTAAAAAATTGGAACTAACTCAACATACTAAATACCAAAAATAGCTCGATATAGGTTTTGATTTGATTCTCTTTTGCTAAAAATTGTCTATTTTTAAAACTGCATGATCTAATCTCCTTGTGTGCTTAGATATTTAAAAAGAAAAAATTGTTGGAGTTATTCATCATAATATTTGGCACATACAACAACACCAATGACATGCAATCCATTTTTTTATTAAAAATGTTTAACTGTGGATTTCAACCACGACTTTTTCTTCCCAAAACTTAGCATGTTTTAAATATTTCGCTTCTTCGAATCCATTAAACTATAAGAATTTGATACGAAAAAAGAATTTTTAAGCATGTGTTTCTCTTGAAGTATGGTGTAGAATCGCATTTCCACTCGCGATATGATACAAAATAATTTGTATCACTCTTTACATGTCTGTTTTGTTATGGTAGTGTTTGTACATTCTCAAGCATTGTTTTTTTTTTTTTTTTACTATTTTAGTTGTGAAATTTATATTTTTTTATAAAAAAATATACAATATCATAACACTTTAAAATTTCAAGCCATGTAAAAAATATTAAGCTTTTCTTATATGGTTCCAATGAAATTTACGTGTAAATACTCGACTTCCACTACAAGAAAACACGCGATTTGCGATGGCAAAATCCGTTGCAAATCCGTCGTAAATCAGGTTTTGCGTTGGATTTGCGAGGACCATCAATCTGTCGCAAATCACTCGTCGCAAATCAAAACTCCTCGCAAGTCCGTCGCAAATTTTCGAGGGAATGTTTCCATCGCAAATTTGCGAGGGACAATTTCTGTCGCAAATTTGCAAGGACAGTTTCCGTCGCAAATTTGGAAGGACAGTTTCCGTCGCAAATTTGCAAGGGATAGTTTCCGTCGCAAATTTGCGAGGAACAGTTTCCGTCGCAAATTTGTGAGGGACAGTTTCCGTCGCAAATTTGCGAGGTAATTGCTACGGATCCTATTATGATTTTAATTATAATCCTCTCAATTCCATTGCAATTTTACGAGGGAATTGCTACGGATCCTAATTATAATAAAATAAAAAATAAAATATGAAATTTGATAATATTATGATTATAATTTAATTTTAAAATAAAACTAAAATCCGAAATTGAAATAGAAAATTAAATTTTATGATTAAATTAAAATATTAGATATTCAAAGAAAAATAAAATACATAATTGTTCTAAAATAAAACAAAAAGAAATTAAAATACATAATTGTTAAAATACATACGAAAATACAAACACTCTAAAATCAAATACAAACACTAAAATACTAACACAAACAATAAAATCAAACAACTAATCTAATATAATCTAATCTTAATCCTTACATTTTACCAAAAAATAAATAAATAAATAAATAATCAACTAATCTAAATTCATCAACCTAAATTTA
>PKMM01009129.1:0-13524 GCA_002933915.1 Eutrema heterophyllum | reverse complement strand
TATCGAAAAAGAAAAAAAAAACAGGTTCTCTCCCCTCTCGTCGCCGCGACTCGAGCTCTCCATCGAGCTCGATCTCCATCGCCGCCGGAGTGAGCCCTCTCGCCGCCGTTTCCTCCATCGTCGCCGTTTCCTCCGCCGCCGTTTCGTTGCCGCCGTCGACCTGCACAGAGTTTCACACTTAAAGGTTAGTTAAGTGGCACGATTTGGTTTCGTGGCTCGATTTGGTTTGGTTTTAGCAAATTTAAGGATTGAATTGGTTTGATTATTTATGCACATTGGGTGTTTTGGTCGATTAGGTCTATAAAGAGGTAACAAATGTATTTTAGTGCTTGAATCCTAGTGAATTGGAAGTAGATTAGATCCCCAATTTGTGTTCTTGCGATAGGAGAACTAGGTAAAACTAGTCAAACTGTTAAATATAGTAAAACTGGTAAAACTGGTAAAACTGAAAACCATAATTTATGTGTAAAACCGGGATAACTGTCGATAACTACTATTACTGAGTGACTTTTTGTATTGTTTCTTACAGGATACGATGAGCAACAACGTCAGCATATATTTTAAATGCCAAGGTCGCATGTATAATTTAATGTTCAAGACATCAATGGGGGAGATAACTTTGTCGAAGCTGGAAGTTAGGATATTCAAGAAGGTTTCGTTAGATGAAAGTAGGTTTAAATTGGAATTGAGTTATTTTCCACTGGTGGTGGGAGGAGGTGAGGAGCAGTTATTTATTTCGGATGACGAGGATCTGTCTGTTTACCTATGGTGTATTGATAAAGAGAACCGTAGATGTCTTTTGTATGTGGAGGTCATCGCTACATCGGAACTGCCCGAGCAACTGTCTAGAACAGAGAAAAGTTCTATTGGTATGAACTTTGAGGTATCGCAATCAAATGACGAGGAAATCGGAGCTAATGCCATTGTTCCGTACGTAGGCAAAGAACAAGCAAAAGAACAACATCAGGCGATAGAGGATGATGATGATAGATCACGTGATGAATGTATGGACAACGGTATGGATATATCGGATATGCGTGATAGATATGTTGAGCCTCCACATGTTGTACAAGCTAGTCAGTCAATAGAGGCATGGGAAGACGGTTTGGATCTGAGTGTGGGTCAAGAATTTCGAAATAGGAAGGCAATGCAATAGGTGGTGGATAGAGGTGCATTTGCTAACAGTTTTGGTTATTCGATAATAAAGTCGGATAAGACGCGATTAGTGCTAAAATGTCCTATAGAAAACTGTAAATGGGCTTTAAGAGCTCCAGTGGTTACAAACACAGAGATTTTCTCGATTAGAACGTACACGAAGATGCATACATGCTCTCGGGCTAGTCAGAGTACAAGCAACAATAAGAGGAAAGGCTCAGCAGAATTAGTTGCATATTTTTTGAATGAAAAGTATCCATGACAAATAGAAACTCCGAAGCCAAAAATGATCATGGATATGGTTCAGACAGATTTAGGTGTGCGGATATCATACTCCACAGCTTTGAGAGGGAAAAGTCTAGCTGTTCGTGATTTGCGTGGTAGTCCGGAAGAAAACTACAAGATGTTGTATCGTTACTTGTACGTGTTAGAGCAGGTCAATCCCGGTACAAAAACAAAGGTGTTTTTGGATGATATGGGGAAATTCAAGTATCTATTCATAGCATTGGGAGCTAGCATCGGGAGCTAGCATCGAAGGGTTCCGAGCGATGAGGAAAGTGATAATTGTGGATTCGACTTTTATCAAGAACGGATTTGGTGGTGTACTAGTTTTCGCCTCAGCCCAGGATCCTAATCGTCACCATTATCCCATAGCATTTGGTGTACTCGATGGTGAGAAAATTGATAGTTGGACATGGTTTTTTTAGATGCTGAAATCCTTTGTAGTGGACTCATCCTAATTGGTGTTTATGAGTGACAGAAATGCAAGCCTCATTAACGCCATAGAGAATGTGTATCCCCAGGCTCATCATGGGTATTGTGTATGGCATTTGTCCCAAAATGTGAAAATCCATGCTTCTAACATCAACAGAGACGTAGTCGCATGGAGATTCATGGAGTGCAGCAGGAAATACACGGTGGCTGAGTTCGACAGTGCTTATGAGTCTTTTAAGACAAGATATCCTTCTGCGGCCAAGTATCTTGAGGAGAGTACCGTGAAAGAAAAATGGGTAAGGACTTGTTTTCCAGGTGATAGATACAACCTAGACACGAGCAACGCCGTGGAATCTTTGAACAACATGTTTACAGACGCAAGGAAGTACTCATTAATACCCATGATTGATACCATCGTCAAAAAGATGTCTGATTGGTTTAATGATCATCGGAAGGAGGCCGTGGCTGGTTCGACAGATAATAAACTGGTGCCTTTTTTGGAGAACTACTTGCACGATTCATGGCTTGTTGCTGAGAAATTAAATGTATCGGAGCTAAATAGTTTCAAGCTTGAATACGATGTCATCGGTAGTGATGGCAAGTCTTATTTGGTGAAGTTGATATCAAGAAGTTGCAGTTACAGGGTGTTCGATATTGAAAAGTATCCTTGTGTGCACGCGATAGCCGCTTTCATTGCGTTCAAAAAGAATGCGGCTAGAAATCGTGAAATTGGAGGACATGATATCCAATTAGAATTACATGAATTGTGCACGAGGTATTATTGGACTGAGATGTGGGTGATGGCGTATTGGAGGGCAATTTATTTAGTGCCGGATATGTATGAATGGATTGTCCCAGATCACATCAAAGAGTTGCAGATCATACCTCCGGATCGCGTCAAGAAGAAGGGAAGAAGGAAAACTAAGAGGTTTCCATCGGGTGGGGAACGGCGTCCAAGGACGCAAAATAAAAGGCAGCCGAGACAAGGACTCCAATGGATGTTATTTGGAAATTCTAGTAGTGTTTGATTTTATCTTCAACTTTTGTATTGTAAAACAGGTATCTGGTCGAATTGGTATTACTGTTTTGTATTGTAAAACAGGTATCTGGTCTAATTGGTATTACTAATTTGTATTGTAAAACAGGTATATGGTCGAACTGGTCAAACTGGTATTACTAATTTGTATTGTAAAACATGTATCTGGTCGAACTGGTCAAACTGGTATTACTAAGCAAAGAACGTATAACTGGTCAAACTGGTATTACTGATTCAAGTTGAAATGGAAAAAAATAATTTTGATTTTACAAAACCTAAACCAAAATTACTCCTTATACTTTTAATGTCATTTTGTAAATAATAACCAACTTAGGATGAAAAAGTTACAGAAATCTAGTTTTAAAACATATTAATGCATAAAACACTCAGAATTATATGTTTATCTACTTAAATCAACTGTAAAACTAAAAAAACAAATTTTAAGAATAAGTAATACTAATTAAAATTGAAAACACCCAAAGTAAAACTATTTGGAACTTTCGTAAAACTACTATCTTTGGTAAAACTAAGTGCAATTTTTGGGGCGCCAAAACGAAAAATTTTACCATATTGTTGGCGCCCAAAATCAATAACTCAAGCTTTTCCTCTCTTTTTCATATCCGATTTCCTTTATCTCTTTTTCGAACCTCTCTCTCCATTTCTCTCTCTCCTTTTCTCTTTCGTTCTCTATCCTATCAAACTTCTCCACTTTTGTTCTCTCTCCATTTCTCTCTCTTCTTCCCTCATCTCCATCTCATTTCTTTACTCATCTCATTTCATCCTTCGTCTCTCTATTAACTATGGACAAGTTCGAATCTGATCCGTATTACAGTGACATGAAGAGGGCGAAGAAGGAATACGACAGGATGTTCTTAATCGGTTTGATGGATGGTATACCAAAAGGGTGTCCCTGCGGTGGTCGAATCGTTGTGGAGCCTTCACACTCCCCCAGATCTGATGTGGGAAGGAGGTACCTTGTTTGCAATGAGTTTGAGGTAAAACTGGAAAACTTAGTAAAACTATATTGTCGTAAAACTGGAAAACTTTGTAAAACTATATTGTCGTAAAACTGGAAAACTTGGTAAAACTATACTGTAGTGAAACTGTTATGTCTTCTTGTGTAGGATAATGACCTCCACATTAAAAAACTTTGGGTTCGATGTGTCGAAGAAGAAGCCACTAACTTAAGAAGGACGGTTGACTATCAGGCCGAGGAGCTTCGCAGCCATGTATATCGTATTGAGCAGCTGGAAAAGGAGATTGCAAAGCTGAAGGAGGTGGTGGGTCGAATCGTTGGTTAACTAGTCTTTCAGACTTATTTATGTTATGGTTTGTAAGACTTATTTAGTTGTTTGGAGACTCAAGACATATTTTTGTTATCTTTTTTCTTTTGAGACTTATCGTGTTTTGTAAGAATTATTTTTCTTTTATGTTTGTAAAAACTTATGTAGTACGCAATCAATTTCAAAAACAAACTACATTTTGTCCTATTTTACCCAGTTTTACCAGTAATACAAAACGGACAACATAGTTTTACCTAATAAAACCGGTAATACAAATCCAAATACAAAAACCGACAACATAGTTTTACTCATTTTTCCTTGACCTTGTCGTTGGCCTACTCACGTGATTGTCTACTCCAGTCCGGACAGTCCGTTTAACACCCTTTTTTTTGTTTCGTAAATCATTGTCTTCTTCTTGAGAAAGACCAACATGCTCGGCTTGTGGGTCTGCAAGCGCCTGCAATCGAATACAGTTATACTCCAGTATTACCAAGTGTTACCTTTTCATTTTAGAATTTAAGAACCCAAAATGTTACCTTTGAGTTCTCTAATTGCTCCTTCACATAAGCTTCCAACGGTGTGACTCTTTTGTCCAACCCATCAACCTTGTCCTCAATTTTCTTCAACCTTTCTCCCATCTCTTCTTTCATGGTGTTTACGAGATCCACCAATTCAGCTAAAGGCGTGTTTCCCGGTCCTTCATTGGTGGATATTTCCTCGTTCACCGCATTCTCAGGTTCTTCTCCTAATCGGGAAGCGACATCTTGGTTGAACATCTCTTCAAACAATATGGTATTTCCTTTGCGAAGACGCTGCATCCAACTTGCAACAATGACATCATGCTTATCATCGTCGTCATCTTCTTCCGTGATTCCAGCCATAAGAGAGTTTTCTTCTTCACCTATGGGTGCCAGGATACTATCAATGTCCTGTGAATGTAAACAATGAAGAAAGATTAAAAACATAAGAACACAAAATAATTCATATGCAAAGGATAACTAACCTTAGCTGTACCAAGTTCTTCATTTATTTTCGAAAGAGGAAACCCTTTCATTTCGCTTTTCTTGAACTTTGTCCAGCACATCCTAGGACAATTTAAGTCGGCGCCTGAAATACCTTCTCGGAATTTATTCCCCAATTCTGAAATTGCCTCAAATGCTAAAAGCTACACAACACACATATAGTTAGAGTTAGCTAGCTTCAATTATAACAACTACTAACAATGACCAATACCTCAAATAATTTTTACTTACCTCCATAGGAATACAGAAACCTGGAATCGGCCATAATACACCCTCCTTGACGACCCCTCCAAAATGAGTCATCGTGTGCTTGATCTCTCCTAGCATGTGATCGAATGACAATCTCCCCCAAGGAAATTTCTTACAAAATTTAAGATCTTCCACCGCTCTTAAAAAGAATGACTCCACGGGCGTAGCATCTGATCCACACTTTGTCTGCCCTATAACAATGCTGGCTAAGAAGTAGAGGACCGCCATCTTCAACCTTTCTAGAGAACGTTCCGTTGGAGGTACCATTTCCTCTAGCTTTTCTTTCACGTCTTGAAGTCTAATTGTTGTTCGATTAAAATGTTTCTTCACGAACTTCAAACTGCCAACTTTTTTATAATCGAGTGGGTAGTTGCGGCAGTCTAATCCCGATATCAAGGCGTGTTCCTTTAGACCATAGCGGATGGGAACACCATTTATGATGAACCAAACTTCCTTTTCCTTTTCGATGCATGCCGTTCGAAGAAGGAGCATCCACATGCCCATAAGCTTGTGATTTTTGTCCCTTGGCATGTGGAAAATGTGTTTGAACTGCGGATGCTTCTCAAACCAGTTCCTCTCAACCAAAGTGAGCGGAGGATCCAAATTCTCTAGCGTATTCAAAGCTTCGTTGATATAACACCTCGTCGATATCTTAATTCTCTTCTTATACTCCGTCGGCGGGAAGTACATTTTTAGAGGTTGTAGTGCTGTCGTTTCCTCCTCGGAATCCTGTAACAAATAAGTAACAAAAATCCGACTAGTTTTATCTAGTTCTACCAGTTTTACAAAATCACACTAGTTTTACCTATTTATACCAATATTACTTAAAAACCCAGAAATTCAAATCACACTAGTTTTCCCTAGTTCTACCTAATTATTCAATCGAATCCACCTACTTAAAGTAACAAAAATCCGACTAGTTTTATCTAGTGCTACCAGTTTTACCAAATCACACTAGTTTTACCTATTTATACCAGTATTACTTAAAACCCAGAAATTCAAATCACACTAGTTTTCCCTAGTTCTACCTAATTATTCAATCGAATCCAACTACTTACCGTTGACTCGACGGGGTCGCTCACGGTTTGGCTGCTTTCCGCGTGGGTACTTTCTCCTTCTCCTTCATCTCCTTCATCCTTATCTCCTTCTCCTTCTCCTTTATCTCCTTCATCTCCTTCTCCTTCATCTCCTTCACCTTCATCTCCTTCTCCTTCTCCTTCATCTCCTTCATCTCCTTCATCTCCTTCATCTCCTTCATCTTCATCTCCTTCTTCTTCAACCGGACCGAGTTCCTCACCTATCCGAACCGGAGATCGCAAACTCAATCCTTCTTCTTCTACCTCTTCATTCGTTCGGGAGACTTCGACAACCGGATCCGAACCCCTCGTATCTTCTACCTCTTCATTTCGAGAAATCGTCCTCGTCTTTCCCCCCTTGTCTTTGGTCCCATCTTTTTCATCTTCGATCGAACTCGATTTAGTTTTGATTTCGATTCAGTTATCCCTAGTTTTACGAAGAAGTTTTACGAAGAGCAGTTTTAACGGTTTTGATTTCAATTTAGGGCTTGTTTTGGGAGAGTGTGAGTTTTGTCGATTTCAATTTTAAAAAAGAGCAATCGGGTTCTGGGTTAGATCATGTAGGTTTTGGGTGGGTGGATAAAATCCAGGTATAAGTTGTAATTTTGTAGTTTTGGTGTTTTTGGAATTAAAAATAAATCAAAACAAAATTCTTTTTATAACGGGGAGTTTTCAGACTTGTGTTTTAGAGTTAGGGATATATGAGATGATTTCTCATTCGCTTTCCGACCAAAACCCTAGACTCGCAGTGGTCGTTGAGGAAGACGAAAATGTATGATCCGCCGTGCTAATTCCGATGCGTTCTTCTTCTTCTTCTTCTCTCTCAGTGTTCTTCTGTCTCATTTACGACATCTGTATGGCTTTCATCAAATTTTAAATTTTGAAATAATTTTCTTCACTGGGTACTGAAGGAGAATTTCGACTAGGCTGGTCGCAATTGATCTGTTTTCGAACTTTCTAAGCTTTCGAAATTAGTTTGTTGTTTTTGTTACTTTCAATATTAATTTGTTTTCTCTCTTAAACTTGATTAGTTGTGTGAAGGAAAAAAAGAAATGGTGGGTAGAAAGAAAAAAAGCCAAGATTTGTGACAAAGGGTCACATAAAGAGTGGATAAGCAAGTTACCAGATCATTTGATAGCTGATATACTTGGTCATCTTCCCACAAAGGATGCTGTGAGAAGAAGCGTTTTGTCCACCAGATGGAGGAGTCTCTGGCAATGTGTTCCTGGATTGGACTTAGACTCCTGCGCATTCTCGAATTTCGATGCCTTTGCGAGTTTTGCTGATAAGTTTTTTGACTCCCACAGGGAGTCATGGATACGCAGATTAAAGTTACGCGTTGATGATGCTGATGGTAAGTCTTCTCTCACCGCATGGATTGATGCTGTGACTATGTGTAGGATTCAACATCTCGATTTTCGTGATAAATCTGGTCGCCGTCCTGATGTGATGCCCTTGAGCATATATACCTGTGAGACATTGGTTCACTTACGACTCTGTTGGGCCATTTTGGCTAAGGCCGAGTTTGTTTCCTTACCTTGCCTAAAGATCATGCATTTAGAATGTATTTGGTATACCAAAGAGACCACTTTGGAGAAACTTATCTCAGCCTCTCCAGTTCTGGAAGATTTAACCATCATCAGTTTTCCAACTGCTTATCCAAAGGTTATACAAGTGCACTCTCAGACACTAAAGATAATCGACATAGATCAGGCTGGGCAAGTATTGATTGATACTCCTCTAGTCCAGTGTTTGAGGACTAAGATTGACTCAACAAAGAACTTTAAGATCATCAATTCGGGTTTCCCTGCCAAACTAGATATTTATGTCTTCTTTGCTCAAGCGACATACAGTCGAAGCTTGATTTGCGATATCCTCACCGATATTTCGAGGGTCAGGGACCTAGTTATTACTAATGCTTTTTGGAAGGTATTCATGTCAATATTTGAGCATTTAAATATCCTCCCACGAGAAAGTTTCTAGCCAACAGTGAACTTTTTTTAACTTCTGTGACCAGGACATCTTTCTATACTCGCAATCGGGACCGTTGGTTGAGTTTCGTCACCTATCCCGTTTAAATGCTAAATTTTCTAAGCTCGATCTTGAAATGTTGCCAATCATTCTTGAGAGCTGCCCAAAACTAGAATCTCTCATATTGGTAATGAATAGTTTTAACCCTCTGACTTACACATATTGTATGCGAAAAGCTTTTATGTATGTCTCTACTCAATTTGTTTTCTTTTGTTTTTGCAGGAACTGGTTAAGGACCGCCATAAAAAGAAGAATAGAGAACCAAAGGTGATGTTTTCAACAGTGCCTCGATGTTTGGTATCATCGTTTAAGTTTGTGGATTTGAGACGTTCGATCTCAAGGTATGAAGGAGAAACAGAGCTGGTAAGATACTTCTTGAAGAATTCAACAATCCTGGAGAAATTAAGGCTTGATTCTTCTTCCAATACAAAAAATGCAAAGTGTGCCTTCCTTAAAGAACTCCTTGCAATGCCTAGATGCTCTAGCACTTGCGAAGTCCTTGTTCTTTAATTACTAAAATATGTTCTTGTTGTTTTGTTAATTACCAAAAGATAGTTTTGTAAGAAAATTGCAAACTATTAGTTTGATTCATCTCTAGACAACTAGTATGTTGCGTGCGATGCTGCTCCTTTTTTTGGGCTTATGAAAATATCAAAGGAAGGTTTTTTTGGCTTATGAAAGACTCTCTGTTTTATTCTTCTGGCTACAGATTGAGTCTTCCGGTGAATTTTAATGTACGTTTTTTTTTTTAGTTAGATGATTGCTACAAGTTATGTTGCGGATTTTTTTTCTTCTGATATCTTACCTTTTGGTTTTGAAACGTCTTCGTTCTTCGAGAAATATTGATCTAAGAGCGTCTTGTATCCCGTTGTGTCAGGATTTTATCTGGTTCAATTGAAACTTTTGTAAAATTTTATATCTTCACTTCATTATGTTGCTCTTGACATCAAGATTTACTTAGGACGCGTGCTATGTGTTGTATTCGGTTCGGTTCGAATCCAGATGTCAAAAATTTTCTTTTTCTAAACTTGGTGATGCAGATTATTAGTTTGTGTGAAGAGAAGAAACAAATGGTGGCTAGAACATGGCCAGAGGAAGATAGGACAAGCCAATTACCTGATGCTTTGTTATATGAGATACTTAGTCATCTCTCTACCAAGGATGGTGTAAGAACAAGCGTTTTGTCCACCAAATGGACGAGTACAACTCTCCAATTCGATTAAACCAAAACATAAAGTTCGGAACGAGCCAAGTTGGAAATATAGAAGACGAATTCAACTTAAGCTTTATCCGAAATGTTTTTGATTGGACCACCTTCGGGGTTTACTTGTTCGGGTCGGAAAAAACCGAGGTGGTCCAATTCAAACCCTTGTACGTGGTACTGCCTTCTTACGTGGCAAATTGTAAATCTAAAAATACCTCAGCTGAAAACCGGCGTCGTTTTCTAGAATTGCGAACACAGCACAGCGTTTTCATCCAACCCCAACGGAGAGATAAACGGCAAGGCGTTTGCATTCAACGTTTTCCATTTCCATTTCTCATCAAAACCCTAAATACACACTGATATACAGCACACGATATCATCTGCTAGAGAGAAGAAAGCATGTCCGTGATAATTAAACTCCATACTGGTGCGTTCCTCTTCTTCTTTTACTTCTACTGTTTCTTGATTTTAGACATCTTCAGAAACCTTGAAAAACCCTAAACCTAGCGAGCATCGCATGTGATTTCTCAGTGTTCTTCTGGCTCTGTTACGGTATCTGTTTCGGGTATAGAATTTTGACTTAGGTTGGTCGCAGTTTATCTGTGTCTGAACTTTCTACGCATCCAGATTAGTTAGTGTATCCGCATTTCGTATTGCATTCGGAATTAATCCGTCGTTTTGCAACTTTCATTATTTATTCATTTTCTTTAAGTTGATGATGCAGATTAGTTGTGTGAAGAAAAACAAATATGGTGGGTGGAAAGAAAAAAACCAAAACTTGTGGCAAAGGGTCAAAGGAAGACTGGATAAGCAAGTTACTTGATGCTTTGATATCTGACATACTTACTCATCTTCCCACAAAGGATGCTGTAATAACAAGCGTTTTATCCACCAGATGGAGGAATCTCTGGCTTTGTGTTCCTGGATTGGACTTAGACTCCCGTGCATTCTCGAATTTGGATGCATTTGAGAGTTTTGGTGAAAGGTTTCTTGAATCCTACAGGGAGTCATTGATACGCGAAGTCCGGTTAAGAATTCATTATTCTGATAGTAACTCCTTTCTCACCTCGTGGATGGATGTTTTGACTATACGTAGGATTCAGCATCTCGATCTTAATTTTCATATCTTTTATCGCGATAGTTTGGTACCCCAGAGCATATATACCTGCGAGACACTGGTACACTTACGGCTTGACAGAGCCGTCTTGCCTAATCCCGAGTTATTTCCTTGCCTTGCCTAAAGATCATGCATTTAGAATGTATTTGGGATTTCGAAGAGGCCACTTTGGAGAAACTTATCTCAGCCTCTCCAGTTCTGGAAGATTTAACCATCATCAGATTGTGTGAACGTGAAAAGGTTGTACAAGTGCGCTCTAACACGCTAAAGAGAATCGACATAAATGACTATACCCAATTTGTGATTGATGCTCCTCTACTCCAGTGTTTGAGTACTAAGGTTTACTCAACAAAGAACTTTGAGATCGTCAACTCGGGTTTCCCTGCCAAACTAGACATTGATGTTGGCTTTCGTCGTGCGATTTTAACTGAAAGCATCATTTGCGATATCCTCACCGATATTTCGAGGGTCAGAGACCTAGTTATTACCAGTGTTATTATGAAGGTATACATGTCAATATTTGAGCATTTAAATATTCTTCCACAAAAAGTTTCTAACCAACATTGTTCTTTTCTTTAACTTATGTTACCAAGGGCATCTTTCTATACTCGGAATCGGGACCGTTGCCTCAGTTTCGGGACCTATCCCGTTTGAATGCTAAATTCTCTAAACCCGATCTTGAAATGTTGCCAACCATTCTTGAAACCTGCCCAAAACTAGAATCTCTCATATTGGTAATGAATAGCTTTAAGCACCCTCTGATAAATTTATGCATATTGTTTGTGAAAAAACTTAATTAATGTGTCTCTCTTCTCAATTTGTTTTCTTCTTTTTGCAGGAATTGGTCAAGGACACAAATCATAAGAAGAACAGAGAACCAAAGGTGATGTTTTCAACGGTGCCTCCGTGTTTGGTATCATCGCTCAAGTATGTGGAATTGAAACGTTTGATCCCAAGGTATGAAGGAGAAATAGAGCTAGTAAGATACTTCTTGAAGAATTCAACAGTCCTTGAGAAATTAAAGCTTGATACTTTCTATACGAAAAAGGCAATGCGTGCTTTCCTCAAAGAAGTCAATGCAATGCCAAGATGCTCTAGCGCTTGTCAAGTCCTTGTTCCCTAATTTATTAAAAGAACATTTCGTTTGAGGATGCTTTTGGTCGTTAAGTTGGATGAATTTAGGAGCCTTCTAGTAGGTTTTGAGCCACAAGCAAAATATTGCAGCTAAGTCTTTCTTATGTTACTTGGTGGTAATCACCAATATAATTACCAGTTTTATTTTGAATTTGATTAATATTTCTCCAAATTATTTAAGCATTAGTCGTTAGATCTTTATCAATATGTTATTTTGCTGGCTGTTGGCTTTATTAAGATTTTGTCAAGTTGCAGGAGGCTGTTTATACTTTATAGACATAAACAAATTAATTTATGTTGTTTATAGACATTGATATGTAAAGACGAGAGAGAGAGAGAGAGAGAACTTGTGAAGCTTAAGCTCTTGTTTAGGCTTTTGTTTATGCTTCTTTTGGAGTACTTAGGAATGAAAACTGTTGAGCCAGGTCATTGCATGAAATCTTCTTGTTGTTTAGTATCGGTAGTTGTTGTTTTGGGTAGCGAAACTATAAGTCACTCGTCCATCTCCTAATCTGCCCTTTTTTTGGCTTGTGAAAATATCAAAAGGAAGGTTGTTTATAAACAAGTTAAGCAATGAACTTAGTTAATCTTTTGTTTATGTTCCTTTGTGATCGCTGCTTAATTTTGTTTGTTTCTTTTAAACGTCATATTGCATTAATTGGAACTGAGATACAGCCAGTCATCATGTACAAGCAGGAATCAAAGGAAAAGATTTACAAGAACTATCCTGAAGGTTGCTCGCTGTTTTCGTTAACGTATCCGCAAACTTGTTCTGTTCACGGAGGATGTGTCTCACTTTCGTATCCGATATGCAAATATCTTGCAACAGTTGTTTAAGCAATCTTTTTTCGAAAATTATTTTATTAATAATCCAATATGCAACAATTCTTGGCGATTGCTTCAGCATTCTAAAGCTGAAAAGGCGGTCTTAGTTAGAGAGAATGCATATTTGATATGATTATCCATCCAGCTCCTGCTGAGTTGTCCATTACCAAGGAAGCTGTCATCAGTATTGCAATTTGTTCCCATGGCTTAGTGTTCTCCTTGTCTCGATATGGACTGCTTTGGATTGGTTCCAGGCCATCTACTAATACTCACAAAGTAGAACCGCTGCCTCAATTTGGTTTGTAAATGATCACAGATATGTTTATAGAAGAATTCAAAATGAGTACATTATTTTGAATATTAGATATACTTCTGTACTATTATTTTGCAAATATATTATGGTTTTTACATCCTGTATGTGTAAAACGTTGACCATAAAAAAATTAGAGCAATTAATAAACATCTCAATTAGACAATTACGGCCCATAAAGCACTAGTAAAAAAAAGGCTTATACCCACGAAAATGCAACGATTTTTTCCGTGGGTAAAGCAAAAAAGCCACGAAATCCCACGAAAACCCACGGTGAACAGTAAACTCTTACCCACGAAAATAATCGTGGGTATACGTGGGTTTTGGTGGGTATCCGTGGGTAAAATTGTACCCACGAAATCTTGGTG
>PKMM01008945.1:0-10337 GCA_002933915.1 Eutrema heterophyllum | reverse complement strand
CGATACCTTTATATGTAAATATATTTATTATTAAAATATAAAAAACCCAGTCCAACCGGTCGGACCAAGTTGAAACGTGACTCAAAAGGCATATCCGATTCGACGTCCGGTCCGGCTTTTATAGCATTGCTTATTACCATAAAAAAATGCCTTATGTTTTATTGTTTCATAATTTCATTATCGTGTGTCAAAATCTCGGTCCAGTAAAAATTGGCCCAATAAACCAAAGGTAAAAAGGCTCGACGAAGTCAAAGAAGATAGACGGGCTCAAAGTAACCAGACGGCTCAAAGGAACAGACGAGGTGACAGACCGAGTTAAAAATGCCATCGAAGTGAACGTTTACTGTCAAAGTGGATTAAATGCAAAACCGTTAGTCAGCCCCGACAAGACCAAAGATTCGTTCAAACCGGTGAATTAAGGCGCCTAAACGTAACGGCTGGAGCCTCGGAATTAAAGACCGTTCATGGTGAACCAGGCGGAGTAAACGGTAACGTTAAACACGATCTCGGAGTATAAAATAAGGACGAGAGCAAGGAGCAAGGGACACTGAATCCATCTCTCTACAACTACTTCTCGCTACAATTAGCTCTAGGCTCAAATACTTAGCAATTATTTGTTCTTGTTCTTGTAAACTCTTTCTTAAGAATCGAAATACTAAAGCCAGTTTACTCCGCAAAAACCCTCTCTAAATCACTTCCAAATTCGATTCGTTCCCATTGAGCAACAAACTTTCTGTTTATTGCCGATAGTCTTTTGGTTCTTCTTTTCTTAAAGATAAACCAAAGTCCCCTGTTTATACATAATTACAAATTTTGACCGTTATATTTCCAGCTACAACAGTTTGACGCTAGAAGGAGGGGGATATGCAAGTCTAACTCCAACTTTGAAAAACCACCATGGAAGAACATGCCGCTATGCGGGAAGTCGCGGAGAGGGTCACAAGTGACCTGACCGCAGTCTTAGAAGGGGCAATGATCGCGATGAACCAAAACATCGAGAAAGTTGTTTCAGATCAAGCGACATTGGCCCAGTCATTCGATGAGCTTCGTTCAGAGGTGGTGAGAACACAAGTTCCACCATCGCAAGGTGTTTTACCAACATCGATGCAACAAGGTGTTTTACCAACACAGATACCACAAGGTGTTTCATCAACACCGGTGTCACTAGGTGTTTCACCGACGCCAACACCTACTGTGCCGCTTGGAAGCAACAGAAACAACACCACATCCCCAAGTGTGCCTCACTTAGTAATTGGTCTGTTCTATCAAGGCCAAGGCAGTGGGAGTGCACAAATGCCTTCGAGGGATGGAGTACGAGTCGATCCATCGACTTTTCCTCCACCAACTTCTTTCGATCCGTCGAACTCGCACGAAACCCAGATCAAAGACCCGTCTTGACCTTGGAATCCGAGCGAAGGAACGGACAAGGCCAGCACATTCCACAAAGGGTCGATCCATCGACTTTTCCTCTACCACCAACCTTTAATCAAAGACATATCCTAACTCCCGACTCCGAACTGAGGAACATATAGGGTCAATTTGGTCCGCACATGGCAAGAAACCGCGATCAACTCGTCGACAATCCTAGAGTGAATACAGATCCAACATGATTGGAATACATTCATCGGGTGCTAGCAGAGGATGCAGAAGGATTACGGAATGTAAATTCACAAATCCACAATGCTACTAGTGCAGTCCCTGAGATCGATCGCGTAGTCGAGGAGACTAAGCGAACTCCGTTCTCGATTCGTATTGAGAACATGCCCATCAGAGATGTGGGAAAGCTTAAGCTCCCATCCCAATCTATGAAGGAAAGACAGATCCTAAATCGCATTTAACCGCGTTCAGGATCGTAGTCGGAAAAGCTTATTTTAATGAGTATGAAAAGGATGTCGGGTTGTGTAAACTCTTCCCAGAACACCTCGCAGGGCCTGCCCTCGATTAGTTCTCAAGATTAGGCGAACTATATATTGACAGTTTCTTCCAGCTCTCGGTCTATTTTTTTTGAAGCAATATTCAATGTTTATTCAGAAGACCGCTTCGAGAGCGGAGTTGTGGGCTCTGTCGCAGGGACCTCAGGATTCACTTCGGACATACCTTACAAAGTTTAAGAAAGTTATCGCTAGAATGCATGTCGTACATGATGAGACAGCTCTAGCGGCCTTAAAGATGGGATTGTGGCATGAATCCAAGTTTAGAGTTGACTTGGTGGTTAATATGCCAGCAGCAATCCATGACACACTTCACCAAGGTGTGGGCTTTACAACAGCCGAAGGAGAACGCCTTGCACTTGCAAAGCGATACAAGAACTCAAAGCCTCAACCCTTTGGGATCCCAACTGCTCCCTGAAGCGAGAGGAGGGAGCATAAGGATCGAAGTCAATCCAGTGGAATGCACGCCTTCGCGGTTCAAAGAAAATCGAGAAGGAGTGGTGATGACTGACCACCGAAGTCTGATGACACATTGGGCAAGGATAAAGAAGCATATTGTGACTATCACCAACGGTATGGACACTCTACTGTGAAATGTTACAAGTTGAAAAATGTGCTCGTCGACATGTATGCACCGTTCATTTCAAGCAATCGAAGAATATCTGGCCAAGATCATTGATCCATGGCCGATTAATAGTTAATGAATATTATAGCCATCAATGTGATTAAATTGGCCAAGTGTGCACTTAGACCGATCCGTAGACTTTCCCGGCCAAACCAGTAGTCTAGATCCGTGCGCTTAGAGCCATAGTAATGCACTCACCTTTGCTACGCGGTTAAATTAAGGCACTTGTCCGCCGTGATCCTTCCTCCCACGTTCTGATTCCCTTACTCCGAACCTCTCGGTCGAACTAGCCTTTCTCTCTCAGCTTACTTTCTCTCTTTCTCTCGGCAAGATACCTCTTTTTGTGCGTGAGTGGGGAAGAAATGACTAAGGGTCCTATTTATAGAATTCATGGTTGTAAACTTCTCAAAAACCGCCTTCCGGTCGAACGGATGCGTTGTTTGGCCGAACGGGTACACGACCCTTGGCTAAGTAACTGCCCAACTGTTCCCGCACACGCGATGCGTGTGATCACCTTACCAGCCGATCAACTAACCAACTGCCCTTGGCTAACTAGCTTACCAGTCGACCACATGCGCTTACCACTTAACCAGCTCGACCCAACTGTCGAATACTTGCCCCAGCTGAACCGAGCTTCCCGGCAGTTGGTCCAGCTGACATAGCTTGACTGTCTAGCTCATTCTAGCTCGGCCGAATCATGCCGAACTTAACCGTGTATCTTCTCTGCCTTTTCTACTTTAATCCGGCTAAGTCTTAATCCATCCAACTTAGCCGATATTTTTGGACCATGGCTCGAGTCTTAACTTAGACTCTTAGCCATTCTTCCCCATTTCTCGACCATGGTCCGTTCCGGCGATCCTAATGCGGATCGGGGACGTTACAAGTCTCCCCCACTTGAAAGGGATTCGTCTTCGAATCCGAACTAAGTGTTAGATTCTCTTTCCATTCTTCAAACCACTTTGGGAAATCAGCCTTCATATGATTTTTTGTATCCCAAGTTGATTCTCGAGAATCGTTGCTTTCCCAAACCATCTTGATCATCGGTATGATTTTTCTCCTTGTTGTTTTCCCATCCGATCTATGACTTTGACCGGTCTCGCTTCCACCATCAAATTTTCTTTTAGATCCGTAGGCACTCCGTCTAAGACCGTGTCTTCATCCATGAGGCACTTCTTTAGTTGGGACACATGAAAAACGTTGTGAAATGCATCCATCTCCGGAGGTAAGTCCAGTTTGTATGCGACCGCTCCGACCCGTTCAAGGACTCTAAATGGCCCCATATATCTTGGATCCAATTTCCCTTTCTGGGAAACCCGAGCTCTTCCCTTGAACGTGATCATTTTTAGATAGACTAGATCACCTACCACAAACTCAATGTCTTTCCGACGCTTGTCCGCGTAGTTTTTCCGTCTATCTTGTGTTTCTTTCATTTTCACCTTTAGGAACTTAATCCTTTATGTGGTTTCCTCCACTATGTCCGGACCTATTTACGCTACGCTCCCCCCACTTGGGTCCATCACAACGGTGTCCGACACGGCCGTCCATATAGAGCTTCATATGGCGACATCCCAATGCAAGCTTGAAAGCTGTTGTTGTAGGCAAATTCGGCTAAGGGTAGATACTTTTCCCATGTACTGCCTCAATCCAGTATGCAAGCCTGTAACATATCCTCGAGTGTTTGTATGGTCCGTTATGATTGCCTATCGGTATGCGGATGGTAAGCCGTGCTCATGTTAACCCTTGTTCCTAAGGCTTTTTGGAAAGCCTTTCAAAAGTAGGACGTGAATATGGAATCCCTATCTGAGACTATGCTTGTCGGCACTCCATGCAACCGGACGATCTCGTCTAGATACTTCTCTACAATCTGTGCCACTCCATCCGTTTTCGTAATCGCGATGAAGTAAGCCAACTTGGTCAAACGATTGACCACTATCCATGCCGCATCTTTACCTGACATTGATCGAGACAAACCAGTCACAAAGTCCTTGGTCACATGGTCCCATTTCCACTCCGGAATAGGTAAGTTTTGCAACAACCCACTCGGGACTTGATGCTCTGCCTTGATCAATTGGCAAGTAGGACACTTCGCCACCCATTCTTCCATAACTCTCTTCATCCTGACCCAATGATAATATCGTTTAAGATCATGATACATCTTGTTAAGTCCTGGGTGAATCGAGAACTTGGACTAATGCGCCTCCTTTAGGATTTCTTCTTTTAACTCCTTCACCTCCGGCACACAGACCCGCCCATTAACCACTATGGTTCCATTATTCGAGGTCTGGTACTCGGACTTCTCATTCTGAACTGCCTTGTTCAAAATTTCATCATCCCCTTGAGCGATCTGAATCCTGGTAAGCAAGTCGGCTTGGTCCGCCGCTCCTAGTCCCAATGGCTCCACATCCGTAGACAAAGCATTTAGGTGCAATGTCCCGATCATGTTCACTATCATCTCCGCTTCTCTCTCCGCAGCCACTTTGGATCTTCTCCTGCTCAAGGCATCCGCGACCAGATTCGCCTTTCTCGGATGGTAGGCAATATCTAGGTCGTAGTCCGCCACGAGTTCCATCCATCTCCTTTGCCGCAAGCTTAGTTCTGGCTGAGTGAAGATGTACTTCAGACTCTTATGGTCGGTGAAAATTTGCACTTTAGCCCCGTAAAGATAAGATCTCCATATCTTGAGTGCAAAGACCACCGCCGCCATTTCTAAATCATGGGTCGAATAGTTTCCTTCGTGTTTTCGCAACTGCCTTGAAGCATATGCGATCACCTTTTCCCTTTGCATCAGAACACACCCAAGTCCAGTTATAGATGCGTCCGTGTAGACAACATACGGCTCATCCGGTTCTGGTAGAGCTAAAACTGGTGCACTCGTGAGCATGTTCTTTAACCCGGTGAAGTTTTTCTCACATTCTTCCGTCCATGTGAACTTCACATCCTTGCCGGTTAGCCAACTCATTGATTGTGCCAAGCTCACAAACCCATTTACAAACTTCCGGTAATATCCAGCCAGTCCGAGAAAACTTCTTATCTCGGAAACATTTTTTCGGTCTCGGCCATTCTCTTATGGCTTGGATCTTTCCCGGATCCACCGAGACTCATTGGTCCGACACAATGTGCCCCAAGAATCCGATGCTCCTTTCCCAAAAACTACACTTGCTTAGTTTAGCGTATAGTTTTTGGTCTCTCAGCTTTTGCATCACACACCTTAGATGATTTTGATACGTTTCATGGTCTTTTGAGTAAACAAGTATGTCATCGATGAAGATGATAATATACTCGTCTAAACAATCACGGAACACCTCATTCATCATCTTCATAAAGCCCGCCAATGCACTTGTTAAGCCAAACGACATGACCACAAATTCGTAATGGCCATATCTGGTTCAGAAGGCTGTTTTCCACATATCCGAAGGCTCTATGGGAATATGGTGATATCATGAAGTCAAATCCACTTTTGAGAACAGGTTGCCCCCTTTAGCTGGTCCAGCAATTCGTCTATCCGGGGTAAAGGGTACTTGTTCTTAACAGTTACCCGATTCAATCCCCGATAATCGATGCACAGCCTAAAGCTCCCATCCTTCTTCTTAACAAACAGAACCGGTGCACCCCAAGGTGAACTACTCGGCCTGATAAATCCTTTTTCCAACAGTTCCTCCAACTGTTTCTTTGGCTCGGCCATTTCTGTCGGAGCCATAGGGTAAGGTGCCTTTGAGAGTGGAGCCGTCCCGGGTTCGAGTTCTATCGTTAATGGATCCGACCTGTCAGGTGGTAAACCTGTTAAGGCTTTGAACACATCCGAAAATTCTCTGACCACCGAAATGTCCTTTATCTCAGCATTTTCCCCCACTTCTACCGTGGTGATTGTGGCTAGGTAAGCTTCACAACCCTTCTCAAGCATCCTTTCCGCCTGGACTGCCGAGACTATTAAACTCCCCGAAGTTGGTCAAATTCTTTGGAATTACAACATCCTTCCGTCCCACTCAAACCGCACCCACCCTCGGTGACAGTCCATCGTTGCTTTATATTTCCCTAGCCAATCCATTCCCAAGATCACTTCGTGATTCTTGAATTGAACTATGACTAAGTCCATCGGCATTTCTACCCCGCAAATCATCACTTGGATGTCACGGACTGTTCGCAATGAGAACATGACCTAACCACCCGCATCACTGACTATTCCATAGTCTTTCCCAGGTTCTCTACGGAACCTGCCTTTTCCAATCATTTTTGGGCTCACAAAACTATGTGCAGCCCCAAAATCAAATAAGACGTGTGTTGGTACACCACCAATTTCCAAGGTCCCTACACATTCATCTCTGAATGCTAAGAACCTTCCCTTTATCCCCGATGCAATACAATGCAAATGCTCGTATTTAAATAGTTTGGGCTAGAAACGTACCAGTGATCGCACTGAAACTTCCTGCCTCGCCGACTTCCTTGGAAAGCTCATAAACCCGAGGTGCCACAGTCAGCCTTTTTGCTTGCTATGAGTCCACTCTTCCGCGATTCTCCCTTTAGTTCATCCACATTTCCACCTGCAGCTTTGGACATTCCCTCTTGAAATGCCCAGCCTTCCCGCAGTGGTAGCTGAATTTTTCCTCATTATTTCCCATGAGCGATCCATGATCATTCCGCGGACAGTTTTGGATTCCATGGTCTTTATTGCCGCACTTAGCGCGTACTCCAGATTCTTTCCAGCATGCGCCCCCGTGCCTCTTTCCGCAAGAAGCACATTCCCCGCGCTTGGCCAAGGACGGGTTGCTTTCCTCAACCTGGTCCCATTTCCTTTTTCGTTTATCCACGATCTTGCTGGCCAAGGTAGGACGGTGTGGTGCCTTCCCGCTGTTTTCCTCCTGCATGCTTGATTCAACCATCGAGGCCCTTTCCACCATTTCGGTAACGGAGTCAAACGTACGGATGGAGCAGTGCGTCCAAAGTTCCACCCTTAGTCCCCGGAGGAACCGACGGACTTGCACTTTCTCATCCACAAGTTTGCCTCCCACATATCGCCGTAGGCGATTGAATTCCTCCTCATACTTTCAAATTGTCCGGTTTCCTTGGACCAGTTCCAGGAAGTCTGTCTCAAGCTTATCCCACATCTCTGAAGGGAAGTACTTCTGGTTGAATTCGGCTTCAAACTCCGCAAAGTTATCATTTACCCCAACGCGTTTTTCCACTGCAATCCACCAGTTGTGCGCGTCCCCTTCAAGGAAGTGAACCGCAATGTCCTTCTTGTAGTCTTCCGGGCAACGAGTGGATTGGAAGTTCCTAACAAGGCGACTTATCCATTTGTCCGCCTCTATCGGGTCAGAACTTCCTTTGAAGTGTCTCGTTCCCAACCGGGATACATGCTCCAAGATGATTAGATAGTCCACTTTCCGGTCTGGTTTAACCGGTGGTGGATCTAACTCAACCACTTCTGGAATCACGCCCGCCTTTTCCCCCACTATTGGCACAGCCGTGCGAATCCTTGTAGATTGCCCAACGGTCGGGTTCTCCGCCGGTGCGACAGTTTGTGTTAGGATCGCCAACTGCGCCAACACGGTTTCATTGTTTCCCACATTTCCGCGGCAGATGGAATCGCCACTTGCTTTCCCTTATAAGCTGCCTTGCTACCACCGACTCCCTTAGCCAAGTCCAAAGGACGAGCCGCGATTGATGACTCTGCGACTTCCTCCGCATTCTTCACCGGAGTTTTGTTTCCCGGATCAATGACCGTTGTCTTGCCGTGCACAGTCGGGATCTCATTACTATCCTCTTTTTGCCTATCCACAAGTCTGGTGGGGTACATAGCCGTTTGATCCCCTACTTCAGCATTAGCCTGACTTGTTTTGGCCGATCCCTTATCCTTCTTACTTTTTTCCCGTCTTGGTGCTTTAACCCATCTGCATAATCAACCAAGTTAGTGGACCCTAACTTAACCAAGATTCTCTGAAACGACCACTTTTTTTTTTTTTAAAACTTCCATAAATAATTAAACAATACAAGAACAAGTTCCATAGCTTACCCATGCTAACAGTTCTATAACAGCAAAAGCAACAACAACAACAACAAAAACCCCGAGTCCTAGTCATCCCCTCTTCACTTCCTTGATTCCACGATCACGCCTTATCTTTACCTGCATCGACAAAAGTGATGCATCAACATTTGGCTAACCAAACGCTGAGTGAGATTGATCCTCCCAACAACAGGCTACCAACAAGCACAACAATCAACAATTATCAACACGAAGAATTAATTAACACCAATTAAAACTTCCAGCACAATTAGCAATTCAATTCCATGAAAAACTAAACCAACGCCTAGCAATTCTACTCCAAGAAAAGCTAAACACACCGCCTAAAAAGTAAACACACAACACGCTTTCAAGGCACAACCAAGGACTGGTATCGACCGATACAAACCTGGTATCGATCGATACTAAAAACAACACGAGTCAACCGACAAGGAACTGGTATCGATCGATACTGAAACAACACCTGGTATCGATCGATACTAAAACAACTCGAGTCTACCGACAAGGGACTGGTATCGATTGATACACCCATAGTATCGATCGATACTCCCCTGCGACTCACAACCTTCACGAAATCTAAACCCAGGAATCGCCAAGACAAAGCCCCAAACTCATCAATCAAGCTTAACAAAGCACCACACAAGCTTAATTGTTAACCTTTGGTCACAACTCACCTTAGATAGGATGGATCTAGCTCTAGAAGACCTCCCTCTCTTCCCCCTTAGCTCACGCCAAAACCAAGCTCTTCCAACCTCTTCTTCAAGCTTCTCTCCAAGCTCAACTCTCTTTATCTCGCAAGATCCAAGCTTCACCAAGCTCTTTCTTTCCCTTCCTCTCTCTCTCTCTCTCACGACCAACTCTGATTTTTCCCAAAAGAATGGTTTATCCACCGAAGAAGAGAAGAGGAAGAAGACAACCTAGAGAAAAACCCCGGATGGTATCGATCGATACTACCCCCGGAACAAACCCGAATTAATTATTTCCCCCAATAATCAATTTTTCCGGAATGCGGACGTTACAATTCTCCCCCACTAACATAGATTCGACCTCGAATATTCGTTACCGCTCATCTCCCAATGAACCTTAATCGTCGCAACGATTACATAAACCTTGGCCAACCCGGCCATTTCAACACTCACACGAGGTCCAATACCAACCTCTGAGGTTTCCCACTCAGTCCCTATGCTTATGACACCGCGGCATCATATGTACTTATTGCTCAAACACAAGCCAAACCCCATCACTCAAGACACCGTAGCATCTCCGAGTTCCGAGCATCTGCCATATCCCGGAGGATATTCACCATACCTCGCAAGGTATCAACCATACCACAGCACCCAAGACACCGCAGCATCTCCGAGTTCTGGGTATCTGCCATACCACTCCACTCGGTAATATAACCTGCAAGAGTCTCGATACCGCATACCACTCAATTCTAGGTAATATATCCTACGTCTAGGATATACTCCTTACGAATCCACGATATCACGTATCACTCTAGGCTATAAACCTTCCGAGCCTGGGTACATCGCCAATCACCCTCTCAAGACACACAGTCCTGCGAGCTATCGGCACCAGAGGAACTAGTCCTCTCAACGAGCTATAAGTCACACACCTATAAGCATCTCGACTGAACTACCTCCCGTGATCCGTGTAAATCCTCGCAAGGCAACACCGGCATCACCCATATTCCGTACCCGGAATATCTGCCGTGCATAACCAATAACCAGGCCATCGCACCGCCTTTGCGCACCCTCCAGTG
>PKMM01008906.1:0-13845 GCA_002933915.1 Eutrema heterophyllum | reverse complement strand
CTACATGAAGCTGATCAGTTCGTTGACCAGCCTCTAAAGCAAAGCAAAGGAGAAAAAAACAATTTATCAGCATATAAATGTAATATGGAACGAAACGCAGAATGCTGTTATAAGATCTAAAAGCATTGATAAAGATAGTGTAACATCTTCACCCTTTTCCCTGGCAAAATGAAATCGTTTTGTTAAGCCAAGAGCTGACTGCAGGGAAAGAACTTTTGAAGCTTCTTATTTTCTCCTTGGCTTCATCTGAGCTGCACTCAAGCTGTTCAGCAAGCCTGTGTGCACCCATTCCATAAATCAATCTTTTGGTCTGATCTCTATCATGTGGACTAACTGAATCCTCGGCCTTTCCAGTCCATTTTGCAGCTATCATCGTAAAGACATCACCTTCTGGCTGACTAAGCTTTGTAATCAACGAGGAATCACTAGAAAAGTGTGCCATGAGTCGCAACTCTATCTGTGAATAATCTGCCGTCAAGAGTAACCAATTTTCCTGTGGTGAAAAAATCGAGATTATATCCAATCTTCAGGAAAACCAGAAATCTTTTATGGCTAAGATGATTGAAAATACATGGAATCAAAGATGGTGTGACGAACTCAACACTTTTGCCTATAAAAGCCTATTTAGTATGGTTCTACACTACTGTGTGGAGTTGTGCAAGAATTTTGTTGTCATCTTCAATCCTCCACACCGAAAGAGCTTAATAATAAAATGTTTATAAGAACCACATGAACCAAATAAACCACTCTTGAACTAGCAACTATACGCTTCCAATACCATCACATCCATATGTGAAATCCCATATACCAATAGCCCAATAACTCAGGAGGACCACTGGGGACCTGTAAATGCTTTCAGTTGCACAACTCTTTTTTGAGAAATATGTTGTCTAGTTGGCTTGAGACCAAAGACACAAAACTTCTAAAAATTAAAGAGAAATTTACCTGAGTAGGAACAAAGAAATCATGTGCATTAATTCTGTAACGATCAGCAGCTGAATTTACTTTGTTTCCATTTTTATCCAATTTGAACACTACTTCATGCTCAACAGACTGCAGAAAAGTAGCATGGTCATTGATTTTTAAATACACGATCAAAAATGAAAAAGGAAACATAACAGAAGTCATACTTGGAGATTAGGCTCCTCTATGGAAAGCCTCCCCGTTGCTGTTGATGTTTGAAGCCAGTGGCCATGCAAAGTGTACCTTTGCGTGCTCAAGCGTAGTTTAGCAAGCGAACATATTGATCCAAGTGTACAATTTAAGAGCTTTGCCAAAGTGCGGTGCTCTTTGATAATTGGGACAACAGGATGCTCATTCCTGGGACAAAGTCATATTCCAAAGTACAGTCAGACTAAAATAGAATCACAGTAGCTGGGGGGGAAATCTTGCTCTTGTTATCATAACCACAGACTTGCTCTGCCGAAAATACCACAGAAGGTCTGTTTTCATTCATGATGAAAAAAGAACATATTGTAAGGAAAAGAAATTAGCCCTTTGCAATACCTTAAAAGATCCAAGCAATGTTTATCAGTACTTGGATGAAGTTTCCTTTTATTTTGGTTTTCTGGTATGAGCAACTTCAACTGTCCATACAGCACATTTGCAATATCAGCTGGGTTGTGTAATGAAAAAGTCATGCCAGCCAATTCAAATGCTTTCCTCTCAAGGGACCGCAGTTTATCCCGCAGTATATTCCGTGCCTTAAGGCATCCTTCTATATCGACGCCTATACCCCAGAGCTCCATGTCTGAAAGGACATTAACCTGAAACACAGAATGAGTGCATAAAACTAACTTAGCAGAGTTAGAAATTTCTATGAATTGACTAAGGTGCACTGTAGAAATATAGTTCATAGCAAAAAAAGAAAAGAAAATCAAAATCTGATGGGGAACATAGTAACACTGGGATGACTGCCTCCCCGGGCATTATGTAGCTCTACGACATAGGATATTCGTCAAGAAACTGTAGGCTACTAAACACTGACCATCATAATGCGAAATTTCTGAGAAAGCAATCCAACCACATATGGCTGCTTCAACAAATAATTTCACATAAGTATTTAACTTTGAGCATGTCATATAGCTGGATGTTGGTGCAGTCTAGATAATCCTCCGTAACAACAAAGCAAATTAAAGGATATATACCAGCGGCATTTCAGTGGTTCAAGAAGTTCTTCGGAAACGAGGATCTTCCAAAGAGCTGAACAAAGGGCTCGTGTTTTAGCAACCCGTCTGCAGCAACCATTGTGGGTAACTCTTCGGATCTGATTCCTCCACCTGCCACTGCGATTAGCAGCTTCAGCTGCCTCTGGGGACAGTATTTTCTTTACTTCCTTTAATATCACATTAACAGTGTTAGAAATTTTGCATGAAAAAATATGATAAGGAGGTCCTATGAGCTAAATCTGTTTGTGATGATAGACTAACCAACAAATGATAAAGGATAAAAAGATATCTTTACTATGTTGCCTTTCTTGTTCAACACGGTCAACAGGAGACATATGATATAGATTGAATTGATTCCGCTAATTGTCAACAATATGGAATTACCTTATCTATGTTTGGATTTGAATGTCTTTCCTCATCTGGCCAAAGAATCCATGTCACAATGCTCATGTCAATGGTGTGGTTTATGCGAAGCGGAGGCATCATTAACCAAGATCCATCCACCAACTCAAAATTTCTCCAGCCGCAGCTCCTGGACTAGCTGTCCCCAATGTCCCCAACAAAGCCTGTCCTAATGCTTGGTTTAAACCCAATCCAGCACCCTGAGATGCCAGCAAAGCCGTGAGGGCCTGTCCAATGGCCGGGTTTATCACCTGGTTATTACCAGCTACAAATTTTCCATGACCTCCAGGTGCACCATAACCAGTGTTGTCATTCCTTTGGTAGCGTAAATTCTGATTGCTGGAGTTATTCTGATGCTGAAGTTGATGTTGCTTACTCATTTTCGGCCCATCGTTTGCTTTGTGGCAATGCAAAATATGACCTTCAAATAGCTATACTTTGACATAAGTTTGGGTGACAAATAAATTTATATTTTAACTGCACCTTAATGGCTGAGTTCAATGCGATGAGAGAAAGTGATTACCCGTGTAGAGCCTACGTGTATGCATCTTTCACCATTGCGGTTTCGTTCGCGATTGGGACTGTTATATACTCAGTCCCTGTTTGGGTAGTAGGACTCGGTTAGTTGTATCAAGTGTAGATGAGTTTTGTGCAGAGACTATGTAACATCTTGGTAGAGATGAGTGATTAGATCGGTCAAAATCAAATTATACCCATGTGCAGAAGTTCTAAGTGCAAGATTTTATACTGCAATGACAATTTTTTTTGTTTTTACATAAAATACGATGATTCTATGTTCCACACTGAAAAAAAACACAGCCACTAACAAACCCTGTACACTCTTCAGACCATTGTCACGCTTCTCCCAACTTTCTCTCCATAAAAGAGATAAAAAGAGATTTCAAGTCGAAAAATTCATCTCACGAAAAGGGGAATTAGACTCTAAGAAAGTCTCAAGGGAACGGCTCATTTCTGTTGTGGGAGGTAGCTGTACGTGGAAACAGCTTGTCTCCGTCTTTGTTACCTGCAGAAGAAAAGAAAAAATAAAATGACTTAAAGAAGATATGTTGTAGTAAACCACTGAACTATATGGAACTTGTCATTGCGGTTTCCATTAGACAAATTTCTAAGCATTTGTAGGAAAATTATATAAAGATAAGACAAATTATTACGAACCTCTGAAGTATGAGAGGATCCTGGAGGAAGAAAGGGTGTCCAAGGAATAGGATCTGCGAGTGGATCCAATGCATTGTAGTTGGTGAGCAATGGAGCAGTTAAGAGAGAGGTGAGTGGGTACATGCTTTTTTGAAGAGACAAAGCGGCAGCACCACTGCCTAAAGCAACTCCGTGACCCATGACCGGTTTCTCTATTTCCTTGCGGTGACTCTTCAATAAGTTTAAAGGAGCAAGGTCGCAAGCTCTAGCAGCAGCCTCTTCATCATCATATGCTCCTGTCAAGTATGACTTGGATCTTTAGTCAAAACTTATTCAATTTGATACCAGTGTGTTCGGATATATAAAAATACAATCAATACCTCCAAAGCTTTTAGCTTACCTTAGATAAACTGGTGTGGCAAATTCTCTGTCAATTCTACTGCCTGCTACTACAAAATGATGTCTGGTATTCTTAAAAACTCAAAATTAGTGAAAACCAAGGAGGCAAAGGACAAACCTACAGTTAATATGTAGAAGAGGTATCAAAACCAAGGATGCTAAGAACATCTACTCATTTCTTCTGGTTTTCTTTCACTCATGCCTAGAATATTTTAACTCTTAATTTATCCCAAAAAAATGTTCAAACTCTTGCATTGTCTAGATAAAAACCCCTGAAACAATTCAACTTCCACTAGAAATGATGTCTGGTAATCCTAAAATCTGAAAATTAGTGAACCAAAACTAGTGCTTATGAGCACAATTAGCCAATTCTAGATAACTCAGCTTCACACAACATCTCTAACGAAAAGGGTCTCCACCAAACATCCATCGAACAATGTAATCTCCACCTATCCCTAAACATTCCATACTCTGATACAGACGACACAACACGCAATTCCAAATCAAACCCATCTTCCAATTCCGATTCGAATTTAATTAGCTTAAAGGGAAATACGCTCCTTAGCTGTATAACCTCTCTCATTCTTCGCCTTCTTAAACCCTAATTAAATAAATAAATGACAGGGGAGTTAAATTTACTATTAAGTCGTCACGCATTATCTTTCATAATAGTAACATTCTCCCTCCAGTTTGCTCCAAGATTCTCGAGAAAATGAATGTGCAGGACATTGTGTTTCAAGGTAGAGATGTCAATCGGACTGGCCAGGTCCGAAACCCGTAAATCCCGCATATATTTGATTTCAGTCCGGCCCGATCCGGAAAAAAATCGGATCTATATTCTAAAGCCCGGCCCGGCCCGGATAGAACTCTAAGNATTAAAACAAAATATTTATCAAAATAAATCTAAATTGAAATTTATTATATTTAAAAGCAAATCCAATTAAATTTAAAAGCAAAAGTTTGACAAAAAATAAATAAAATTCAAATAAATTGTATTACCAAATAAAATATAAAATTAAAACACTTCAAATCTAGGTAGTATAGTTTTATTAGAATTGTTTTCATCGTCTTCTAAATCTTCATCAGTCATCACCATCAAGAGCTACAAATAAAAAAAATGTAAAATAATATTAAGCTTTTATATGTATAAATCATATAGAAATGTCATTGAAAGTTTATAAATAATGATTTTAAAAATATGAAATAAATATGGATGAATGATAATGGTACTTGAATCACGAAATGTAAACTCATCCAACTAAGTGCGTGTACAAATAAGTGCTTCAACGTTTCTTGGTAAAAGACGATTTCTATATTTATCCAAACATGCGCAACAATATTAAATGTAGACTCTGATGCCATTGTAGTTATCGAAATGTTTAGAACATCACATGCCATACGAGCTAACTCACTATAACGTTTCACATGGGGTTCTAAATTTACTAATTAAACTCACCATGCAATTTTCACATGGGGTTCTAAAAAAATTATTATTTTTAGAAAGATAAATTTATAAATAAAATCTCTAACTAATTAAAATGTAAAGTTCCGGGCTTTTCGGGCTAGTCCGAGCCCGGTCGGGCTAAGCCCAAAAACACACTTGCCTGAATGGGCTTAGCCTGAAAGGCCCGATATTTTTTGGGCTTATATTTCTAGGCCCGAACACGGTAATTTTCAGAGCCGGGCCGGCCCTCGGGCTTTGGCCTAATTGACATCCCTATTCAAGGCTATGGTAAAACATTCTATTTCATTCATTCATTTTGTGATTCGATTTTGTAGCCAAAGGGAAGATCGATTGGAAAATGAATGCTCAATAACATGATTCGATTTTGTAATGAACGGAAAGATCGATTGGATCTTATTGTGTGATTCGATTCGATTTTGTAGCCAAAGGAAAGATCGATTGGAAAATGAATGCTTGCTTTATTTCATTCACAATTTAGGAAAATGAATATGCTCAAGAACATGATTCGATTCGCTTTATGCAAAAAGGAAAGATATCACTGTGATTTTGGATCTTATGAATTAGGGATATCGGATTAGGAAACATACTATAAACCCTTTGATTTCGGATCTTATGTCAATATCTAAATTAGGGACATCGGATTAGGAAACATACTATATAAACCCCTTGATTTCGGATCTTCTCATGTGAATAAGGGAAGGAAGGATGTTATGTGAATAAGGGAAACATACTAAATTGTGATTTACTTACTATGTAATTAGGAAACTCATTGAGCAAACAGTCTAAATCAAATCTTGGAGATTTCAAGGCACCGCTTCCTCTTTGGTGCAGAGCTTGATGACCTCATGCGAGTTGTTAATATTCTGCCGGATTTTGAAGTTCATGTAGCTCCACTCACCGAGGGCCTGTACAGAAGAGATTCTGATGAGTATATAGATGCCAACGAGTGGACTCCAATTATTAACCAAGGAGGGAGAGTGACCAGATCTGACACCTTGAGGGCTGCAAATGGCCAGGTCGTCTTCAACTACACAGAAGCCAGAATGAACGTACAAGGTGGTACTTTCCGTCGTAGGAATATCAGAAGAAGGGGTTACTACCAATTTAGGACCCTTGTCCACTATACCTCTTTATCCCTCACAACTGAGTGAGGACCAAGTTCGCACACCAATTTATCAACACCAAAGTTCAAATATCAAGTTTATAAAATGCTTCCATCATATTTTGTCTTACTATTTGTTCATTGATTGCTTGTTGAGCTTACTGTTTGGATGAAACATCTTAGAAACAAACCGGGACTACTAGGGGTTTATTTGGGTAGTCCTCAGTGAACTAAAGAGTCAGCTTGAAAGTACCTGATGAACACAAGATATATAAATATAAGATTTGTTAGTTTAGGTATTAGTACAATTCATGAAATATAAGATTTTAGATTTTGTTCTTCTAGTTCTAGATTTTAGCTTTGAACAATGCATATTAGGTTCTTCTAGTTCTAGATTTTGACTAAATACAAACTCTTAAACTCTATGTGTTACACTTTACTTGGAGCTTTGTTATTCTTTGATCAAAGATAGTCAAGACATTTATCATGGTGTTTGAGTTTGAGTTATTGATTCATATTGGATAAGTGGTAAAATGTTTGTTTTTGTTATTGATTCGAAATAAATTGGACATTTTCGATAGATTTAGGAAAGTGTGACGAATTGATCAAGATGTGAAGTTCAAAATTTGTGCACGTTTTTTCTTTGATCCAATGAAGTAAAATGGAGAAATCACACACATACTTCGTTGGAATATAAATACGTTGGTTTGTCTCTTGTTTCTATAATAAAAAAAAATAGCAAATAGAAAATGTATTGCAATTAGATCAAGAGTCTCGAGACTGAGCAGACAGAGCAAGTAGCTACAACAACATAGCAAGTGGAAGATCCATCTTTGTGGCAAAAGCTTGAACGTCAGAAGCTCTCGCAAACATGATGAGTTCCTTCAATCTCAGTTCTTTCGTTTGAAATATTTTTGTGTTGCGGCTATGTTGTTATTGTCAGTTTGTTTGATTTCATGCATTTACATTTGCCAATAATGTATTTGTTCTTGTGTTCTTAGGCTTTGGTTTGAGTAAAAAAAATCATATCTTTTGGTTTTTTTTTTTAAGACCTTGAAGTAACAATTATACACGGCCACTATCTAATTACACAAAGTTTGATCAAAATATTGCATTCACATCTAAATTTTACCTTCTACAACTGAAATCAGAAACAGAAACACTTTGTTCAGCCATAACATCTGAAATGAGATACCTAAAAAAGAAACAATTATCTTATGTCTTTTCTTTTCTCATCTGTCCAAGGAATCTCTCACGCAAGCCATGACACCAAATGCAATATCTATTTTGAGAAAGCAGAAGAGGCGAGGGCTGCTGCATTCTTGGTTTGGATGTTCATGAGCTTTCAAATCCCTTGCCGTTAGCTGCTGCTAGGAGTCCCAATGGACAAGAAACTACTGAAAGAGACATTTCTGGTGGCTCTGTTGGTCCCAATGGAAGGAAAATCAAGCATAGAGGGGGCACATGGAATGTGAAAACTTTGATACGGATAACTACAGAGAAAAGCCAAGGGAATTGTCAGGTGCTGCCTTAGGGGTTTCATCAGAAGTTAACTTGATTAGTCGTCTTCCTGATTTTCAACCCATAGAAGCTACAGTCGGCACTGATGGGCCTAATGCTGTTAGTATTCTTTCCAGTGATAATTTTTATCTCCCTCCTTATGATGACAGAGAGATAAAAAACGAGGACAATGTTGAGCAGCATTTAATGAAGAATGCCCATATTCCTCTGAGTAATAAGGATATTACCGGTGAAAAGGGTCCAATAACTGCAGGAAATATTTGTGGCGGATTTGATTCTTTCCTGGAACTTTGGGAATCTGCTGGGGAATTTTTCTTTGATATCTACTATAATAAACTACAAGATTTGAATTCCCGCATCTCTTATGAGATTCATGGAATTGCGATCTGCTGGAATAGCTCTCCTGTATACTATGTCAATCTTAACAAGGATCTTCCCAACCTGGAATGTGCAGAAAAAGAAAAGCTTTTCAAGGTTGCGGTTGTTGGCAAGAACGAGGTTCTGGGTACCCACAACATGTTTGATGTTATAAAATCTAGGTGGAGCAGAATCAGTAAAATAATGGGGAATGAAAATACGAGAAAGTTCACTTGGAATTTGAAAGTCCAGATTCAGGTGCTCAAGAGTCCTGCCATTTCAATCCAAAGATGCGCTCGCCTGAAACTTGCAGAAGGGATCAGAAATTTTGAGTTGGTGGATGGATCCTTGTNAAAAACGTAAAGTGTTCAGAGAAAAGGGAACTCTATTAACACCCGGAAACAAGTGCAAAACTTGAAATTCACGGCCAGACATGTTGAAACTTTTGGCAGGAGACAGAACTAGTTGATTTTATAGGTTCAGGGAGATACATATCGAAGCTAAACAAGAAAACAACTCTTGCTTAAATCTATGGTTATGAAACCACCCCTTTTCATTTGCCAGTTAAATAAAGGGAACAGATATGCTGCATTCAAGAATTTGGTCAACGAGTTGGGATTGGTAAGGGTTTACCCTGGAGGATTTGTTGGGGGTTAGTGTTGACCGTTAAACCTGCAGTCCAGATTACCTGTGCAAGGAACAAGGCTTAAGCAAATATAACATGTGGAAATCAATCAAAGTAATGTACATTCATTCGAGGGTATGGTGATCACAAGGTTCCAGAGATACAGAACATGACCAATATATTAAGAGAATTACGTGCAGGGAAGAAATCTACAAAACCGCGAAAGATAGAAAGAACCAATAAAAACTAGTCTCGGATTATAAAATGGAAAATAAGAATTTAAACAAAGTGAAAGCATTTGTGTGCGAATGAGAAACACTGTATAACTTTTACAAAAGAAAACATCCATAAAAATCGAAACAGAGACGATAGATAGTAAAATCATAGCAGTTTGTTTAAAATATCATAAAAAGAGTCGGGGAAAATAAGTAGGAGAAAACTAAAACTTCTTGAAAGGTTTGAAGAGTCATGGCCTTTGAAGAAACGAAAGAGTAACATTTCATCCAAATACTAAACAACTCCATTTGCATCAGAGATTCACCAAGCCAAATATTAAAAGTACTGTTTTGTAATATCTGCACAATGAATTAAGGTAATAAGAGAAGATCTTCATTCCTCACAACATAAACCAATGCAAAACCGAACACCCTTGAGAAAAATAGCCTTGTTCCTTGCACAGGTAATCTGGACTGCAGGTTTAACGGTCAACACTAACCCCCAACAAATCCTCCAGGGTAAACCCTTACCAATCCCAACTCGTTGACCACATTCTTGAATGCAGCATATCTGTTCCCTTTATTTAACTGGCAAATGAAAAGGGGTGGTTTCATAACCATAGATTTAAGCAAGAGTTGTTTTCTTGTTTAGCTTCGATATGTATCTCCCTGAACCTATAAAATCAACTAGTTCTGTCTCCTGCCAAAAGTTTCAACATGTCTGGCCGTGAATTTCAAGTTTTGCACTTGTTTCCGGGTGTTAATAGAGTTCCCTTTTCTCTGAACACTTTACGTTTTTAATCAGTGAAAACAATAGGTTGGTAGTATTAGACACATCTCTGCAAATCCTACTCAAATGTCGAAAACAGAGAAAATGTGGAGGCCCAAACTGAAGCAAGATTGTTCCAAGATATTGGGCCAAGATAAAGAGAATTCAAGCCCAATAGAAGTCACGCTGCAACGATCAGTAGCAGGTGAAGAAGTCAAAAGCAGAGAACGATCAGTAGCAGGTGAAGAAGACAAAAGCAGAGAAAAGCATGAAATCCTGGAAAAGGCCTTAAGCGTGAACAGATTTGATATCTTAACAGAGGAGCTCGATTGACGACACCTGTCCAATGATCCTTGTATAAATTAGAATCCTTGTAACAAAAAACATTAAGGAAGTGAACGATATAAGAGAAATATTGAGTCATCTCCCCAGCTCTAAGCTTTGCTTTCATGGTATCAGAGCTCCAGGAACAAATCCATGGACTCTCTTGCCCTTTCTGTTCCTTCTATCAATATCACAAACTGTGTGACAGTCACGCTAATAGAGAAAAATTATGTCTTGTGGAAGAGGCAGTTTAAACTCTTTCTTTCTGGCCAAGGGCTGCTCGGGTTTATCACCGGCAGTCGTCCTCCACCTCTATCCACCATCGTCGTTCCAGTCATCAACAACACTTCCTCAGAACAAGCAAACCCAGATTTTATCACTTGGTGCCAAATCGACCAGATTATCTCCGCCTGGCTTCTTGGTTCTTTATCTGAAGATCTCCTTGATGTTATGGTCAACTACAACAAATCAAGGGATGTCTGGATGGCTCTGGCGACCCATTTCAGTCGCGTATTCCCTTCCAAGCTCTTTGAACTCCAACGCAAGCTGCAAACAGTCTCCAAATCTGATAAAACAATGGATGAATACTTGAAGGCTGTCAAGGCTTTGTGCGAACAATTAGAAGCCGATGGTCATCCTGTCACCGAGAACATGAAGATCTTTGCAGCTCTCCATGGCCTAGGAAGGGAATATGAGCCCATCAAAACAAGTATCGAAGGCTCCCTTGTTAATCTGCCAAGTCCTACCTTTGAGGACGTTATCCCGCGCCTGCAGGGTTTTGAAGATCGACTTCAGGCTTACTTATCCGAAACTACAATCACGCCTCATGTAGCTTTCAACACAGTTCGTTCAGACAGCACGCAAGGATATTACAACAACAGTGGAAGAGGCAGAGGACGTTTTAGTGGAAATAGAGAAAGAAACTCCACCTTCTCTACTAGAGGTCGGGGTTTTCATCAACAATTTTCTTCTGCATCCTCCACCACCTATGGCACCAACACCAACAACAACATTCAATGTCAAATCTGTGGCAAAATGGGACATCCAGCTCTCAAGTGTTGGCATAGGTTCAATAATAGCTACCAATACGAAGAACCTGCAACGGCTTTGGCCGCAATGCGCATTACTGATGTCTCCGACCAGAGTACTCATGACTGGTATCCGGACACAGGAGCCACAGCTCACGTTACTAGCTCCCCACAACACTTGCAACAGTCACAACCTTATAGCAGTAATGATTCAGTCATGATTGGAGACTCAACCTTTCTTTCGATAACTCCTACTGGATCCTCCTCTCTTGCCACAACTTCAGGTACGTGTTTACCCCTTAAGGATGTTTTGGTTTGCCCAACCATTGCTAAGTCCTTGCTGTCAGTTTCAAAGCTTACCCGTGATTACCCCTGCTCCTTTGAATTTGATTCTGATGTTGTGCGAATCAATGACAAGGCAACAAAGAAGTTGCTGGTAATGGGAAGCAACCGTGAGGGTCTTTATCTACTGGAGGAACCAAACTTGTAGGCGTTTTACTCTACTCGACAACACTCTGCAAGTGATGAAGTTTGGCACATGAGACTTGATCATCCTCATCCGCAAATCCTCTAGCTCTTGACCACAACAAAAGCTATCAGCGTCAATAAAGCTACCCAGCGGGTGTGTGAAGCATGTCGTATTGGAAAAAGCTCTAGATTACCTTTTGTAGCTTCTCGACCTCTTGAGAGAGTACACTGTGATCTCTGGGTCCCTCGCCTATGCTCTCTGTCCAAGGATTTCGATATTATGTAGTGTTTATTGACAACTACTCGAGGTTTTGCTGGTTCTATCCTCTGAAGTTAAAATCAGACTTCTTTACTGTCTTTACAATGTTCCAACAGTCAGTGGAAAATCTGCTCAATCATAAAATTAAATCCTTTCAGTGCGACGGCGGTGGTGAATTCACAAGCCACAAGTTCTTGCTTCATCTACAGAACAGTGGAATTCAGCAACTCATTTCATGCCCTTATACACCACAGCAAAACGGGCTTGCGGAACGAAAGCATATACATCTTACGGAACTTGGATTATCCATGCTCTTCCAAAGCAAAACTCCTCACAAATTTTGGGTGGAATCATTTTTTACTGCAAATTTTCTCAGCAACATCTTACCGACAACAGCCTTGGAAGACAACAAATCACCATTTGAGAAGCTGTTTGGCAAAGCTCCAGAGTATTCAGCCTTGCGAACCTTCGGTTGTGCTTGCTATCCCACTATGCGTGATTATGCTTCCAACAAGTTTGATCCTAGATCACTAAAATGCGTCTTGCTCGGTTATAATGAATGGTACAAAGGCTATAGATGTTTGTTTCCACCTAAGGGCAGAGTATACATCAGTCGCCATGTGTTATTCGATGAAAGCTCCTTCCCTTTCTCTGATACATACTTCCGGGCTCAAGATCACTGCTCTACACCACTGCTTAGTGCTTGGCAAAAGAGTTTCTGTCTAACACCCCCTCCCGCATCACAAAACAATCCGCATGCAGCACCTACAAGGACAAGCAATGCTCAAACAATGCAAAACCATTCAGTACCTTCTACCGCATTCAATCCCGTAAGTTCATCGGAGTTCTTGAGCACCACTTCCAATTCAGATACTGCTGCAAACCAAGATCAACAGTCTCCCCTGTTCACAGATGATGACTTCCCTCCCCTAATTGCCTTTGAACCTCATATCAAAACAGCATCACGAAACGCCTCACCATCTCCAATGGCTTATGCCACTAACACGTCTACTGCTGTGGAAAGGGAGTGTACTGGGCGTACGGCAGGCCTCGTTCCTGTTCCTATAGGCGACATCTCTCCTCTCTCCACCAGCAGGACATATATGTTACGCTCTCAGCCTATCTCACCTGCAACAACAAACCAACATACAATGGTTACAAGGTCTAAAACAGGACTCAAGAAACCCAATCCGAGATATGCCCTTTTTACCTTAAAACATCATGAACCGACAACTGTCTCATAAGCTCTGAAACACAACGGCTGGAACTCTGCAATGCATACTGAAATGGGAAATTGTAGAATGACCAAGACATGGTCCTTGGTTCCTTGTACACCGGGAATGCATGTATTGGGCAGTAAATAGGTTTTTAGGACAAAGCTCAACGCAGACGGATCTCTCGACAAATTAAAAGCACGACTTGTTGCTAAGGAATTTAACCAAGAAGAAGGAATCGATTATCTAGAAACCTACAGTCCGATCGTGAGAACAAATTCATCAGGACAATTCTACACGTTGCTACGGTGATGAATTGGGACATAAAGCAAATGGATGTCACCAATGCCTTCTTACATGGAGACTTGACCGAG
>PKMM01008899.1:0-11966 GCA_002933915.1 Eutrema heterophyllum | reverse complement strand
TTTATTCTTAAAGTTAGAATCTCGTTGGAGCTCATCTCTAATCTTCCTTATTGCATCCATAACTCCTGGTGTTGTCCTCTCGACCTGCATCCAAAAATTGTAAAGACTTATAGAGGCCATAATTGCTTATTTGCGTGTAACCACTTTCAAAAGTTCCATAACATCATCTTTAACTTCATCATCTTCAGTAAGGATTGTAGTTACAATTTCTTCTAAACTCTGAACTTCTGAGCATGTATCATTTTCACTCAGGTAGTCGAGTAGACTATTGACATCCATTCTGTTTCGATAACCGATATTATTAATCACTACTTCAAGTTCACAAATGTCGTTTGATTCATCTTCTAAATTCCTTGATACGACATCTCCTGAATGAATCTTGCAGTGTCGAAAACAATTTGCTATTGTCTCTTGATGAACATTAGTTTTCCAAGCCGAGACTGCATGATTGATAATGATGTATAATCTATTCAAATAAAATAAAATTTAAAAGATTATACACTAAACTTTTTTTTATCTCTATAAATTATTAATTATTAATTTATCGATTAATTAATACCTCTATAAGATAATAAAATTTTGAAGTCCCAACATTATTAATTTATAGAGGTTTTACTGTAATATGATAAATTAATAATTATAAATCTTATGCATACATACCTAACCCAATTTAGTAAAATATGAATCTATTGTTGTTTGTTTATTCTTAAAGTTAGAATCTCGTTGGAGCTCATCTCTAATCTTCTTTATTGCATCCATAACTCATGGTGTTGTCCTCTCGACCTGCATCCAAAAATTGTAAAGATTTCTAGAGGCCATAATTGCTTCTTTGCGTGTAACCACTTTCAAAAGTTCCATAACATCATCTTCAATAAGGATAGTAGCTACAATTTCTTCTAAACTATAAAGTTCTGAGCATGTATCATTTTCATCCGGGTAGTCGAGTAGACTATTGACATCCATTCTGTTTCGATAACCGATATTATTAATCACTACTTCAAGTTCACGAATGTCGTTTGATTCATCTTCTAAATTCCCTGATACGACATCTCCTGAACGAATCTTGCAGTGTCGAAAACAATTTGTTATTATCTCTTGATGAACATTAGTTGTCCAAGCCGAGACTACATGATTGATAACGATGTATAATCTATTCAAATAAAATAAAGTTTAAAAGATTATACACTAAACCTTTTTTTATCTCTATAAATGAATAGTTATTAGTTTATCGATAAATTAATAATTTATTATTTTATCGATTAATTAATACCTCTATAAGATAATAAAATTTTGAAGTCCCAACATTATTAATTTATAGAGGTTTTACTGTATAATTAATTATTCTTTGTGGAACTATATTTAAGGGAATATAAATTTCATATTTATGGATAAATAAAAAATCAAATCGAACATAACCAATTAGATCATTAAAAGAAGTCTAGTTATATTATTGCTAATGTGGTTTCCTTTCGCACAAATGTCTTAGCATTTTTCATTATTTATGTAATTTTTATCATTCATTCTAATATTTAGGTATATGGTCAGTTCGATACCAAATTTTATTTCGATTTGGTTTGATTTCATAAGTTTTGGTTAAGATAATTTAGTGTTTCGGGGGTTTTTTGTTCTTTTGGGAAAGCAATCTACCTACTTAAGATTAATGAAATATTACACTAAAATTCCCAATTGAAAAATTTTAAATCCCTAAATCAATATTGTTCATCGTCTCCTCCGTCAAAGACATCAAGAAATCGATCAAAGATACGTGTTCTTCATCTTATTCGCCGCTTAATCGCATCTTCTTAATCTCGAATCCATAAATATGAAATTTATATTTCTTTAAAATATAGTTCCACAAAAAANGCTATACATATATTACGTTTTGGAATTAGCAATTAAAAATTTCTCATGGTTGATCTATATTACTCAAACAATCCATCGTAATTCATCATCTGTCAAAATAAAGGAAGAGTTATAAGAAATTGAAACAGAGTCTCCTTAAGCCTATTCTAAAAGAAGTATTGTGTAGGTTATATAGGTACCTAAACAAATACTCCTAGTATACCAAATGTTTAAAGCATCTCCAAGGCTAACACAATATTTGGTGTTGAAATAACATCAAATTTGGTGTTTTGGTGTTTTGGTGTTTTGGTGTTCCACTTTATTTTTCATCTCCAACCACAACACCAAATCTCACACTAAAAAGAATACTATCTACTATTATATTATTAAATTTAAAATCCTTTTTATTTTTAATAGTTTTGTTAAATATTAATTATTCTTATAACTGATTAATTATAAGTTAAATATAAGATTACAATCAATAAACTAAAAACAATGAAAATAAAATTTAATGTTTTTATGTTTGTTTGGTTTTAATTTTGTAATTTTTATGTTTCTAGTGTTTGATTGAACTTTTATGGAGAACACCAGATCTGAGGAGAAGGTCGAGGTCACTGATCTGAGTTGAGAGAGAGGAAGAAGCGATGTCGAGGTCCCTTTGCATGAGGAGCTTTCCGCCGGAGGAGCATTGGTGAGAGAGAGAGTTAAGGCGTTGGAGATTGGAGAGGAGAGAAGGGAGCAGAGCGTGAAGGAGAGGGTTCTGAGACTAGTGAGGAGATTCAGACAAGGAGGAGAGAGAGGTGTTAAGGGAAAAGAGTTTTGAGCGGAGGATTTGCCACTTTCTGATGTCGATGTGGGATAGTTTCATTTCTCTATTTACCTGTTTTTATTTTTATTAGAATTAATTGCTGTCACACGTGGCCATATAAGGGAATTAAGGTCAATTGCCGACTTAATAAAACTAACCACCAATCACACATACACATGTATCTATTTCACTTAAATAATTATTTTATATACAAGTAAATTCATGCATGATCCCAACAAACAAAATTAGTAGTATACTATTATGTATCAATAATACGAATATTTGTACAATATAGATACAAAAATCTGAATCATGATCAATTTTGTAGATTTATTTTAATAAAAAAAATTATTAATAGTTTTTTTCAATATGATAATTTATANTATAATAATTTATATTTAACATTATATAATTACTATTTAACATTAATTAAATTAACAAATCTTTAAAACTAATCCTCGATTAATCCACAATTAATCCCCAATTTTTTGGCTAGACGCTAGACCCTAGGCCTGACCCAACCGCCCGACTAACGCCTAGCGCAATTTTGAACATTGGATTTGGGGGTATTTATCATTTATCATATTCTTCGTTTTAAAAATTTATATGTGTTCCGTTTCTCTATATTTCCTCACAAAAGCATCAACTCTTTCTTGGGCGACCAAAAGTTGCTTTTTGCTGTCATTTCATAAAATAAAAAAGCGACTCACTCCATAATCGCAAAATCAGCATGAATATGAGCAAAAAGTGTTACAATAATCTAAGGAAACTAATAAAAATGGAGGGAAAGTCCCAAAAGTCTTTAGCTCAACGAAAAAAACTTCTTATATCCCTCCAAAATCTTCATATTCATCTTCCCTTTAATGAAATAGTGAATCCCAAAATACTCTTCTTCGATAACTCATTCCCTCTTCTCCCTTTCGCGGCGCCTGCGACTTTCTTATTTTCCCTTCCGCGGCGCCGTCGACTTTCTTCCTATCTACCGCCGTCGGACCGCCATTTCGTTGCCGCCGTCGACCTGCACTGAGTTTCACACTTAAAGGTTAGTTCTTCAAACTCTAATTTAGTGCAATGTGGCTCGATTTGGTTTTAGCAAATTTAAGGATTGAATTGGTTTGATTATTTATGCACATTGGGTGTTTTGGTCGATTAGGTCTATAAAGAGGTAACAAATGTATTTTAGTTGTTGAATCCTAGTGAATTGGAAGTAGATTAGATCCCCAATTTGTGTTCTTGCGATAGGAGAACTAGGTAAAACTGTTAAATATAGTAAAACAGGTAAAACTGAAAACCATGATTTATGTGTAAAACTGGGATAACTGTCGATAACTACTATTATTGAGTGACTTTTTGTATTGTTTTTTACAGGATACGATGAGCAACAACGTCAGCATATATTTTAAATGCCAAGGTTGCATGTATAGTTTAATGTTCAAGACATCAATGGGGGAGATAAATTTGTCGAAGCTGGAAGCTAGGATATTCAAGAAGGTTTCGTTAGATGAAAGTATGTTTAAATTGGAGTTGAGTTATTTTCCACTGGTGGTGGGAGGAGGTGAGGAACAATTATTTATTTCGGATGACGAGGATCTGTCTGTTTACCTATGGTGTATTGATAAAGAGAACCGTAGATGTCTTTTGTATGTGGAGGTCATCGCTACATCGGAACTGCCCGAGCAACTGTCTAGAGCAGAGAAAAGTTCTATTGGTATGAACTTTGAGGTATCGCAATCAAATGACGAGGAAATCGGAGCTAATGCCATTGTTCCGTACGTAGGCAAAGAACAAGCAAAAGAACAACATCAGGCGATAGAGGATGATGATGATAGATCACGTGATGAATGTATGGACAACGGTATGGATATATCGGATATGCGTGATAGATATGTTGAGCCTCCACCTGTTGTACAAGCTAGTCAGTTTATAGAGGCATGGGAAGACGGTTTGGGTCTGAGTGTGGGTCAAGAATTTCGAAATAGGAAGGCAGTGCAAGAGGTGGTGGATAGAGGTGCATTTGCTAACAGTTTTGGTTATTCGATAATAAAGTCGGATAAGACGCGATTAGTGCTAAAATGTCCTATAGAAAACTGTAAATGGGCTTTAAGAGCTGCAGTGGTTACAAACACATAGATTTTCTCGATTAAGATGTACACGAAGATGCATACATGCTCACGGGCTCGTTAGAGTACAAGCAACAATATGAGGAAAGGTTCAGCAGAATTAGTTGCATATTTTTTGAATGAAAAGTATCCAGGACAAATAGAAACTCCGAAGCCAAAAATGATCATGGATATGGTTCAGACAGATTTAGGTGTGCGGATATCATACTCCACAGCTTTGAGAGGGAAAAGTCTAGCTGTTCGTGATTTGCGTGGTAGTCCGGAAGAAAACTACAAGATGATGTATCGTTATTTGTACGTGTTAGAGCAGGTCAATCCCGGTACAAAAACAAAGGTGTTTTTGGATGATATGGGGAAATTCAAGTATCTATTCATAGCGTTGGAAGCTGGCATCGAAGGGTTCCGAGCGATGAGGAAAGTGATAATTGTGGATGCGACTTTTATCAAGAACGGATTTGTGGTGTACTAGTTTTCGCCTCAGCCCAGGATCATAATCGTCACCATTATCCCATAGCATTTGGTGTACTCGATGGTGAGAAAATTGATAGTTGGACTTGGTTTTTTGAGATGCTGAAATCCGTTGTACCGGACTCTTCCGAATTGGTGTTTATGAGTGATAGAAATGCAAGCCTCATCAACGCCATAGAGAATGTGTATCCCCAGGCTCATCATGGGTATTGTGTATGGCATTTGTCCCAAAATGTGAAAATCCATGCTTCTAACATCAACAGAGACGTAGTCGCATGGAGATTCATGGAGTGCAGCAGGAAATACATGGTGGCTGAGTTCGACAGTGCTTATGAGTCTTTTAAGAAGATATATCCTTCTGCGGCCAAGTATCTTGAGGAGAGTACCGTGAAAGAAAAATGGGCAAGAACTTATTTTCCAGGTGATTGATACAACCTAGACACGAGCAACGCCATGGAATCTTTGAACAGCATGTTTACGGACACAAGGAAGTACTCATTAATACCCATGATTGATACCATCATCAAAAATATTTATGATTGGTTTAATGATCATCGAAAGGAGGTCATGACTGGTTCGACAGATAATAAACTAGTGTCTTTTTTGGAGAACTACTTGCACGATTCATGGCCTGTTGCTGAGAAATTAAATGTATCAGAGCTAAACAGTTTCGAGCTTGAATACGATGTCATCGGTAGTGATGGCAAGTCTTATTTGGTGAAGTTGATATCGAGAAGTTGCAGTTGCATGGTGTTCGATATTGAAAAGTATCCTTGTGTGCACGCGATAGCCGCTTTCATTGCGTTAAAAAAGAATGCGGCTAGAAATCGTGAAATCGGAGGACATGATATCCAATTAGAATTACATGAATTGTGCACGAGGTATTATTGGACCGAGCTGTGGGCGATGATGTATTGGAGGACAATTTATTTAGTGCCGGATATGTCTGAATGGATTGTCCCAGATCACATCAAAGAGTTGTAGATCATACCTCCGGATCGCGTCAAGAAGAAGGGAAGAAGGAAAACTAAGAGGTTTCCATCGGGTGGGGAACGGCGACCAAGGACGCGAAACAAAAGGCGGCCAAGGCAAGGACTCCAATGGTTGCTTTTTGGATTTGGTAGCCCTGTTTGATTGTATCTTAACCGTTTGTGTTTTAAAACTATGTAAAACTGGTGTTTTGTTCTGTAAAACTATATATTGGATATGTGGGTTCTGGTAAAACTGGTAAAACTGGTAAAACTTGGTAAAACTGATTAAAGATGATAATGTGAAACAATACCTAATTCAAAGTTACTCGACATAATAATTTGCGTTGTAAACGTCACAAATAAATGTTTTCACGTGAACTAACAGGGAAATTACGACGACATTGATAATTTTGGGTTCATATGAAGTAATCCCACCAACAAAGTTCTTATACTTTTAAGATCACTTTAACAAAAATAGCCAAGTTAGTAGGGTAAAGTTGCAAAAATGTAGAATTAAAACATATTAATGCACACAACAATTAGAATGATAGATTAATGGAGGAAAATCAACTGTAAAGCTAAAAAATCAAAGTTTAAGAGTGGGTAAAACTAAATAAATTGAAAACAGTCAAAGTAAAACTATTTGGAACTTTCATAAAACTACTATCTTTGGTAAAACTAAGTGCAATTTTTTGGGCGCCAAAACGAAAAATTTCACCAAATTTTTGGCGCCCAAAATCAATAACTCAAGCTTTTCCTCTATTTTTCAGATCCGATTTCCTTTCTCTCTTTTTCGAACCTCTCTCTCCATTTCTCTCTCTCCTTTTCTCTTTCGTTTTGCTATCCTATCAAACTTCTCCACTTTCGTTCTCTCTCCATTTCTCTCTCTTCTTCCATCATCTCATTTCTTTGCTCATCTCATTTCACCCTTCGTCTCTCTATTGACTATGGACAAGTTCGAATCTGATCCGTATTACAGTGACATGAAGAGGGTGAAGAAGGAATACCAACAAGGATGTTCTTAATCGGTTTGATGGATGGTATACCAACAAGGTGTCCCTGCGGTGGTCGAATCGTTGTGGAGCCTTCACACTCCCCCGAATCTGATGTGGGAAGGAGGTACCTTGTTTCCAATGAGTTTGAGGTAAAACTGGAAAACTTTGTAAAACTATATTGTCGTAAAACTGGAAAACTTGGTAAAACTATATTGTAGTAAAACTGGAAAACTTGGTAAAACTTTACTGTCGTGAAACTGGAAAACTTGGTAAAACTATACTGTCGCAAAACTGGAAAACTTGGTAAAACTATACTGTAGTAAAATTGGAAAACTTGGTAAATCTTTACTGTCGTGAAACTGTTATGTCTTCTTGTGTAGGATAATGACCTCCACGTTAAAAAAACTTTGAGTTCGATGTGTCGAAGAAGAAGCCGCTAACTTAAGAAGGACGGTTGACTATCAGGCCGAGGAGCTTCGCAGCCATGTATATCGTATTGAGCAGCTGGAAAAGGAGATTGCAAAGCTGAAGGGGGGGGGGGGGGGGGGGTCGAATCGTTGGTTAACTAGTCTTTCATCTAAGTATTTGACTTTTAAGAATTTTCTTTGTTTTTCGGTTTGTCAGACTTATTTTATGTTACGGTTTGTAAGACTTATTTTAGTTGTTTGGAGACTCAAGAGTTTGTTAACACTAGCACGATATGATACAACTAGTTCCTCATCGACCTTGTGCATCGCCTAATCGGTATATCGACTGCAGTATCCGCTTTGCGTTTACCATCATTCTTCTTGGTTGCTCTCCCTTGTGGTAAGACTTGTTGTGGTAAGACTTGTGGTGTTTCTTCATTAACCTGAAATCGAAAACAATTAGAGTATAGTTTTACCAATTTTTCCAAGTAATACATTTTCAATCAATCATTGAAGTGTTACCTTCTCCGTCTCTCTTTCTCTCTCGTATTCTCCTAGTGCTTCAGCCTCCTCATCTATCTTCTTCAACATGTAAGTTTTCATCGTCTTCATTCTGTTCTCAAACCCATCCATCTTCATATTAATCAACTTAAACCCTTCGTCCATTTCTTTCTTCATCCCTAGCACAAACTCTAACAACTCGTTTGCACCAGTCACTTCTCCAGCTTCCTCTTTCTCAACTTCCTTTTCCTCTTCCACTCGGGCAGCCAAGTTAGCGTCGTACATATCCTCAAAGAAGACTATACATCCTTCCTCGAGACGCTTCATCCAACTGCGAACAACCAGATCGTTGCGATCATCGACGTCGTCTTCTTCGAATATTTCATCAAGAAGAGCTGCTTCTCCATCACGAGGTGGCAGGATGCTATCAATGTCCTGCGAAGAATGTCAACAATGATGTTAAAGATTAGAAACAAAAAACAACTCCAAAAAACTCAAATGCATAGGATAGCTGACCTGAGTTTTACCAAGTTCTTCATTGATTTTTGGAAGAGGAAACCCTCTCATGTTGCTCTTCTTGAACTGATACTTGCACATCCTTGGACACTCATCGTCTGCCTCTAGAATTGGCTTGCGGAAAATACTCCCCAACTCTGGAATTGCCTTAAACGCTAGCAGCTGCACAATAACACACATATAGTTGAGATTAGTAAGAGATAAATTCAATTATGAAAAAGTTGCAACAATTACTAATACCACAACTTAATTGTACATACCTCCAAAGGGATACAGAAACCGGGAATCGGCCATAATCTGTTCTCATTGACGACTCCTTTAAAATTATCCATCGTGTAAGAGATCTGACTGAGCATGTACTCAAAAGACATTCTCCCTCACGGAAAAGTCTTGCACAAGTCAAGATCGTCAACAGCTCTCTGGAAGAAATCCACGACCGGAGTAGCATCGTTTCCGCACTTCGTCTTACCAATGATAATGCTGCAAAGGAAGTACAGTACAATCATCCTCAGCCTATCTTGAGAAGGTCGCATCCCCTCCTCTAGCTTCCCTTTCACATCTTCATATCTGACTTTTTTTTGCCCGAACAGCCTCCTCACAAAAGTCTTGCCACCCAACTCATTATAATTCATCGGTAAGTTTTTTCAGTTTAATCCGGAGATCAACGCGTGCTCCCTCAGACCGTATCGGACCGGAACGCCATTCACCACGAACCACGCCTCCTTTTTCTTCTCTATGCAGGCGGTTCGAAGCAATAGCATCCACATACCGTGGAGCTTGTGGTTGTTGTCCTTCGGCAAGTGGAAGATGTGTCTGAATTGCGGATGCGTTTGAAACCAATTCCTCTCGTGACGCGTAAGCGGAGGCTCCAACTTCTCAAGAGTTGACAGAAATTCTTTGACGTAACACCTCGTCGAAATCTTTATTTTTTCGTGTACTCCGTTGCTGGGAAGTACATTCTGAGAGGTTGCAGTGCCATTGTTTCATCACCGGATTTCTGCAACAATCAGTTTTATCAAGTTATTCTAGTTATACATCAATATAGTTTTCCCAAGTTTTCCAGTTTTACGACAGTATAGTTTTACCAAGTTTTCCAGTTTTACTTTAAACCCAACAAATTGACATGCTTTCTTGAGTAACTGTGTCAATTTCCTTACTATAAAGAGAGCCAAGAGCACACAAAATTTCTTTCAAATGTTTAGTTTCTACACAAACCATTTCAATTTTCATTACATAGAAACAAAGAACCCAAATTCATCATCTAATCCAATTTCAATAACTATAGTCATCAAAAAACTCAGTCTATGGACTACCTATATCAATTGACATCAAGAGGAGCATACAAAACTCAAATTCCCTAGTTCTACCTAACTAAATGGGAATACTTACCGAATGGGAATCAGAGCTATCATGGGAATCGTCTCCTTCTCGAGCCCCATCCTTGTTTGGCTCAGAGGACACGTTTGGGAGGGGCTCATCGTTATTGATGACTCAGTTTGTATCTTCCTCCATCTCTTCATCTTCTTCACTCTCTGTTTCGTCTTCTTCACTCTCTCCTTCACTCGGTTTCTCAAGGTCGACTTCTTCTTCGTCTTCTTCTTCTTCTTATTCGTCACTCTCTTCTTCGCTTTTTTCCTCTTCTTCTCCTTCCGTCTTCTTCATCTTCTTCATTTGATTCTTCTCCTTCCTTTGCTTTATTCCCTTCTGCTTCTACTTCCTTTACTCTATTAGCTTCTACTTCTTCTACTTCCGTCTGAGTTCCTTCAGTTTCTTTTGCAGGATTCGCCTCGGCGGTTCCCTCGACGATCGGAGGAGGAACCACCACTTCTGAGTCGTTCATAGGCACTTCCTCCGCATTGCCGGCCGGCGGCGGATCCTTTCGTCCTATTTCCGACAGCCCTACATCATACTTAACCCCCTTCCTCCTTCCTCGACCTCTTCCTCGACCTGTGATTCCTCCCCTCGTCTTCGGCATTAATCAAATCCCTAGTTTTCCCTAGTTTTCCCTAGTTAAGAGGAGAAGTTGAGAAGTTGCAATCGTTGGAAGATTTGAAATGAGGAGTAAAATTAGGGAAAACTAGGGATTTGATCAGTTTTTGGGTATGACCCGATTGGGTTGGGTGGGTTTTCTGTGGGCGGTTATAACCCTGGTAGAGGCTGTAAATTTCTCAATTATGGTAGGTTTTATGGTAATTTTCTTATTTTTCGAATTAAAAATAATTCTAACCGAAAATGAATTTATAAGAGGGACACATTAGATTTTCGTTTGAGATCTAAGGACTTTTGGGACACACTTCAACACGCGACCCTGGAAGCGGAAAGTTGGAGGATCGCGAATCAAAAGGAAGACGAAGAGGAGGTAGATGCACCGCAAGACCATTTTGTCATAAAGGCTACATCCTTGGACCTCCGAACCCCGACATGTCAGATAGATGCCTCTTGAATCGATCATGGACCGGTTAGTGGAATAGGATGGTGCTTTAAGGACAACAAGGGATATGAGATTTTTGGACAGCAAAGATGACGCATAAGCCTCTCGGCCTTACATGTTGAGATGGATGGTCTTCTCTGGGCTATGACATACCTAAGAGAAAGACAGTTTTATTCGATGCACTTTGCGACTGATTGCTAGGACGGCAGATTGGCCAGCTTTTATGTCAGAACTAGACTCCTTCCATCTTCTTAGAGAGACCTTCAAAGACTTTAGTTTATCTGTTATCCCTCGTGTTTTAAACGTCTGCGCCGATACTCTTGCAAAAGGGGCTGCCATAAAGAAGAAACAATGTTATGGCGATTCAACAACAATAACAAGAACCTCAAGATATAGTTTCTATTTGAAGATCTGAGTTAGTTACGGAGACAGTTTCTGTTGAAACAGAAACATGTCTGTTGGAACAGTAGAGGCAATAACAGAGATAATTGTTGGGCCGTTTTCAGAGCTGTTGCAAAGGCTGATGCAGAGCCAGAAACAGAGACAGGGACAACTGTAGAGATTGTCACAGAGGTTGTTCCAAAGACATAAAGTTAAGGTTCTGGTTAGGGTTTATGGGAAGCTCGGGTTAGATGATAAGAGACTGACAATGCTTTATTAGGTTGCTCTAGTAGTTGAACTTCATGTTTAGTTCGGGGTTATGGCGTGTAACCAAGTGATAGTGAGCAATACCCTTTGTAACCAAGTTTGTACGTTGAGTGTCTTCATAGTGGATGATTGAGGGATCGGTTTTTCCCTTCCCTGAGACCACCCATTCCATATTGGATGGTGAACTCAGGGTGAACAAATTTGCCATGTGTTCTTTCTATTTTGTTTTGCTTAAATTGTTTGTTAATCCATGAATCAC
>PKMM01008871.1:0-13812 GCA_002933915.1 Eutrema heterophyllum | reverse complement strand
ATGGCTTGTGGAGTGAGGTACAGGTTACCACTACCTGATCTCTGTGACATCTACGGTTTTCTGCGGGATTGCAGGAGGGTTACTCTTCCCGCGTAGCATCCTGACATACATATATTTTGGGAGCATTTCGGGAATGGTGCTTATTACTCTAAGGAGTCCACTCAGATGGATATACGACACCCGGTCCTGCGCTGTTTGGTTAGGATCCTGAGCACCATTCTCTTGTGCAAGATGGAACCAAACAAAAAAAAGGGTGTCTGAGCTTCTACTTATGTGTCTGGCTATCAGAGACATTATTCCTGAGGAGGATTTCGCATGGCCTGAGCTTTCAGAGGTCAACCTTGGAGCTGTATTTGCGCATCATTTGGTCTATTTGAAGACCAAACCATTAAAAGGCATGAGCACGAAGGCCAAGACAGAGACAGTTGGTAGTCTCCTCACTCCTATCTTCCAGCACCTCGGGATCAGTACTACGAGCTGCAAGATAGTCACTACGCGTCGGTTTATGGATGAGAGTCACCTGAAGAACCTTACATGGTTGAAGCCCCAGAGGCGTTGGTTCTTCACTACATCTGCTGGAGATTTTCTGGTGCAGCTCCCTAACGACACGCTGACAGACATTCTCGAGACCCTTCTCAGCTTCGTTTCGAGCCTCCTCCGGACCTGTTGATTCGAGCACCTGCGACTAGCTCTTGCGCCTGCACCTGCTGCTGCTGACATTCCATCTACTTCACGCCAGGGAGGACGAGCCTAGCGATCGCGAGCAGCGACTTTTTCTATCCCTGCACCATCATTTCCTTATCCTTCAGAACTTCCGATGGAGCTAGCTGCCTTTCAGAAGGTGATGATAGAGAGTATGAGGAGCATCTGGACTACTATTTCTCGCTACCGCTGCATGACTGACACAGACGCTGCTCCTTCGTCTCAGCCTGGAACCTCGCAGACTCTGGTTGATCCTTCTCCTGTTGGTGATCCTGATGCTGATGGTGATTCCGAGGCGATAGAGGATTAGTCTTCTTCTGTTTTCACGTTTGTTTTTTATTTTTATTTTATTTTTATTTTTTCGTTTCTTTTGAACCTATGTCAGCTTTATTTTTGCATTTGAACTCATGGATTTATGCTTGATTATCTTGTTGCTATTAACTTGTTTTTGAGTGTTCCTAACAGTGATAACTTCTAACACTTTGGATCACTTTTCCTGGGTTAAGCAACTCGATGCCACTGATTTGAAATCAGTGTGTCGACATACAACTGATATCGATTGATACCAGTCTGTATCGATCGACACTCATCACCTTCACAGGTAAGATTTTCGATTTTCACAATCCACTTGGTTCATTCGTTTTCTTTCACCAAACTTAGGCTAAATAACACTGGGGACAGTGTTGTTTAAGTCTGGGGGAGGTAGTTGCTGACAAAGTGTTTGTTTTTCTTAGAGTCAGTCGTTTTTAAGTCAAAATTTGTTTTATTGAGTCAAAACCTGTTGGATATTATGATCTTGTTCTTGAATCTATTGTTCTGACTTTGCTTCTAAGTGACCACTGTTACAGAATCAGCTCTAGATCGACTAATGAAAAATCCAAAGGCCGACCAGTTAACTAGACGACACACATGTTTCCGGCAGAGTTCTTTTAAAGCCTGAGCCAAATTTCTGCACTTCATCGACGTGGTTAGTATTCACAGAGCTTGATTCCTCATTCATATCTGACAAAGGAAACCATGTGTTTAAAAGTGATAGTATCTCTCTCCCCTGTTATAAGTTAATAAATAAGAGCATGAAAAGATGATATGATTTTCTTCTGAGTAGAGGGCTAGGAAAATTTCCAACGATCCCATTATTTTACTTGGTGAGGGATGATCACACAGAGGATTGGAAGCGAGGCTAGGATTTTCCTATGATGCCATTATTCGCCTACACCCTTTGATACATTGAGAGGGAAGAAACGGGGATTCCGTGGCAAACACCATCAATATTCGCGTCTCAAACCTTGATTTGTATATGCGAATCTAAAAAAAAAAATAAAAAAATAAAAAAGAAGAAAAAAAGAGAGAACAAAATAAGAAATAAGTCTGGGGGAGAGAAAGTGATACAAAAAGTGTGAAATTGGGTGGTTCCTTGTCATGATATTGTATGGGAAAGAATCTAGAAGGTTCTTGGTATTAATCACAGCGATGAAACTGGCGATGATGGGTTTAATTGAACAATGCTGCGAGATAATGTGTGTAGTCTGGGGAAGCTGCGAATGCCTAAGGAGAAGTACATGGTGGTTATATTTGGAACTGATTAGGTGACATTTGAGTGCTTGGGAAAAGGATCATTGCAATGTTTCAAGAACAGGTGAGTGTCCGTGTTTTCAAACTTCTTTCTCTGGTTTAGTCTTCTATTTGCTTGAGGGCAAGCAAAAGGCTAAGTCTGGGGGCGTGATATATCATGGTTTTTACCCCTTTTAGGCCATGATATAAGTCCGTTTTATAGAGTCTTTCTACTATTTTGTAGTGTTTTAGAGTCTTTTACAGGTTTTAGCACGTTTGGAGCATAATTGGAGATATTGGAGCTTTCTAGAGCATTTTGGAGCAAAACAGAGATCATGTAGCTGAGAAGCCGATTTGAAGCCCTTGTATCGACCGACACCACCTGGTGTCGATCGATACTGATACCATGAAGGAAGCGCATCATTGTCAGAGTATCGATCGATACCACCATGGTATCGGTCGATACCGGCGTCCATGGAGAAGGAAACGCGACTTTTTAGAAGAGTTGAAGAATTGCAGAATTGCCCAGAAGACTTTATTATTTACAATTTAGCCCAAAACGTGTTTTAGCATTATAATTAGGTTTTTCAGCCACTTTGGCTAGGACGTTCGGATTAAGCTTTAATTTACCTTTGTTCTGATTGAGAGAGATTGGTTACTCTGGTTTTTGGAGAGACAACTCCGAACTCTTGTTTCTTATTGATTTATTTGATGATCTATTCAATCATGTTGTTTCCATTAATCATGTCTGAGTATATCCTTTGTTAGGTTCAGGGTTCTCATAAGAGTTTTCTCTGAATGTTAGGTTAATTGAATGATTAGGATTCACCATCTGAATTAGTTCTTTGCCCTAGGTTGTTCCCATAGCTAATTCTAGGTTGACGAATCTAGAACTTATATCTTAGGATAATTGGTTAGGCACGAGAGTGCGATTAATTACCTGACAGAACCTAGGGTGAGCAAAATAACTATTCGCAAAGAGATTTGGTTTAGTTGTTTTGTGAACAGATCAAACTTGAAATAAAAGCTAGTTTAGACTTTAGGATTCGCAAAGAGATTTGGAATTATAGGATTTAGACTTAGGTAGTTCGCAACGAGAGTTGGTTAGCTACACTTTAGTGATTTGAGTTCAAGAACCGCGCTAAATCTGAATCATGTTAGTTAGTTTATCTACATTCATTGAATTCCTGAGAAATACCCTGAGCCTATCTTCCTTCCATTTGACTTCCAACTTTTTTACTTGACGCACTTGCTTTTAATTACATCTTTTTGGTTTAGCTTAATTCTAATCTATACAATCTATTGTGCGAAATCTGGAGTTCTTGTGTTCGACCCCTACTTATACTACAACACTGCTTTAGTACTTTTAGGGTATTAATTTGAGCATATCACCTATCTTCTTTCCAATTGATTCACAACTTGTTTAATTTACGCACTTGCATTTAATTACATTGTTTGGTTTAGTTTAATTCGAATCTACATAATCTATTGCGTGAATTCTGGAGTTCTTGTGTTCGACCCCTACATATACTACAACAACTGCTTTAGTACTTATATGGTATTAATTTGAGCATATCAAATTTGGCGCAGTTGCCGGGGACTCAATTTCGCCATTAGATTTTAGTGAAGAATTTCGACTAAATCGTCGAGTATCGATCGACACCCTAGTGGTTGCATGCCTAATCGCGAAACCAGAAGAAACAAGAGCACTCAGCTAGTTAATCTGTCAAACGAGCAGCTAGCACTTTTGGAACGCACAAACAGGAAAGCAAAGACGCCAGCAGAGATAAACAATCCAATATTTTGGTTCGTGATGATGTTGGAGCTTTGAGAGACCAAGAGGGTCATTTGTGCAATGAGAGGGGGCAACGACTTGATGGAGATGGAAACATCATTGTCCCTCCAGCTGTTGTGAATGTTGAGAATAATGTGGTTGATCATGGTAGGACAATTGGAGAGTACAACAGGCCTGATCAGTTCTATGCCAATCGATCAGCGATTCGCCTTCCTGCTTTCCAGAGGAATGACTTTGAGCTGAAACCCGCATACTTTACTCTTGTGGGTCAGCATCTTTTTCATGGTCTTCCTCATGAACACCCCATGGATCACATTGAGAGGTTTGAGGACTTGGTCACTAGCATGAAGTATAATGGAACGATTACCTTCTCTATAAGCTCTTCCCACACTCTCTTGGTGGAGATGCAGCTTATTGGCTTAAGCAGTTACCCCCTGGATCACTGACTACATGGGAGGAGACGAAGAATGCGTTCCTGAATAATTTCTATGATGATGCGAGATCCGAAGAGCTCAGGAACAAGATTTCTCAATTTTCTCAGGGTTCGACAGAGGCGTTTAAGCCTGCTTGGATCAGATTCAGGTCATATCAGAGAGATTGTCCACATCACGGGTTCACTAAGGTTCAGTTGCTGGGTATCTTCTTCAGAGGGATTGACTGGAGGTATCAGATAGCTTTGGATGCTCTGAGTAATGGGAATTTCAACACCAGGTATCCTGACGATGCTTATGTGCTTATTGAGAACTTGGCGTCTAGCAATAGCACCAAGAATGCAGACTTTGAGCGGAAGAAGCAGGCTGGGAATTTGGATGGATCGCAGATTGTTGAGGTTCAAGCCAAGCTGGATTCAGTGCACAATCTTCTGATGGGTAAGACGAAAGCTGTTCACTTTGCTGATGAGGATGAAGTGAAAGATGTTAACTACATAGGTGGTGCTGGATTTCAAAGTCAAAGGTATCAATACCCACCTCACCCACCCAAATCTCCAGAGAGCAAGGTTGAGTCTATGTTTGAACAGATTCTTCAGGGACAGCAGAAGATGACAACAGACTTTAATGGGAAGATGGATGCTATATACACAGAAAAAATCGAAGCTCTTAGCATTCATCAGAAGAGGCTGGAAACTCAGGTAGCTCAGGTTTCAGCAGCTGTTAAGGGAAAGATGGTTCATGCACAGAATGAACAAGTCAATGCGATCACCTTAAGAAGTGATGAAGAGGTCGATCCAGGAGTGAAAATTGGCCTAACTGCAAAGAATTTCGTCGATGACGACGATGAGGCTCCCGAAATCGTCCCAATGTCGATCGATACCACCCAGCATCGGTCGATACCCGTCCAAGGATCTGCCAAGGACGTTTCAAAACCAATGGTGTCGATCGACACCACATCTGTATCGATCGACACCACACCCGAAGAGATGACGCAGAAGCCTTGTATCGATCGATACCAACCCGGTATCGATCGACACCCTTCGTAGACTGACCCAGAAATTGCGAAGAAGCCACATATGACTGAGGAAAGGGTTTACAAGCCTAAGGTGCCATATCCTATACCACCTAGACATCTCATGAACCCCATTTCTTCGGAGAAGTTGCTCGCTTTTGAGAAGATGGTCAGGAGGATCCCCCACACTATATCTTTTAAGGAAGCTTTAGAGAACCGTCCTATGGCGTGTTACTTCCAAAATTGCCGAGAAACTGAGGAAGAGATCAAGGCACTCTTTATCAAAGCCAGAAGTACACCACCTCCGATGAAACAACTGATTAAGAGGGAAGACCCAGGAAAATTTTCAGTTCCATACTCTATCTCTGGAGTTAAATTCAAAGAGTCTATCGTTGACTCGGGGGCTTGCGTCAATGTCATGTCAAGGGAAATTGCAGAGAGATTGAAAGCTGATATTCGTCCGCCCTAGACATCCCTCACATACGCAAACTGTATCACCTCACTTCCGCACGGTACAATCCCTGATTTGATGGTCACAGTAGGAGATTGTCTGGTTCCTACTGATTTTCAAGTTGTGGAGATGAGTGCAAGATCTACTACGCAGTTGATTCTTGGAAGACCGTTCATGGCTACGGTCGGTGCCATTATGGACACACCCAACAAGAAAATCTCGTTCTCATACATTGACAAGGAGGTGTACTACGAAACCATTCCTACTAAAGGAACTCCTACACGTGTCTCTTGCATCAGTGTTGTCACAGGAGAGTCGTTGGTAGTTGATCTTTTGGAAGAGCCTCCTGACGAGCCCACTACCATAAACGTTCTAGATAGTCCTTCTGTCATCACCAAGAAAGACGTCAAAACAGCTAAGCAAAGAAGAAGGTGAAGAGCAAAGGAGTAAAATGTACTCCCTCTGTGACTTTAATCCCTCAGAAGTGTGATGAGGACTCGATTGAGTACAAGGTGAAGTGCAAAGGGACCTCAAAACCATTCTCCAAGGCTAGAATCATTCTTACTCCGGAGCTGAAAGAGAAAGGAAATGAGGTTATCGAGAGCATGTTGAGTAGAACTCTGAGTCTGCAAGTATCTAGCTGTGGAACTTGCATGGGAGTAAGCTCTCAACCTCGCCCTGACTGATCACCTGAGCCAAAGTCAAGCTAATGACTAAAAACAAGCGCTTGGTGGGAGGCAACCCACTGGTAAGTTATACATAAGTTTTTCTATTATTTTTGTTTTTGATTTTTGGTTTTTGGTTTTGTGTTTCACGTGAAGAAGCAGATTCAGAAGAGCAGTATCAATCGACACAATCCCGGTATCGATCGACACCATCCACGCGACAAAGGAGCAGAAATTTGCTACGAGTATCGATCGATACCAACATGGTATCGGTCGACACCCGCCACTCAGGTAAGCCTCCTTCGATTTTCACCAATCCACTCAACTCTTCTGTGTTCTTTTACCAACTCTAGACTAGATAACATTGGGGACAGTGTTGTTTAAGTCTGGGGGAGGTAGTTGCTGACAACGTGTTTGTTTTTCTTAGAGTCAATTATTTTTGAGTCATTTGTCGTTTTATTGAGTCAAATTTGTTTTATTGAGTCAAAACCTGTTGGAGATTATGATCTTGTTCTTGAATCTATTGTTCTGACTTTGCTTCTAAGTGACCACTGTTACAGAATCAGCTCTAGATCGACTAATGAAAAATCCAAAGGCCGACCAGTTAACTAGAAGACACACATGTTTCCGACAGAGTTCTTTTAAAGCCTGAGCCAAATTTCTGCACTTCATCGACGTGGTTAGTATTCATAGAGCTTGATTCCTCTTTCATATATGACAAAGGAACCCATGTGTTTAAAGTAAAAGTATCTCTCTCCCCTGTTATAAGTTAATAAAAAATAAAAAAAAAAGCATAAAAAGATGAGATGATTTTCTCCTAAGTAGAGGGTTAGGAATGTTTCCAGCGATCCCATTATTCTACTTGGTGAGGGATGATCACACAGAGGATTGGAAGCGAGGCTAGGATTCGCCTACAACCTTTGATACATTGAGAGGGAAGAACCGGGGATTCGGTGGCAAACACCATCAATACTCGTGTCTCAAACCTTGATTTGTATATGCGAATAAATAAAAAAAAAAATAAAGAAGAAGAAAAAAAAAAGAACAAAATAAGAAATAAGTCTAGGGAGAGAAAGCGATACAAAAGTGTGAAATTGAGTGGTTCCTTGTCATAATATTGTATGGGAAAGAATCTAGAAGGTTCTTGGTATTAATCGCAGCGATGAAACTGGCGATAATGGGTTTAATTGAATGAAGCTGCGAAATAATGTGTGTAGTCTGGGAAAGCTGCGAATGTCTACGGAGAAGTACATGGTGGTTATATTTGGATCTGGTTAGGTGACATTTGGGTGCTTGGGAAAAGGGTCATTGCAGTGTTTCAAGAACAGGTGAGTCTCCGTGTTTTCAAACCTCTTTCTCTGGTTTAGTCTTCTATTTGCTTGAGGGCAAGAAAAGGCTAAGTCTGGGGGAGTTGATATATCATGGTTTTTACCCCTTTTAAGCCATGATAGAAGTCCGTTTTATAGAGTCTTTCTACTATTTTGTAGTGTTTTAGAGTCTTTTACAGGTTTTACCACGTTTGGAGCATAATTGGAGATATTGGAGCTTTCTGGAGCATTTTGGAGCAAAACAGAGATCATGTAGATGAGAAGTCGATTTGAAGCCTCATTATCGATCAATACTCACTGCAGCAAGACACATGTCGCGACTTTTATGAAGAGTTGAAGAATTGCAAAATTGCCCAGAAGACTTTATTATTTACAATTTAGCCTAAAACGTGTTTTAGCATTATAACTAGGTTTTTCAGCCATTATGGAGGCTACGCTTTATGGAACGCTTGATTATGCTTTATTCTACTCTGGTTTTGGAGAGACAACTCTGAACTCCTGTTTCTTATTGCTTTCTTTGATGATCTATTCAATCATGTTGCTTGTTTCCATCTCCATGTCTGAGTAGATCCCTTGTTAGGTTCAGGGTTCTCATAAGGGTTTTCTCTGAATGTTAGGTTAATTGAATGATTAGGATTCACCATCTGAATTAGTTCCTTGCCCTAGGTTGTTCCCATAGCTAATTCTAGGTTGACGAATCTACAACTTAGATCTTAGGATAATTGGTTAGGCACGAGAGTTCGATTAATTACCTGACAGAACCTAGGGTGAGCAAAATAACTATTTGCAAAGAGATTTGGTTTAATTGTTTTGTGAACAGATCAAACTTGAAATAAAAGTTGGTTTAGACTTTAGGATTCGCAAAGAGATTTGGAATTCTAAGATTTAGACTTAGGTAGTTTTCGCAACGAGAGTTGGTTAACTACACTTTAGTGATTTGAGTTCAAGAACCGCGCTAAATCTGAATCATGTTAGTTAGTTTATCTACATTCATTGAATTCCTGAGAAATACCCTGAGCCTATCTTCCTTCCATTTGACTTCCAACTTGTTTACTTGACGCACTTGCTTTTAATTACATCTTTTTGGTTTAGCTTAATTCTAATCTACATAATCTATTGCGTGAAATCTGGAGTTCTTGTGTTTGACCCCGACATATATTACAACAACTGCTTTAGTACTTTTAAGGTATTAATTTGAGCATATCAATCCGCTTGGATATAGCTTGAGTCCTCGTGTTGGTTAATCTGGAGAAGCCGTTACCGGACAAAATCTGCTTAAAAGTAGAACCTGAAATTTCCATCGATGTCTCCTATCCCTGGCTGCCTTCGAGGCGTCTGGTGTGTCAGAATTGGGGGCATATAGAATCCGAATGCTCTCAAATGAGAAAGGGAATGATCATCAACCCAAACCAGAATGCTGAACATATCAGAAAAAGCCCTATCAAAATTCTGCAAGCAGATCCACATGAGACGAAAGGAAGGGACAACTTGGAACTATCTAACCTATTGAGCGACCTGGAGAAGCATGTAGTTGAGAAAGTCTTCGAATCAGGAGAAACTTCAGAGGGAGTTCATGAGGCTTTAGTGGGGCAGGGGAAAACTGGTGAGGATAAAACAGAGGTTCCAACCGCAGTTCAGTCTCTGGAACCCATAACAGAGGAACCTTGGACAATCTTCGCGAGCAAGAGATCACCTTCTAAATGTGTATCAGACAAGACTTGTTTCGTTGAAGATAAGATTCCAGATATAAGCCATTCAACGGGGTTCAAGATCCTGGAAAATATAGTCGAAGAAGAGTATGAAAAAGAAGAATGAGAGATTCAAAACATTGAAGAATCGGGAGAAACCTCTAAAGAAGACGCAAACCTCGACGCTTCAGCAAAGACAAATGTCGGACCTGAAACTCGTGGAAGAACTTCAGCAATAAAGAAACCTCCCATTCCTAGAAAAGACAAACCGATTGCCCCTCAAAAACAAAACAGAAGAGCTTCTGAAAGGAAGCATTGATGATCATGAAGCCAATTTTTGCGTGGAATACAAGGGGTTTCAACAAAATGCGCAAACAAAATGTGGTTCGATCTTGGATTCATGAAACAAAACCTTCTTTTGGTTGTCTAATAGAAACTCGCGTGAAGGAAGAAAACTGCCCTAAGATCATAGATAGTGTCTTTCAAGGATGGAGCTCAACAAAAAATTACGACTACCATCGGCTAGGCCGAATTTGGGTAATCTGGTCCGACGAGGTTACGGTACTACCGCTTTTTAAAAGTCCTCAGCAAATCACAGTCTCAGTGTCTTCTCCAACAGGTATCAGATTTCTATGCTCTTGCACTTATGCTTCAAATTTCAGAAGTGAGAGAGCTATGTTATGGGATGAACTGATTCAAGTCCGAAACCATTTCATAACGGCGGAAACTCCTTGGATAGTAATGGGAGACTTCAACGAAATCTTGGCTTCTTCAGAGCATTGTAGAGCGCTGGACGCTATCTCAAATCAGTGCGGTATGAGAGAATTCCAGAATCTTGTGTTAGAATGCGATCTAGCTGACTTGGGGTTTGCAGGGCAAAACTATACATGGTGGAATCAGAGGGAAGTTGGTCCAATTGGGAAAAAACTGGATAGAGCTTTAGTCAATGGCGCTTGGCACACCAACTTCCCGCAATCATTTGCGATGTTTGAAACAAATGGAATCTCAAATCATGCAAGATGCACTGTTCGTCTTGAGAACCAGTCTACGCAGAAGCGCAGGCACTTCCAATTTTTCAACTATCTGGCTCACGACCCAAATTTTTTGCAAACGGTTTCTCAGGCTTGGGAAAAAATAGAGCCCTTGTTTCGTTCACGATCCGCCGTCCAATGCTTCCATCGCAAACAAAAGGCCCTCAAACCTCTCCTTCGAGCTCTCAACAAGGACAAATATGGTGATATAGTAAACAAAACAAAAAAGGCTTACGAACTGCTATGTCAAAAGCAAACTCAGGTCCTCATTAATCCTTCATCAGAAAACGCAGCAGCAGTGAACATGGCATAAAAAAACTGGAACCATTTCGTGGGAATTGAAGAAGATTTTTTTGGACAGAAATCGAGAATAACATAGATGCGCTTTGGAGACCAAAATACAAAGTTTTATCATCGAATAGCATCAACAAGAAGGGCGAAAAATTCGATAAAATGTTTGACTAAGGAAGACGGGGGACAAACATCAGATCTTGGTGAAGTAAAAGAAGCAGTTTTGTCTCATGTAAGAAAGTCTTTACAAGGCACAAGTAACCAGTCTCCGCTATTCACAAGTGAGTATCTCGAAGATCTCATTCCCTTCCGCTGTTCTACTGATATGGCGGACTTGTTGACGAAAGAGGTCACTGAGGCAGAAATTAAAGGAGCTCTTCTCTCAATGTCTAAGAATAAAACGCCTAGGCCGGATGAATTCACATCTGAGTTCTACACAGCAGCTTGGCCTGTGGTTGGTCGTGACATGGTGGTGGCAGTCCAATCTCTCTTCTTGTATGGCTTTATGCCAAAGGGAGTAGATGGAACAATGTTGTGTCTTGCACCAAAAAAGATAGCACCGAAAACAGTCTCGGACTACATGCCTATTGCTTGTTGCAACACCATTTACAAAATTATTTCGAAGATCATTGTCAATAGATTAAAATTGGTTCTTCCAGAGGGAATGGTCCCAAACCAAAGCGCGTTCATCAAAGGTCGTCTTCTATTAGAAAATGTTCTACTAGCTACAGAGCTTGTCAAGGATTACCATAAGGACAACATGGGACCGAGATGTACTCTAAAATTGGATGTAGCTAAGGCCTTTGATTCTGTTCGTTGGGACTTTATAATGGCAACGCTGCAAGCAATGGATTTCCTAGAAATCTTCATCATGTGGATTCGAAATTGCATCTCGACGGCTTCTTTCTCAATCCTAGTAAACGGTGATCTTGAAGGGTTTATCACTAGCACAAGGGGTTTAAGACAAGGTTGCTCACTCTCTTCTTATCTATTTGTGATTGCCATTAATGTTCTCTCTCTCTTGTTGAACAAAGCGGCCATTAAGGTTATCACCCCATGTGTAGAGAACAATGCATCACTCACCTGAGTTTTGCAGATGACATGCTGGTCTTCATGGATGGGACAACAACATCTCTACGTGGAACAATAGATGTGCTGGTAGAGTTCGAGCGAGAGTCAGGTCTTTCGATCAATGCTTCGAAATCAGCTCTGTTTATGGCAGGTATAACGCGGAGCTCAATTATGGAAGAAGCAAAAAACCTTGGAATACCTTGCGAAACCCTTCCCATCCGTTATCTGGGATTACCATTAACAACCAAGAGTATGACCAAGTTGGACTATGAACCGCTGATTGACAGAATTCTAAAACGCATGACCTCCTGGGCAAGTAAGTCGCTCTCCTTTGCAGGAAGACTCCAGCTTATCAAGTCAGTCATTGCTAGTATAACAAATTTTGGTGCTCAGCTTTCCGCTTACCAAATCGCTGCTTTGAGACTATAGAAAGTATGTGCGCAGCTTTCCTTTGGTCTGGATCACCAAATAATACAAATAAGGCGAAAGTGGCATGGGAAAAGGTTTGTAAACCCAAAAAAGAAGGTGGTCTAGGAATTCGGAAGCTCCTTGACAGCTCTCGGGTATTCTCGCTAAAACTCATCTGGATGCTATTCCACAACACCTCGTCCTTATGGGTCGCCTGGACTAGACAATATCTGCTTCGATATTCCTTATTTTGGGACGTTATTTCTACAACGAGGGGTTCTTGGATTTGGAAAAAACTGCTCAAACTTCGGCCCCTAGCAGCAGAATTCATGAAATACCAGGTACGAAACGGAGAAAATACTCACTTTTGGTTTGATAAATGGACTGATTTTGGAAGGTTGATTGACATTGGTGGGGAGTCGGGTACTCGTAACCTCGGGATTCCTCGTCAAGGCCTGGTTGCTGATGCAGTTGCAGAATCGAACTGGTCGATTCGAACATGCCGACATATCGCTATCCGTCAAGTCAGAAGAAACATCATCTCAACAAGGCTTCCTCAAGCCCAAGCGGGTTCAGACGTAATTCTTTGGAGATCAACAGGTGACAAATTTGTTGATTATTTCTCAAGCAAAAATACTTGGGAAAACATAAGAGAGCGTGGTCAAGGGATTTGGTGGAGTCATATTGCCTGGTTCAAGCAAGCTACTCCTTGTTTTGCTTTTACAACTTGGCTGGCATTGCGAAACCGATTATCGACGGGAGATAGGATGAGATCATGGGGTCTAGAGCAGCCTTGTGTTTTGTGTGGAGAGCGAAACGAGACGAGGGATCACTTGTTCTTTGCCTGCCGTTACACATTCACGGTTTGGAATATTCTCAGCAGTAAGCTTCTTCAAGGTCGCCAAAATCCAGATTGGACAATAACTTCAAGACATATGATGGAAAAAAGAGGTAACAAATTTGATGCGATCTTTGCGAAACTCTTATTTCAGGCCTGCATCTACAGAATATGGCAAGAATGAAATGGTCATAGGCACCAAAAGCGACCAAACTCTCCTACCCACCTCTTGAATGTAATAGACATGGACATCTACCATCGTTTTTGCTCGCTTTATCCGGATCAGCATACACAACACATGGAGTGGATTTCTCGATGGCAGGAGATAAGATCGACATATTGACAAGCTTTCTATTCTACGATCAAGTTCCCTAGAATCGTCCTAATCTTCTATGTTTTTAAAGTTTTCTTTCTTGAACTCTTCTTTTATTTACGGCATTCCCTCTCATAATCACCGTACTCCTGTACAAATTCACTTTGTTGATCAATAAATATTACATTTCAACAAAAAAAAAAAAAAGTTTTTGAGTGTTTCAACCATATTTCAAAG
>PKMM01008844.1:1110636-1208561 GCA_002933915.1 Eutrema heterophyllum | reverse complement strand
TCTTAGCCTAGGTTTTGAATCATTCGCATAGAAGTTTCATGTCATTTTCTTAGCATTCTAGTACTTAAGGTGTTGCATTAGGTCCTAGAGTGTCTAGCTTGTTTTAGAAGTGTATATAGGTACCTTGTGACACATTGGAGGTGATTTGGAGACATGGACTCGAGACCATTTGGCTTTGGAGCAAGGAAATGAAGTTAGAAGCAAAAGGGAAAAAACAAGGCGAGTACACCGACCCGTCCATCCAGTGTAGCCGTCCGGTGCACTCGGCCAAAGGAGAACAAGGCGTCCAGCACCGAACCGTCCGTCCAGTGCCACCGTCCGGTATGAGGACATAAACTTTTGTGCTAAGCACCGGACCAAGATCTCGTCCAGCACCGACCCACAATCCGGTGTCCCCCCTCTCTCTCGCCGAACACCGACCCGTCCGTTTGGCGCGACCATCCGGTATCAATCTTCAGGACGTTTGCACCGACCCGTCCGTCCGGTGCAGGGACAATGCTAAGCACCGGATCTCCACACCGAGCCACCGGTCGGTGCACCTCACCTCGTCCAAGGCAAACCGTTCCACACCGAGCCACCGGTCAGTGTAGAAGCCTACGACCCATTTCGACCGGGTCGGTACCCGGTTTGTACTCTAAACCTAATTTTCTTGAGGTTATCTCTTTTCTTATGCTAAAAGGCCTCTCTAAGTGTGTTCTAAGTAATTTGTAAGAGAGATCTTCTACTTTTTATGCAATCTAAGTTTGTTTTCCTTGATTTCCATCTTCTATCTTTCTTTCCTTAAACAAATCATCATCTAATCATGAGATTAAACATGTTTTTCATAGGATTTGTGGGATTCTCCATGATTAGTGAGTAATCTTTTAGGATTTGAGGGTTTGGTAGATTTAGGGTGATTCCATGGATGATTAATGATGTATAGGATTAAATTATTAGATTTCCCTTCTTGATTAGTACTCTTAATGCTAAATCTAGCTTGAGAAAGTGGATTTAGATCAAAGGGGATTTCACACCCACAAGGTGTTTGATGAAATGTCTTGATGAACTAATTAAGAGATATTCATTTCTAGTTTATGAGAGTAGTTGTGAGTGATTATTGGTTGATCTTGATTGCTAAACTTAATGCTTGCTAATTAATTATCCACAAATGAGAATTTGATCTTGGATTAGTGATTAGGAAAGGTGATTAGAGCCTTGAGAGAGGATTAGTCATAATTAGTGATATTTGCCTAGGGATTAGTATTGCTTGAGCTTTGGACATCAATAATTAGCCGTGGATCACCTTATTTCAATTATCTTATCTTCGAATTCACCTTTTTAACTTTGCATTTATCCTTGTTTAATATTGCTAGTTCTTGTTACTTGTTCTAAATTCGATTAGCTAATTAGCTTAAACACAAAAACCAACTTGCCTTGCTTGAATTAAGTAGTTATATGCATTCTTAGTGATTGAATTGAAACCCATTAGATTGATCCTCAAATACTACAATGATACGAATAGGATTTGAGTAATTGATTAGAAAAATCCTACTATCAATGGGTTATGTTATTGGAGTGATAAACGCCAGCTGGGCTCGTTCAAGTCCTAGAAGCTTCATCCACTGCATTAGTCCAGGCACTTATCTGATGTGGGTAACCAAAACAAGGACCAGAGCAATCTTGATGAGTCGTAGTTTGTGGAACATTACTGGTCACCCTATGTTCGTCGCTCTGTGGTCTCCGAAAATTACACATGAGAAGCTGCCTCTCACCAAGGCTCAAGTGATGGTTGAATTTTGTGGAATCCCTACCTCTTGTTCAATAAGGAGAGCTGTTACGTGTAGTGTAGAAACCTAGTAAGAACAATAGAAATCTGAAGATATCTCTTATTATTGACTGATAATAAAAGGTGTTACATAACTTGAGAGAAATGAATGGAGTCTCTCACCTCCCTCTCCCTTTTCCCATGATTACTCAAATATGCGATAATCTTCCCTATGGCCTTCCCATTCTATATATAGTCGTAAACCTCATAACTAATCCCTTTCCCATGGTAACAAAGTAAACCGTAAATAAAAGACTGCTTATTATAAGATAATACTAAGAATTAAAACTCTCTCATATGGCCCAACGTATCATTACCCACCTTTCAAAAATCAACCTTAATTGTCCTCAAGGTTGAAGTGTATAAACTGTTTAGCCAGTACGGCTTGAGTTCCCACGTGCATTCATAACCTGGTAGTCCATTCCATTTTACCAACAACACTTCAGGACCTGTCTTTTGTTTGTCTTGAGTCTGTAAAGTCAGTTTTTGTTCAACCTGGAGAACTCCATCTGGTGTGATTTTCTTCAAAGATGAAAATATGACCGGATGCTCTTTCATCTTCTGCTTAGTGATGTCCATGGTCTTGGGACGTCTTTCCATTGAGTGTCCTACAGCTTCTCCACGGTCCAGTGTCTCTTCAATATGATCATGCATGTTCTTTTCTTCCAACAAGAGTATTGAACCAAGCAAGCTGAATATTTGTTTGGACATGACATTTTTAAGTGTGTATGACAGCTTCAACACTATAACCGAGCATCGAACCTCCATATGTAGTCTTGTGGTTATACTGCAAGGCTGTCTAGAACCCTCATGCTCAACCAAGCTAATCCCGATCTGCCACACTTCACTTTTTCGACAAACTGTGGCCAACCTAACGTTTAGCAATGCATTTCCATCATTATGTTTGGCGTGTACCGTCTCAGCAGCAATGGCAGCCTCGTTACCAAGGGATAAGGCACATGCTCTCTTGAAGTAAGCCATTTGAATCAACTCTCTAACTAATCTAGCTTCTTCTAGATATTTAGGTAAGCACTTGCATCCCTTGTTCTTGAGTAGGCTATTTTTCATATCATCAATCCTAAATTTATACTGAACAACACTCTTAAGATAGAGGGAAAAGTTACCCGTCTCTGTAATCTGCCTAGGCTTCACCAACTTCTCACGACTTGATAATGTCACTTCAACTGCAAAGAGTGTTTTCCAAACGTGTATCTCAGAAACCACATGTTTCCTTCTCATCTTTTTCATCTTCTTCTTCTGTGTAAAGTGTAGCAGCCACATCATGTAGAGCCGAGGGCAGTTATCGTTGATTCCCTCCTTGGTATTCTTCTTTTTCTTGTGCTTGTGTCTGAACCCGTGTCTCTTTCCCATAGTCCAAAACATCTTCTTCTTTTTCTTAAGATGTTTTCCTCGTAGAAACTGATTCTTAGAGAGACTCCTTTTGATCTTTGTCTTGTGCTTGTTGTGCTTCTGTTTACGTTTCTTCCACTTGTCAAAAGTCTTCATAACTGTTTTATCCACCAAAGGCAGCTTTGCATACACCAATTGGTGAACATCTTTGTTGTGGTAGGTACCCTTTATCTCAAACTCCATATCCGTTTTGTTTTTCTTCTTTGTAAACAACAACAACAACCTTATGTTCCTCACCTGGGGAGTCTCTAAGCTCACCTTCCCACCTGCGTATATGGATCCTTTAGTCTTGGTCAACTTCCTCTTCTTTATTTTTCTCGTTGCCCTTTTCTTTACCATAGACTTTTTATCGAACAGTTGGTAGGCATATATATACCTCGATGACATCTCTCTGTTTTCCTTCGTCATGTCGCTGCATCTCTCCTCTGTGTATATCGCGAAACCCATTTTTGATCTCTTTACAGCTAAGAGTTGTCTTCCCTTTCTCTTCAGGACTCAGATTTTTCTTTGAACGCTCTTTAATCGTTAGAAAGAGCTTTTTCCATCTCTTCTTCTTTTTCTTTTTTGTTACCCTTTTGCCTCTCAGAATCATTTTATCGAACACCTGGCAGGTGTTTTTATCCATCTTGGCCTCTGACTGCTTTACTTCCTCTTGCTGGTGCGTTTTCTTTCATTCTGTGTTAACAAACCCAAACAAGTCTTCTTCCGTGAATTTACCCCTCTCATAATACTGCTCCACTCTGAGAATCCAGCTTGTAGAGTTTTCACCCTTGAACACCGGGATCTCGATCTCCTGTGTCATTGGTTCGTTATTCTTCTGTGCAACCAGGAGACGGTGTCGGAATGGAGTGGAAGTTCTTCTGAGATCCTTTGATTTGACTTGCGATAACTTCAGAAATTTGGGTCTCTTCTCCTTAGATTTTCCCAGCCTCTGAGGAACATTGATCCTTATCCATCATGAGTTTTTCCAGGCGTTCAATAATATTCATCTCACACATTTGCTTCTTCATCTCCTCGAGGGTCTTCTCCAGCGATGCGATCTTCCTCACTCCCTTTTTCAGACTCTCAACTGTTTTCTCCAGATCGATCTTCTTTGCTGATTCCATTTCTTTCCCAGATTTCGAATGGCTCTGATACCAAGTTTGTTAGTGTAGTGTAGAAACTCAGCAAGAACAATAGAAATCTGAAGATATCTCTTCTTCTTGATTGATAATAAAAGGAATCCTTTTCCCATGGTAACAAAGTAAACCGTAAATAAAAGACTGTTTATTATAAGATAATACTAAGAATTAAACGTATCAAGAGCCTAGACTGAGAGGAAGGAAACTTATGAAGTTGCTAATGCCATCTCCAATGAACCCCCAAGGTTATTACCAATTTTTTATTCATAAATTTTGGTTTAGAACCTTTTTAAGAATTTTTAAGTTTGGGTTCCTCCAACCAATGGTGGAACCTCACTTGGGGTTCTTAATTTTTTTTTTTTTTTTTTTAATTAATTTTCTTAAATTTAATTTACTTTGTAAATTAAATTATAAACATACTATATTTTATAAAACCAAAATTTTATAATATTTTATGAAATTTAAAACGTACAAAATATTGCCGAAGCTTTAGGAAGAAGAAGTTTAGAATTTTAGAATTTTAAAAAAAAAAATTAATATGTCAAAATTCCAATTCATTAATAAGTAAAAAAAAGTTTAGAATTTTAAAGTTGAAGTTATGAAAAAGTGTTTTTTTAAAAAAAGTTAATAATTTTTTTTTAAGTTAATGTTAAGAAAATCTGGCAAAAACAAAAATTATGGCAAATTAAGGGTTGACACGTGGCATGAACAGTATAAAAACCCCTTTAAAAATCGGTTCTAAAAATTCTTATTTAAGAACCGGTTCTTACAGTGTTCACAATTATTTATTTATTTTTATTTATTTTTTGGGTTAAGAACCCCTTAGCATACTCCCATTGGAGATGCTCTAAGATTCTAGTGGAAGTCGACTTGCTTAAGGAGCTGCCTCCAAAGCTTATCTCGGGGGTTAAAGAATGGCACATTTTTAGTTGGGTCTTTTAGGTGAAACGAAGATTCTTTTGGGGTTTATTTTGCATTTTCCTTGGGTTTCTGTTGCATTTTCCCCAATTCTTGGAATGTTTTTACGAAGAAACATAAACTAATCAACAATCTTTCTAATGGCACCGCAGTTGTTTAGCTTACAACAAAAATAAAACACTTGGATGTTTCAGTCTTCGTAGTATAGCTTCTTCACTACGCCCTCAAGAACACCGTCTGCCCCAAAATTACCGTTGAAGTCGTCATTGCTCACAGGACCAGGAAGCTGGAAAGAGATGGTGAAATGGCCCGGAGGACATAAGTTCTGTGTTAGCATCTTGAAGACCTGATTGTGTTTGCAGACTGTCTTCTCTCCCGTCGTTGTTGCTCCCTTTATCAGAATCTTACCGTCTGGTTCTATTTCGCAGCTGAAATCCTCTGTATGTTTTTTAAATGTCAGATTCATCAAAAAACAGGTAGAAGCACAAGGTACAAAGGTTAAGAAGCATCTCATGAACGCATATGAGCCGCGTGCAAAGGTAATATTGGAGTGAGTATGAGTAAAACGTACTTATAATGAAAGATTTAAAAACTTTTCAAAACTACATATTCTTCAGCTCCGTGCAAATAATCTTTGTTCTGAATAATGTAAATATGTTAATTGGAAGTTTGAGAGAGATATGGAAAGGATTGAGACTTACTTTCATCTCTTGAAACACCAGGCAGTGAAACACGAAAATAGTATGAGTCATCGGATTCAGCAATATCCACCAAACCAATCGTTGGTCCAATCTTCCCCATGGCTGCACTCCCCGTGAGAGCAACTCCGGATTTTGTTTGAGCGATAAAGTTATTAAACTCTGCACTTGATTCAGAAGGCAAAAATATCATTGCTGGACCTCCTCCTTTCTCTGCATTCTCATTCGCCTTGTTACCCGACATGGATGCATGACCAGTTAATGGACCGATGTAAGGCAAACTGTTCAATGGAGCCACTTCAAGAACTTGTGGGTTCCTCGTGTTTTCTGGAAAACTGTTGTTCTCTCTCATTCCATTTTGAGCACTTGAAGACCTGAAGCACAAGAATTCCTTTTTATCATACACTCGAATTTGCTATCAAACAGAATCACTTGCGAAACTACATACATACATCGATTCCTGTGAAACAGCAGCGGGTTTTATTGAATGAAAAGGCTTAATCTTGAACCATTATAAGGCTATTGCCCCGAGCACTTGCAACAAGAGGTAACTAGAATTGATAAGAGAGCAAAATATTGAACTATATAGGTCAATTAGAATTGACAACAATGACAATGGTTAAAACCAGTAGATAAACTAAGTCTTTATCCATACAAGCAATGTACACACATGACTTTAAAACATAAACTACAATTCTTCCCTCATCTACTTTTTGAATATCCACAATGCTAAGTCTTGACGGAAACACTATCAGACATAACACTTATCTCAAAATCCGATGAAATTTATCCGAAAAATTAAACCTTTTAATGCTTTCAAGCACAATATTCTTTTTTGTCGTACACTCGGATTTGCTATAAAACAGAATCACTTGCGAAACTACATACATCAATTAGCTTAAAACAGCAGCGAATTTCATTGAGTAAAAAGGCTGAATCTTGAAACATTAAAAGCTGTTGAACCGAGAATATTCAACAAGAGGTAACTAGAAGTAATAAGAGAGCAAAATATTGAGCTAATTCAAAACAATGACAATGGTTAAAGCCAGTAGACAAACTAAGTCTTTATCCATAACCACAATCCCAGATGCATATGAAAATCGAAGACCATAGTGAAATCTTGGATACATAACTATTAAAAAGGTGTACACAAGCAATGTAGATACACACTAGCAGACATTTTTTTTTTTTTTTTTTGAAAGAATGTAAAATTATTCATCCAAAAAAACTGTTTTACAACAAGTGCAACTTAATTGTTTACGAGAGTGCTAAAATTTAAGAGATTTTACATGCAGATAGTAAAGGGAATTAAGAGTCATCTAGGGAATTAAGATACACACTAGCAGACATTACACTAATCTCAAATTCCGATGAAATTATTCCAAAAAAAATAAACCTTTTGATGCTTTAATGACCACAAATTAGAGCAACGAAGAGCCAATCTTTCGGTATATGGTACTCCCTGAAGTTTTCAAACAAGGGTTTTGCCAAGAAATGAAGATCGAAAACGAAATTTTGTAAATATCATATTTTTTTGTTTAGACTTGTTTTTAAGTTTAGAATCTGAGCAAGCTTGGTGATATTCCAATTTTGGAGGTTGTTAAGCACATAAGTATTTCATCAAAGCTTAAGGCTTTCTATCGATAAAACCAACTCAAGAAAGTAGAACTTTTTTTCACAAGGATACGGACTAATTTCAAAATCAGTGCAAATAAACAAAACCCCTTAAGAAATACACAAACCTTCCGATTATTATACACTTGCGCAGAAACAAAATTGAGGCTTTTTTATAACGCAAATCACACAATCTACCTCATCGGAGATGTTGTTCAGAAGTCACCCGCTGAAATTTTCCGAGGAGCTTGTTTGGTTTAGTTTTCCTTTTTTCTTTTCTGCGAGATCGGAAGAAAAAAAAAAAAAGAGTGATCAGGTGTGTGTGTGTGTACATAGAATAGTATTTGTCGATTGGGCCTAGAGAATAGTCTTTGTCGATTGGGCCTAAAGAATAGTCTTTGTCAATTGGGCCTAAGGAATAAGGTAATAGCGGATATGGGTCGGCTAAGATATCAAAGATATCGACAGAAAAATGGTCAAGGTACAGTGTGGGATATAGATAAAACCCACACATTTGGTTTTCATTTCAGTCCATGATGTCTCTCAGTTTATTTTCGGTTCATGACATCCATCTCTTTTTCTGTATGTTTTTACTTTCCCTAGTTCAATTCACTCGGAAACTCGTCTCAACGTCTGACTAGCCATGGGCATTCGGGTCCACGGTTCGGGTTCGGATCGGTTTCTCGGGTTTTGGATATCCGAAGTTAGAAAAGATAGGATCCGTATAGGACCCGAGTAAATTTCGGTTCGGGTCTTGTTGGATTCGGGTCGAGGATTTTGGAAGAAACCCGCAATGGAACCGAAAATATTTGCTGGGTCGGTTCAGTTACGGTTTGAACTTGAAACCCCCGAATTACCTGAGAAACCAAGATTTTCAGTTCGGTTTATGTAAGATTTTTTTCCGAATAACCCAATTAACCCGACAAAACCCGAATTACCCATAAAAAACCAAAAAAAACAAACAAGCCAAAATGACAAATTTCAATCCGAAAGTATGCAAAATAGAAACTACAAAGTACAATCTAACACAGAGAGGGCAAGACACAATATTCAAAAGAGTAGAAGACATTGAAACAAGTTGAACAACAAAATCGGTTCAAAAATCCAAACACAAGATAAGAAAACTTAACCAAATCATGTAAACACGTGAAAACACATAACATAACCATTATCTCATTGTCACATAACTCTCATTGCTTGGAAGATTGTATCTTAGACTCTAAACTCTCTGTTGTCGATCCTATAAAGAAAAAAAAACAATAGTTACTATGATTAACAATAGTTAGTTTAGAGTGTTACTCTTTCACAAGTCAATGAAAACGTGATCAACACAATTCATAACTCAAAAAAATGATAAGAGATAGAGTATTACCTTATAACCGAATAGGAGTCTCTTAATTTAAGTTTTCAAAGCTGCATTGAGATTCATATTCTGAAAACAATTGAAAGAATAGAAAGTTATAAACATAAAACGTCAAAGCACAATTGTAAAGAGACTTCAAACTTCAAAGAACAGAATTTACCTCTTTGAAGTTCATCTTGCGATTCAATGTCAGCCAAGCATTTTTTCTTTAGTAACCACTCCTCTTTCATTTAAGTGAATTTCACACTTCAACCAATGTTCTGTGCACATTAGCACTTCAATCATGTAGTGAGTCAAACAACTCCGATATGGGTCTAAGATTCTACCACTAGTGCTAAATACATACTCTGATGCAACAAAAGACATCTGCATTGCAAGCACATCCCTAGCCATTTAAGATAAAGTAGGGAACTTAGAACTGTTCAGCTTCCACCATCCCAAGACATAATTTTCTGTTTCAAACATGTTTTTCTTTGGAGTTTCACATTTCTCCTTCAAATATAGATCCAACTTCAAACTTGCATCTTCACTTCCTAATTCATCTACCATATCTTTGTACACAAAATCCATTCTTTCATATCCACTCTCAAAATCTAAATCCATTTTTGTCAAACACAGTACATGTAGCATGTTCTTGCGACTCTTGAGTCTCTTGACCACTCCGAGACTCAATTCCTGCGGATTTAGATGATGCCTCAGTTCTGGTCACATTGCTGTTATACTCCTCAAACAGTTTCTTCATAGCCGCCATGACAGATGCATAAAGCTCCTTACATTCTGGACTATCTTTTCCATAAATCCTCTCAAAGCAAAGTGTAGCAAACTTCATTTTGTTACTTGGGTCTAAGATACTAGCTATGATCAAAAGCCTATTGATTTCCTTCAACCCATCCCAATACTTATCAAATTTGTCTCTCATATCTCTGGCCTTTGTCCTTAATATTACACCAGGATCATTGCTCAGCTTAATCAAATTTCTTTCAATAGTCACAATTTCATTATAGCACTTGTACGAGTTGACTGAAGAAGATGCTGAAACAACTAACGTAGAATTGTAAAAGATGACGAGAAATCTCACTAACCTTTCAACTGAATCCCAATCATCTTTTGTTGCCGGCCCAACCCTTTTTCCCTCCATTTTTCTTGAAAGAAATCATTATACAGCTTATCTTCTGCTTCCATTCTATCAAAACCTGACCTGAACTTAAGAGCTCTTGTAAGCATGTGGTAGGTTGAATTCAATCTTGTTTTGCAGTCCAAAGATAAACTTCCTCTTGTCATATTTGCTTATTCCACTCTTAGGTCGAATGCCTTCAATCTGTTTGTAGAAGCTCTCACATATTAAACACCATTATGAATCGCATAAACACTTTTTGATCAATTTCATGCAAACCATCTTTAACAACTAAGTTAATGATATGAGCAGCACAACGCACATGCAGGTATTCACCTCCTAAAATCAATGAATTATTACTAACTGAGTTAAATGCCTCCTTAAATCTCCTTAGAGCAGAAGTGTGGTTGTGGCATTGTCAACCGTGATTGTGAAGACCTTCTTTATTCCCCAATCAGCCAAACACTCAAGCAAAACAAATGAAATAGTAGACCCCTTATGATCTGCGATGTTCATAAAGCCTATGATCAACTTCTTTAGATTCCACTTTGCATCAATAAAGTGTGTTGTGATAACCATGTAGCTAGCTCCTGTCGTGGGAGCAACCCAAATATTTGTTGTAAGAGAGACCATTTGCTTATTAGCAATATTATCAACAAGAACTTTCTTCATAGCTGCTTTCTTCTTAACATACATTTCAACAATGTCTCTAGTGGCTGTTCTCCGAGATTTAGTCTTGTGAAGATTCACCCGATTGCAAAAATATTTCCAAGCCAGACTTTCAATATATGCAAGCTGTAATTCACCCAAAACAAGCAACTGATTAAGAGCTTCCCTAAAAAGCTCTTCATAAACTTTTGACAACTTCAGATTATCACTTTCATCTTCAGGAGTTATAACATTCTGCCTCTGCTTTTTACTTTCCTGCCATACAATGTGTTCCTTGCAGATTGTCAGATGGTTCTTCAAACTTGAAGTTCCTTTTGAAGTGGCACAGCCCATAGATCTACCACACTAATGACATATGCATGTATTCACATCCTCCTTGGTTCTTGTAAAGTGTTCACATACATACGACCTTGTGCTTGTATTCTTCTTCTTCTTCGACTTATTTGGAGGTGAACTAGCTCAACTTCTAGGAATTTCTTTCCTTTTGTTTCCACTTGCAGGAATAGTCCTGATATCATCTGCGATTTCTTCTACTTCATCATCATCCTTTGCGTGAGGTGAGGAAGAATCCATCTGCGTAAACAAAAACATGAGTCAATTGTTAAACACTTAAACTTCATACCGTTATGTAAAATACATGAAGCTGCATAAACACTAGTGATTCATCCTGTAGATTATCGCAATTGTAGTTCTAATCTCTCACCATCAAACAAAAATCTCTCACTAAACAAGTAAACATCATTAAACTTCAACCTCTTCTGCAAACAACTAAACACGAAAGACAAACCAGAAAAGAACCGAGAGTTCAGAAAATCAATCAAAAAAGTGAAAAGCATAGAACCAGAAGCAATTAGGGACATAGATTGTTCGAGTCTTCGAGACATAGATTGCTCAAGACAAAGATTGCTCGACAAATCAAACATAAAACCAATTCAGAAATTGCTCGAGAAATGAGATGGAGATTACCTGAGATTGTATTCTCGATGAAGATGAATGAGGGGAACGACATAATATATAATTTATGGTTTCCAGATTTCCTTATTTGAGTATTATTAAACACTTAAAAAGAAACAATTTGGAAAGGGGAAGAGGAATTGACGGTTTCTCGATCAGAGATGTATGTAGATCTGAATTACATAATCATATATGCATATGTAAATGACTATATGCGATATATACATATATAGTATGTTATAATATTCGGTTATCCGATCGGATATCGGGTTATACCCGAACCAATCCGAAAACCGTATTAAATTCATACAGGTTTCGATCGGTTTTTGGTTATAAACTGAATTCAACCCGAACCCTATTTTTTGGGTCGGGTTGCACGGGTGCGGATTATATGCCAATGCCTACGTCTGACTATGATTTGGTTAAGACTGATTTAAATATATTAATATATAAAAAACCGTAAAAAGCGTTTCATGGCACCAATTGCTTTTTTCGACTATCTCTCATATTACATATTCACTCTTCACAAAAACTAGAGTTTAATCTTCTTCTCTAAAACAAGCGATTGCAGGAGACAAATAAGCAAATCCCAAAAAACCTATGTCATTATCACAACAAAGGGTCCTCGCGAGCACCGTTTAGTTCTCCCCATCAGATTTCGTAATTCCTTTGGCGGTCTTATCAAACCGCACGCCTGCAAATTTCAAATCCAATTACTTGTTTCATGTTTCTTTTGCTCGATTTTTTGTTTTCTTTCCCATTTGTTTGTTTTTCCGGCGGTACCGTTTTCCGTTTTCTTTCCCGATTGGTTGGCTTTTCGGCTGTTTGATTTGCGACGGTTTGATTTTCCATTTGTTTTAAGTTCCGGCGGTTTGATGTTCTCACCGTTTATTTTCTCGGTCTGTTTGATTTACCGTTTTAGTCTTTGTTATATTAAACCGGAAAGCCTTCGTTTTTACCACATTTTATTATTCGATTTTTTTATTTTTTTTTGTGGAATTTGGAAGGATTTACCTTCGTTTTTATAATTTGTTTGTAATTTTATATCAAAAGGATTAGGATGAAATTTTACGAAATAGATGGAATTTGTGAGGATTTTCAGTTTTGGAAGGATTTACCGCCTTACACCGTCTCATTTATCAAAGGATCTGGAAGGATATATTATACCGCATCTCTTTCGTTTTTCTACTCTTATTAACCAATTGACCAACAACCGTGTATGTGTTTAGGGATTGCAATTCCCAAAATTTTCATTTTAATCACACTTTCTATTTCATGTTAGTTTGGTATTTAATTGTTCGCAATTTTTGGGCCTTTGATCTGCTCTTCTCATTTATTCATATATTACTTTATTTTTCTCAGTAATATTACGCGCCATCCAATGGACAACGAAAGTTCCCTACCCAGTCGATTGTTCGCATTAGACCACTATCTTGTTTGGACAAAGATAAATGTGTACTTGAAGCATGAATACCTCCCGACCATTTTATCTACGGTTGAGGGATCATAGCTCAAAGACTAGTTATTATCCTCATGCTTTGGCCAGTTATTAAGCATTCCTCCCTGCAAAGCTTCATTTTCCGGCAAACTTGTCCATTGATTTCTTTGCCAGTAAACAAATTATGTGTACGTATATTCAGTCATTCTTATATAAACATATACGTATATATATATATAACACCACATCATTCTCTTTGATATATGCAAATAATAACTCGCAAAACCAGGGAGATGTGGATGCTTTTTGCTGGGAAACCAATCATATTCAAATAAGAGAATTTTCCATAGTCATTGGACTACCATGCGGCAATATCCATATTAGGAGTAGGTTTAGTTCAAGTAACTCCATGTTACAAGTCTCAGAAGAAGCGGCTATTTGGTGATGTTGAGGAGAACCTGACCACATATGAGGTTTTGCAAATGCTGGTTACCAACAAAAACTAGCCTAGATGGAAAAAATATGCCCTTCCTTTAATTATCATAGTTGACAGAGTTCTCACCAGCAAGAAAAACACGCCTACTCGAGCCAAGTCAAGAACCATTGATATGAAAAAGTACATAGAATTTATTTGCAAGTACCCTTGGGATTGACTATCTTTTGAGCAGGCCCTGGATTTGATCACTGGGTTTAGATATGCTTGTGACGTTCCACACGTCACTGCCAAGTTAACGCAATCTTCTTGTATTGTTCATGGTTTCCCTCTAGCTATCTAACTACTAGTGTTTGAAGCTATACCTTCCATAAGGAGTCTAGTCTCAGTCTCTGACGACGAAAGTGTAATCACTCAAAATTCTATTAGGCACCTTGCAAAACTAAAGCTAATCCACACAATGAACTTAAGGAGATGTGAGGCGCATAAGGAGGTAAGTGATGCGATCGGATTGGTATCCTAACTTCAGGTTTTAAATTTATAAACCTAAAAATTGCAAGTGCACATGTGTGCGTTGTAGGACTTAAGGTATCGATCCACATGGAGGGAATGTTTTTCCGTGAGACATTCGAGAGAGAATTAACAAGGAAGTCTAAAACGAAAATAAGGTTTTGTAAGGTTTTTGTGTCGAAAATTGTAAAGAACAAAAAACGGAAAATTGCTTGTAAACTTAGGTATGAATATCGATGGCATAAACTAAAAGGGATAAACGATTTGTAAACTATAATAAAACGATGTTGGGTCGAAAGGGATATCTTATGGGATGTTTGATTAAATCACGATACATAAGCTCTTCGTAACAATGATTCTAGTAACTCCACGAACTAAACAGAATAAATGGCGTAGCCTACTTTCGTACATCCTACGCACCATTAACTTATATACTCGACCGATAGCTTTCACTACAAGAAAACAGCGTTTTAGCGACTACAGAAATAGTCGCTATTTAGTCACTAAAACCCGACTTATGACTAAATAGCGACTAAACAATGTAGTCGTTAATTCTTAGTCGCTAAAGTATGTAGTCGTAAAAATAATCGCCAAATGGCGACTACTTTACTACTACACCCTATGAATAGTGCAATAGTCGTAAAATAGTCGTAAGATTTAGTGACTATCTACCGACTATTCTATGACTAATTGAACGACTATTTGTAAAAAAAATAATTAAAAAAAAAACAAATTTTTTTTTATTTATTAAAATAATTAATTACAAAAAATGAAAATAAAATAAAAAATGAAAAATGGAAACAAAGAAAAAAAAAGATCGAAGATCTTCTCCCTCACCGGCGCCGCTTCGATCTTCTTCTCCCTCGCCGGCGCCGAGGAAACCCATCCTCCTCCACCGTCTCATCCGCTCTCCTCCGCCACCGTCTCCTCCGCTCTCCTTCGCCATTGTATCCTCCGCTCTCTTCCGACACCGTATCCTCCGCTCTCTTCCGACACCGTATCCTCCGCTCTCCTCCGCCACCATCTCCGCCGCTTTCACCACCGCAATAGGTTCAACAGCACCGCTGTTTCTCCTCCTCACTCTTTCCATTTGCCGCTCAACAGCTCGGCAAAACCCTCGTGTCTCCGCCTCTTTCCTACTCCAACCTTCCAAAATCCCAATAAATGAAACCCCAAAAAATCCATCGATCGTTAGAAAATAGGCCAGAAAGAAGAAAACTCACGGCATAAGCCGTTGACAATCCCGCCATTCGCCAGAACATCTTTCCAGCTCGAGAAAACGTCGAATTCCCCCGCGTCCACAGAGATTGGGATCTCCGAAACCCTAACAAGACAAGGGAAATTTCGCCCAGAAATAGAAGGAGGAAGACTCGATGGGGAAGCTAATCCGAAACTTAGAATCTGTAATCGCTGTGAGAGGGAAGAAAATCTCAAAAACTCGATCTGAGATCGAAGAGATGGGATGTGAGCGACGAAGAGCACCTTCAATTGCGGGAGGGTCGTGCTTAGAGATAGAAGGAAGACAAAAAAAAAAAGTTTACATGTGTTTCTGTAAAAACCGAATTAATTTATTTTTGCTATTTCCGTACGAAGCAGTGGTCGATATTTCAACATTGCGCGTTAGTTGTGAGAAATATTTATTACACTTAAAAGTTTGTATTATAAATACTGTGTTGACAATAAGAAAAGATACCACATTACTTGTTTTTTTTTTTTAACCTCTATTTTCACGAATTCTGACAAAAAAAAAACACTTTTTCAAAAATTACAAGATCTTGACGAATTAATGAACTTAAATAGTTAGTACAATGTTGGTACGAGACACTAAACCAAAAGATTAAGTGATAGTTATTGGTTTATGGATTTTAATTGATTTTGATATCTAAACAAAATCAAAATCATGTGTTATTGGATCATTGATTTAAAATTTTATATCAAAATTATATGTTATTGGTTCTATGATTTTTAAATCCTAATTAATCCTTATCAAAAATTCTATGTTATTGGTTTTGTGATTTTTAAATTCTAACTAAAATCAAGTGTTATTTAATACTAAGATTTACAATATAGATTTAATTTTGCATTAATGAATTTAGAAAAATATACAAAAAAATTAAATATAAAGAAAAACCTACGATTCACAAATATTAATTGAAATCCACATGTTAGATTTTGAAATCAGTGAATTTTACAAAGATTTATAAATTATATATAAAATTTTAAATCAATTAAAATATATAAAATATTAAGTGAACCACGCGGTGTTTAGAGCTTATTTGACAATGGTTTGACAATGGTTTAATAGGTTGTTACAAGTTGTTAAACAAAATACTAGTTGACAAAAAAATACTAGTGTATATAACCGTGTTCATGTTGCGATCTTTGATCGTCAAGATCATCTTTGAGAAATCTACGGATCATGCAATTCTTTGATGTACAAACTTATGCTGGATTGCTCGATTCCATTATGACTACCAAGACGGAGGATCAATCACACCGATTGATACGAACTCGTAAATCTCTTGACGAATCTAATATCTATATTTTCCAAAGCTCGCATGTAATTGTTTTTTGTTTGTTGTTAACTAGGGGGGATTAGGGCCTAGACCCTAATCCTCACCCCTGGGCCCGGATTAAGAGCTAGAGGTTTAGGGTTTAAGGTTAAAGTTTTGTGTTTGGGGTTTAGAATTTAAGATTTATAAATGATTAAATTAAAAAATTGTAAGTGTTGATTTTTATGTATATTATTTGATATTTATGTGTAAGATCTAGTTTACAATTTAAGATTTAGAGTTTATGATTAAGAGTTAGAGGTTTAGGGTTTAGGGTTAAGGTTTGTGTTTGGGGTTAAGGATTTATAAAAATCGAGTATAGTCGGAAATTAGTCACCAAAATGGCGACTATTATGCGACTACTGTGCGACCCGCCGAAATAATCGCATATTAGTCGCTAAATTAGCGACTATTAGGCGACTATTATTTCCCGTCTGAAATATAGTCGTAAATTAGTCGTAAAATAGCGACTTACTGTAGCGACTATGTTCTTTAGTCGTAAAACAGCGACTAAATTACGACCAAATTGTATTAGTCGCCAAATAGTCGCCAATTTCCGACGAGTTAGAGACCGATGTAAGATCGTCGGAAATTGGTCGGAATTCTAGACCAATTTCTGACGAAATAGATCCGTTAATCTGTCTGTTGCATTAGCCATTTTATAGCCATTTGCGATTATAGAACCGGTCGGAAATCGGTCGGAAACCAGTCGAAAATACGCGGAAAATTCATTATAAATATCTCTCCACCCTCATTCACAACTTACAAAAAAAAAACTTAGAAAATGTCTTTTTCAAATCCAAACCCTTATGATTATTTTCGATCGTAGATGGATAAACCACGGCAAGATCCAGCGACGAATCAACTGACGGATGAGTATGCACAAGGTGTTGAGGAATTCATGACATTTGCGACAAACAATAGCATGACGTCGGAATACGGTATATTGTATTGTCCATGTACTAAATGTCAGAATCATAGATTAGTCTCTATTAAGGAAGTATGGAATGGGTTTTTGCCGGGTTACAAGGTTTGGTATACGCACGGAGAAACTGATTCATTGGTGCAATATTATTGTAGTAGTTTTAATTATTCGGGTAGGATAGAGGAACCAACATCGGAAGTAGATGCAAACGTTCAGATGGTGAATGATGCGTTTCGTGAAAACGTACCATCATATGTTCAGGATGGTATTGGAATAGAGGAACCTAATTTGGAAGCTCGGAAGTTTTTTTATATGTTAGATGCAGCTAAGCATCCACTATACGAAGGATGTAGAGAGGGAATATCGCCTTTATCAATTGCAAGTAGGTTGATGACTATAAAGACCGATTTCAACTTGGCGGAGGATTGTGTGGATGCGATAGCTGATTTTGTGAAAGATATTTTACCTGAAGATAATATCTCACCGGCTTCATACTACGAGGTTCAGAAACTTGTAGCTGGTCTTGGATTGCCGTATCAGATGATAGATGTGTGCATCGACGATTGTATGATTTACTGGAGAAATGACGAAAACCGTCTCAAGTGTCGTTTTTGTCAGAAACCTCGGTATCAGGAAACGGGTGGCAGAGTACCAGTTCCACATAAACGGATGTTGTATTTGCCGGTAATAGAGAGGTTGAAGAGGTTATATCAATCTGAGCGCACGGCAGGACCTATGAGATGGCATGCAAAGCATAACTCAGATGGAAAGATTGTTCATCCCTCAGATGCAGAAGCGTGGAAATATTTTCAAGAGGTCTATCTTAGTTTTGTGTATGAGCCAAGGAACGTATACCTCGGGTTATCAACAGATGGATTCAACCCTTTTGGGAAACATGGGAGGCAATATTCATTGTGGCCAGTAATCGTCACACCTTACAATTTCCTGCCTTGTTTGTGCAAGAAACGAGAGTTTTTGTTCCTCACGATTCTCGTCCCCGGACCGGAGCATCCTAAGAGATCCCTTGATATTTTCTTGCAGCCATTAATTTATGAGTTGAAAATGTTATGGAAAGATGGTGTTCAAGCGTTCGATGTTTCTCTCCAACAGAATTTCACGATGCGTGCGGTACTTATGTGGATCATAAGTGATTTTCCAGCATATGGTATGCTATCTGGATGGTCGACTCATGGAAGGTTGGCGTGCCCTTATTGTCAAGATAACACTGATGCGTTCCAGTTAAAGCACGGTCGAAAGACTTCTTGGTTCGACTGTCATCGACGATTTATACCGCATGATCATCCATATCGTCGGAGCACGACATTGTTTAAAAAGGGTAAAAAAGTATTTGATGGTCCACCTCCTGAGCCGGATGGGAATAACATCATCACTCAGTTGAGAGATTTTGGTGCTGAGAAGACGGTTTTATGTGGTAGTAATGGTCATTTTCCCGTAGACGGTTGTGGCGAGTACCACAATTGGAACAAGATGAGTATTTTTTTGGATTTGCCATATTGGAAGAACCATCTGCTGCGCCATAATCTAGATGTCATGCACATTGAAAAAACGTTTTTGACAACATCATGAATACTATTCTAAATGTGCAAGGGAAGACGAAAGATAATTTGAAGGCCAGATTGGACTTGCCAGATATTTGTTCGCGGAAGGACCTCCATGTAATGGCGAACGGAAAATCACTGCCCCCCGCTTTCCGTTTGGATGAGCCTTCAAAGGAGGAGTTCTTTGACTGGATTACGCATAGTGTTCAATTCCCAGACGAATACGCATCTAACTTTCGAATTGCGTTAATATTGGAGAAGAGAAGTTTTCAGGGATGAATAGTCATGATTGTCACGTTGTCATGCAACGCCTCCTTCCATTTGCTTTTGCCGGTCTTCTTCCTAGAAACGTCCATGGAGCTATTGCAGGTATATACATTTACAAAATTATATATAGTTCAATATATATATATATATATTATCTAAATTTTGCTAATTTTTTTTTATCATTTATGCAGGGATCGGTGCATTCTTCCGAGATCTATGTACGAGATCACTTACATCAGACGGTATCGATACCAGTTCTCCAATGCAACCTCGAGAAAATATTTTCACCAGCATTTTTTTATGTTATGGAACATCTTTCTATTCATCTCCCTAGGGAAGCAGCACTTGGTAGGCCAGTTCAATATCGATGGATGTATCCTTTTGAGCGGTATATGTTCTACCTAAAGAAAAAGGTGAAAAATCTTGCAAGAGTCGAGGGTTCTATTGTTGCACAGAGCATTAATGAAGAAGCATCCAACTTTCCGAGCTACTACTTTCCATCTTCGGTGAAGACTAAAAGTAGATGACCTGCACGGCATGATGATGGAGGAGAAAAACCGCCGTATCCGGTATATGTCCCAAATCTATTTGCACAGATTGGAAGGCTTAGTGGAAAAGGGAGGCCTCGGCGACTAACAGAGGAGGAACAAAGACATTTGCATACATATATTCTGACAAACTACAACGACGTTTTGGAATATGAGAGGTACGTACCTGATTTTGATGTTTAGTAATTACCAAAAATCTTTGATAGTATTTTTGCATAATGTATTTGTTTTATTCACAAGATATACATGGACCAAATTCGTAATTGGTTTCCAAATTGCACAGAGGATGAGCTTGCGGTCCGTAAACAGAATGAATTCTCGGGTTGGTTGCAATATTACGTAAGTGCTCGATTTCCCTCAATTTAACTAAATTTCACATGTTTACATTAGCACATATTGTTTACGATTGTCCACACTTTGTACAGGTTCATCAGATGACTACTACCGGGGTAGAATTTCCCATGTGGTTAGTTGAGATGGTGTGTGGCCCTACTTTTGTTCCAAGTGTTTATCCGATGTATTGCACTCGAGGGTATGCTTTTAAGGCTTATCGTGAAGGGAGCTCAAGGACAACATGCAATTACGGTATATCGTCTACATCCGGAGAATTTGTCTACTACGGTGTACTCCGCGAAATATTAGAAGTCAAATATCCAGGAATGGTTGGTTTGAGGTGCATTGTGTTCTATTGCGATTGGTATGATCCAGTGGAAGGTCTACGTCAGGACGAATTCGGTGTAACATCTATTCACTCTGGAAAGCAACATCGGAAATACGATCCATTTATTCTTGCTTCACATGCGGACCAGGTTTCCTACATTCGATACCCCCGGGTTAAGAACAAGCAAGACCCGTGGGTTGCAGTAACGTCGATACAACCAAGAGAAATGATATCTGGTGTTTCCGAGCATGACCCTTTACAGGAAACTCCAATTGGTAACTTAGGTGAGATCGAGCAGTCTCTTGAGGTTGACCTTGTGGTTGACTTCACCGGTATGGGCTGGGATTACGAAGTATTTGAGGATTCTGAAGAAGAGAGAGGAGAATTTGATGACGATTCCGATTCAGCAACTTCAGATTATTCATCGGAATCAGAATAATTTTGTAACAAATTTTTTATATCCATTTATTTTTAAGTAAAACATTTTAGAAACTTTTCCATATGCATTAATTAATTGTAAGAATTTTTTTAATGAGGATTCCGATTCAGCTACTTCAGATAATTATTCGGAATCAGAATAAATTTGTTAAAAATTTAGAAAATTTTCCATATGCATTAATTATTCGGAATCAGAATAAATTTGTTAAAAATTTTAGAAAATTTTCCATATGCATTAATTATTCGGACTCAGAATAAATTTTTTTTATTCCGTTTTTCCGACTGTTTTCTGACCAGCTATAGTATTATATGTGGTCGGAAATTAGTCGGAAATTCCAGACCAATTTCCGACCATTTGTAAATATGTTTCATCATACTCACAATAAACGTGTTATGGAACAATTTTTAATACTCGTAGGAAATTGGGCGGAAATTTCCGACCAATTTCCGACCATTTGGGGTTTCGAAACCTCAAATCGCAAAAATTTGATTACAGTTATGTTTGCTAGGGTTATATATGATATTTTGAAATAATTCAATGTCTAACTATCTTAAGAATCAATATTTTTGAGCATTTAATCAAAACCTTACAAGAAAACGAAAAGTATAAGTATAAGTTCTATGTTTCGTTAAGAGAGGTTAAACCCGTTCTCCTATCGATTCATAAAAATCTTCATATACTTTATTATATGTTTACCTTGCCAGATAGTTTTAAGACATAAGATGTTTAGATATTTTTTAAAACTTATACGGTATTATAATTTAGGATTTCATATCCTAAACCCTCTATGGTCGGATATTGGTCGGAAATTTCCGACCAATTTCCGACGAATATTAAATTATTCGACATTAACAAGTGTTTAATGCCCAATCAAATGACATGCAATTTTGTATACCGGTCATAAATTGGTCAGGAATTGCCGACCAATTTCCGACCATACTAAAAAATAACCGGGAAATATACTGCGCGAAACAAAATTGGATGAAATTTATTTAGGCGGTTTATTAAAAATTTCCGACTAGATCCCGACCGTATGGGTCGGTCGGGAATCGATTTCATTAAATCGAAAACTGTTCTTCTTCTTCCTCATTTCCTTTCCTTTCATCTTCTCTTCTTCTTTAGATCTCTTCTCTCCTCTCTCGTCGCCGCCCTCCCCTCGTCGCCACCGTCCAAAGAAGAAGGTATCTTCTCTTCTCTCTTTTCTTCTTCCTCTTCTCTTCCTCTTCTCTTCTCTTCTCCTTGATAACTCCTCTCTCTTCTTCTTTAGGTCGCCGCCGCCACCGTCGGAGGCTTATCGCCGGAATTCCTCCACGCCGCCGCCCACCTGTAGCAATGTAAGATTATTAATTTTTTTTCCCTAATTCATTTTGTTAAATTAGTTAATTAGGTTTGTTAGATTTGTTAGGTTTGTTAGATTTTAGGTTAGATTGTTGGTTAAATATGAAAGGTTAGAATATAGGTTAGATTGTTGTTAGGTTAATATTGTAGATATTGTGTTTGAATATTTTAGAAAACATTTCTTGAAAAAATTAGGAAAATATTTTTGTGTTAATTCAAAAATAGTTTTAAGTATTTCACAAGTGATTTTTTTTTAAAGAATATTAGAACATTTTTCTGCATTTTACAAGTGATTTTAAATATTTTTACAAGTGATTTTAAATGTTATAAGTGCTTTTAATTTTTTAAAGAATATTAGTAATTTTTTTGCATTTTACAAGTGATTTTCAAAATTTTTAATGTTATATAAAACGTTTTTGGCAAAAAAAACAAATTCAGAATTTCCATAATTTTTTTTCCGTTTTTTGGAAATATTTTTTGTATTTTCTACATTTTTAATAATTTTAACAACTAACAACTTTTCGTTTTTTTTTCTAGATCGTACGAGGGTTTCGATAACATTCGCCGCGGTGGTTCGTCTCGAGGCATGCAACCACATCAACATAGCGGTTCGCCATCGGAGACTTGTCCAAGACAAAGTTCGAATGTCCCGGAGTCGCACAGTCAAGCTCCTCCAATCATGTCCATCGAGGAGTTAGTCCAACAACCGGGGGACTTGCACATCCGGCTCGATCAACGTCTAATTGGAAGATCGGCATGGTAAAATTAATATATATATATATATATATATATATTTTTAATGTCAAATTGTTTATAGTTTTTCTTTTTTGTAGGTTTGGTATATCGAACAACGGGATTCGCAAGTCCGTTTTGAGGATGTTGCATTCGATCCTTGACAGTTATGATTACAGTTATGTTTGCTAGGGTTAGATATGATATTTTGAAATAATTTAATGTCTAACTATCTTAAGAATCAATATTTTTGAGTATTTAATCAAAACCTTACAAGAAAACGAAAAGTGTAAGTATAAGTTCTATGTTTCGTTAAGAGAGGTTAAACCCGTTCTCCTATCGATTCATAAAAATCGTCATATACTTTATTATATGTTTACCTTGCCAGATAGTTTTAAGACATAAGATGTTTAGATGTTTTTTAAAGCTTATACGGTATTATAATTTAGGATTTCATACCCTAAACCCTCTATGGTCGTATAAGAAGTTTTTAGATATCCCGTATGAAGAGAAGCAAATTTGGTTTAGACAATTTGCGGTAAGTTGTAAATTACTAAATTTTTTAATATATTTATATGTTTTTTAAATATTTTGATAAGTTTTTATTTCTATTTTCTTAGCAAGAGTTTACATGGCATCACTCCGACACGACTACAATTGAAAAGGAGTTTATGAAGGAGGCGTACGCAGTTCAAGAGATACATGAACGAGTGGAAGCAAAAGTGGAGGAAGAGCCAAGACAAACCGAAAGGCTTGAACCCTTCAGTTTGGGAAGACTACAAACCATATTGGCACCCCGCGACAGAGAAAACCTCGAAGACTAATTCGGGAAACCGAAAGAGTGATCGCTCCGGTAAGGGACAGTACGTCCACAACTCCGGTTTGACCAGCTTGCGGACCCGAGAAATACAATTGGTAATCTTTTATTGTTTACATTGTTTTCTATATATTAATTGTTGAATTATTTATTAATATTTAAATTTATTCGTTTTGTTAGACAAATGAGGCCGGAGTTGTCCGTCCGAATCACTTGGACTTGATGAAGACATGCCACACGAACAAGACAACCGAGGTTATTCAGGATCCCCTTATGAGGGAGAACTACAAGAACGTGACGAAGAAGAAGGATGACCTGACCAATCAGCCACAAGCCGACTCCTCCTCTTCCTTCGAGATGTCGCGGGAAGAGGTCAACCATCTCGTTATCAACGTATGTTTTTTTTTTTTTCATGTAGTTTTATATAAAAAAATTATAATGTTCTAATTTACTTCTAATTTCTACAGGAATTTCCCCTTGATAAAAAAAGGCGGCGTCGCGGGGGTTTGGGTAAGGTCTCGGTTATGGAAGCCGGGGCTTCGGGTTCTCCTTATTTCTGTGAAGATCTCGTCCGGCAGAATGAAGAGCTGAAGTCAAAAGTAGCAGCTTCGGAGGTGGCGAATGCGGACACCGAAATGCAGCTTACCGAGGCAAGGTCAGAAATCGCTGGCCTGTCGGATTGGATGAAAGCGAAGTTCTCGGATTTCCCGGGGATGGGAAGGGGAAGAAGGGAAACGAGAACAGGATCGGGATCGGGAACGGGGATTTAATTTTAATGTTTTTGTAATTTCAAAAAAATTTTATTTTATTTCAAAAAAATTATTATATTTTAATTTTAATTTTCTTTTTCAAATTATTAATTTAATTTAATTTAATTTAATTTAAAACAAAATCATTAATTTAAAGAATTTTAAAAAATACTGTTTTTTAATTACCCGTCGGTAATTGGTTGGAAATATCCGGTCCGGATTTAGTTGGAAATTATCCGGTCCGGAATTTGTCGGGAATTATCGGGTCCGGAATTGGTCGGAAATTATCCGGTCCGGAATAGATCGGAAATTTGTCCTCGGAATTATGTCGGAATATCGTCGGGAATTTCCGACGCTTATTACCATCGGGAATTAGTCTAGAATTTCGTCCCGTCGGGAAATCGTCGGGAATTCCCCGACTATTAATATTCGTCGGAATCCGGTCAGGAAATATGGTGGTCGGAAATTGGTCGGAAATTTCCGACGAATTTTGATTTCCGACGCTCTGGTCCCGACGGGACAAATTGGTCAGAAATCTCTCTGGAAAGCCGTTTTCTGACGGTTTCCCGACCGATATGGCCGTCGGGAATCGGATGTTTTCTTGTAGTGAAAGAACAAAAACCTTGACAAAAGTAATGCAAAAACTAAACTAAAAATGGTGTACAAGCACAAAAATTATACACACGAAATTAGGTCTCTAAAACAAATATTTATAGGTCTTCTCTCTTGTTTTCGTCGGTCTTTAAGGTTTTGAGTTGACGGGATTTGAACGGGCTTTGAAAATGGGCTTACGGGACCGAACATGGGCTAGCCGTAGGTCCATGGACTCTGACCGCGGCAAATCACTCCTTGGCCGCGTGTGGAGAGCTTCTGCCCGCGGTGAACTTCCTCTTGGCCACGGGTGGAGATTCTCTGGGGGTGGTCGGATGGGATGTCTTGATCTTAATGTATCTTTTGATTGAACCATTGGATCGTCCTTAAATCAGTTGGAATGGAAAGGTAGCTGGTCCTTCTTGAATATCTCTGAAATTGGGCTGGATGAGACGGTGAGAAGAACCTCTTTGGCAATTGAACTTCTGACGGTTTGACTCTGAGCCGAAAATCTGGTTTTCCTCCAATTTGCAATGCTTTTGCCTAAGTAACCTGGAAAGAGTTTTGAAACTACAAATATGCGAAAATCATGATAAAAACATGTAAAAGCGAATAAAACACTTATTAAAGTGTTCTAAAATAAGCGGTAAAATGGATAAAAATACGGTGTTATATGTAAGATGTAATATACGTACATTACCTCATTCTCTTATTTTTTTATTACATCATCCCATTATATATTAGTTAATTCCCTCTATGTACGTTATCTCATTCCTTCTCGCGTAAATTACGTAATACCCAATACATACACTGATTCCTTCTGTTTCGCATACATTACGTAATTTCTGTATACGAACATTGATACTGTCAAATATACATACATTTTATATTGTACTGATAATATTTATGATCATGTATGTTTACTCTCTGTGCAGATTTGGATTGACCCAATCATTGACATGGACAACACACTTTCAAATAACTTGCTTACATGGCTTGACAAAGTCGACGATCTCAAAGTAGACCACATTAAGGATCTGTTGAGATCTATCAGTTCAGAGAGGATGAATGGTTTAGTGGCAATGACTCCTGCCCGAAAATTTCAAGAAAAATTGTTAGAAAGCAAAAGCAAGTTGTAGAAGAAGAAAAAGTTAACGAGCTTCCAAAAATTAAAAAAATTACCAACAATTAAATAAAAAAATTTAATTCTCAAAAAAAAATTAGAAAGGATTAAATTACTGCGAAACATTTGAACCACGTCTCGATAACGTCGTCCGGAACCGCAGACCAATTGTGGTGAGACTTCTCGAAATAGGCTTTAATGGTCTCAGACACACTCCGTCCAACTTTGTTATCTTCCTTAAACATGAGAAATAAAACTACAATTATCAGTAAAAAAAATAATTACCAAAAAATAAGAAAACAAAAATTAATCTTACGTACCAAAAAGTGTTAGGCGACCGTCACATATCTAACCGGGGTAAACCATCATGACCCGGCGAACGCAAAATATCCTCGACCGTCAATTCCGCATATAACAAAGGGGTCGAGGTGCTGGTGCTGGTGTATGTGGAGGTGGCGGCGGCGCCGCTAGTGCGGACCCAGAATTCGGAACCACGGACGGTGTGGCAGAATATGACGGGACCTCACGCGATAGTGAGTTTTACGTGGCGCCATATATATCTAAAAAATTATATAAAATTATTTAATAACAAGATTAACGAATATCAACAATATAATCTAATAATTCCAATCCTATCTAATAATTATCTAATTACAAAAAAAAAACATACCTTAGAGAGAGAGAGCTTGTAGAGAGAGAGGGAGATTGTGAAATTATGAGTGAAGAATAAATCTTGGATCGTATATATAGAGTTTGTTGCCGTCGTAATTTTGATGGTAATTTATGACGATTTTACGACGGATCCGTCGGAATATTGAAACCGAAAATTCAACCAATCATTATTTTTCCCCCATGCAGGAAATTTCCCCCCCACGCGGTAAAATTAATTTTTCATTACGACTGCGCCGTCGTAAAATCGTCGTAAATTACCATCGAAATTACGACGGATCCATCGTAATCTCGTCGTTATATAAGAAATCTATACCCTAAACCTTAAATTACAATATACAAATTCGTCGTGTATTAACGAAGTATATTTGTGTATCCAAGACTTCTCAAAGTAAACAACAAATTCAATAATGATGATTGAATCTAATTTATGGAAAATTTCTTTATCTTACATAATAATGTATAGCGTTCGTTCTTATAAGTTTATTCGAAACATTGACAAAGTATATGTAATTGATTTTTGTGATAACTCAAATATTTTTATACAAGAGTAGAGAACTTATGTAAAACAAGCTAAACGATGAAAAACCAAACCTATACAACATATTTTAACCCTAAACCCTAAATTTTATGGTTGAGGGTTTACGACGACATTACGACGGTTTAAGACATAATCGTCGTAATGTTGTCGTAAACTTTAAACCATAAAATTTGAATTCCCGGTTAAGGGTTTACGACGACATTAAGACGATTATGTCTTAAATCGTCGTAATGATGTCGTAAACCCTTAACCGGGAATTCAAATTTTATGGTTTAAAGTTTACGACGGCATTATGACGATTATGTCTTAAATCGTCGTAATGTCGTCGTAATACTGATAATGCGGAGATAATCGGAGATGGGATCGAAAAGACTCCTGGAGGTCTAATATTACCCAAACCATAAAATTCCAGAGTTAGGGTAATTTTCGACCTCTGGGAATCCTTACGATCCCATCTCCGATTATCTCCAATCATTTTCCGATTATCCCATATTCGGTATTTTTATTATACAAATTAAGCAATTACAAAAAGTAAATCAATCAGATTAATCATCATCTTCGTCGGTTTCATCATCTTCGTCGGTTTCATCATCTTCAGGTTCATCATCATCGTCACTCTCTTCAAACTCATCGGAATCACCTTCTTCTTATGTGTCGTCAGGTAGATATTCAAGTTGCATGTTTCAGGGACCAATTAGAAGAACGTTGTCTGTAATCTCTGGTTCTGTAATGTGACGGCAAGAATCTTGTTGCATTGGAAGATCATCAACACCAACAATTTTACCCCTTGGAGCTATTTTAATAACCGATAACCAGGTGGGCCCAGTGATTCGAACTCGCGGATATGGTACGAACGTTACTTGTTCTGCTTGTGATGTTAGGATAAATGGTTCAAACTTGTTGTATCGTCGTGATTTATTGACGTCGACCACACCAAATTTGTTAATTCGCACCCCTCGACCGACTGTTGGATCTAACCAATCACTTTTGAAGAGAATGCATTTCATACTAACCAAGTCGGGGTACTCCACTTCGATTATTTCCTGCAATACCCCATAAAAATCTATTTCACCCCTAACACATACTCCATAGTTGGTAGTTGCCCGACGAACGCCGTACTTGTATGTATGAAACACATAACCATGGGTGAAATACATGGGTGCAGTCGTTATCTTCCCGAGGGGGCCTTGGAGTAACTCATGAAACCATATTGGATATGCGGGGTCGCCATGATCCACCTATAAAAGGCATATCGATAAGTGTGCATGTTAGATTGAGTATTGATCTAATTAAATGAAATATTTATAACTATATATATTACTTACTTGCGTCTTCAACCACTTAGCAANTATATATATACCCTTATTTATATTATAATCAATTATATAATGAACTATATATAATTGATTATTAATTAGTGGATAATTAAATAGTTACGTTACCTCTCGTAAGGACTCACTTCCTCGCAGTTTAGGAAGATGTTCGTATGTGCGTTGTGCCTATCACTCTCGTTAGACCACCAAACTTCTTTCAACTTTTCACTAAGACGACCGATTGGTGAGAAGATGTCTGGGACACCCTCTACTGCATAAGTTTTTCCCACACCACCATCATCATATCGTCGGGGAGCCCGTTTGCGTGTGCGGACTTTTGTAACGAAATAGTATGAAGTGAAGTGTGAAGTTTCTTCTGTCAAACTTCCCGCAACAATTGATCCTTCAACCCTTGCTAGATTTTTTGCCTTTCCCTTTAAATGTTTCATGAAGCGCTCAAATGGGTACATCCACCTAAACTGAACAGGCCCGCCTAGTTCTGCTTCATGAGGGAGATGAATGGGAAGATGTTCTATAACATCAAAAAACGCCGGGGGGAATATCTTCTCCAAATTGCACAACAATATTGGAATATTAGCAGCCAGCTGTGCAATTACATCTTCTGACAATGTCTGTGTACTAAGATCCTGGAAAAACGCTCTGATGCCTGCAAAATCAAAATTATATATTGTAATATTTGAACATATATATAATTATAATATCCACAATTTTATATGTGATAATACGATGTATCTTACCTCCAATTGCTTCATGAACATTTCCTAGAAGGAGTTCAGCAAATGCGAAAGGAAGTAATCATTGCATAAACATGTGGCAGTCATGACTATTCATCCCTGAAAATTTTTCTCCTTTCTCAACAGATTTAGCAAGATTGGATACGTACCCATCAGGAAACTTTACGTCAGATGAAACCCAATTGAACAACGATGCATTTTCTTCTGCACCCAACCGAAATATAAGAACTGATGATTTCCCATTGCTCATTATGTGAAACTCATTTCTGTTGCAAATATCGGGCAAGTCCAACCTTGAATTTCCATTGTCTTTGGTTCTTCCTTTCACGTTTAACATTGTATGCATGATGTTATCAAAAACGTTTTTCTCAATGTGCATGACATCAAGATTGTGTCTCAGCAGATGATCTTTCCAGTACGGAAGTTCCCAAAAAATTATTTTCTTGTGCCAATTGTGATTGACCCCGTATCCATCAAGCATATTAGCCGGAGTGTGCCAATTTCCCCCATGATTCACTGTTTCTAATCCCCTAAAATGATATATTTGCGCTTCTAGATCTTCCCCAGATAGATACACTGGTGGAGGGACACGCACGATTTTGTTCTTCCTAAACAGCCGCTTGTTTCTCCGATATGGATGGTTGATTGGTAGAAACCGGCGGTGACAGTCAAACTAGCATGTTTTTCGACCATGTTTCAGCTGAAACGCATCTGTCCGATCGAGGCAATAAGGACAAGATAACCTCCCATGCGTCGTCCAACCTGATAGCATTTCGTATGCAGGGAAATCGTTTATTGTCCACATAAGCACCGCACACATCGTAAATATTTTTTTCCTCGAACAGTCATATGTACGAACTCATGTATACCACAATTGTTTCAACTCATGTATGAGAGGCTGCAAAAACACATCAAGGGGCCTCTTTGGATTATTGGGACCAGGGACTAAAATATTCAGGAATAGAAATTCCGTTTGCATGCACATATCTGAGGGAAGGTTATAAGGCGTTACGATAACTGGCCACAAAGAATATTGCCTACCAGACATACCGAATGGACTAAATCCATCAGTGCAAAGACCAAGATACACATTTTGCTTAGATTTAGCAAAGTCTGGGTGTACCGTGTTAAAGTGTTTCCAAGTTTTTGCATCTGACGGGTAAGTCACTTCTCCTTCTCTCTGTAAATGTTCTGCATGCCACCTCATCGATGCAGCTGTCCTTTCAGATTGATACAATCGTTTCATCCTATCAGTTACTTGAAGATACCACATCCGTTGGTACAATATCTTACTACGCCCAGAAGTTTGCGGCCTAAATCTCGGTTTTTGGCAAAATCGACATTCCTGCAGCTTATCGTCATCTTTCCAAGAAAGCATACAATTGTCGACACATACATCTATCATCTCTGAAGGCAACCCAAGACTAAACACCAACTTCTGTATCTTATAGTATGTTTCGGCAGCCAAATTATCCTTTGGCAAATACTCTTTAATAAGATCAGCCCAATAATCTATGCAAACCTCAGCTAAGTTATGATCAGTTTTAATTGTCATCATCCTAGCTGCTAACGACAATTTAGACTGACCTTCTCTACATCCATCGTAGAGTGGCTGATTTGCAGCATCTAGCATATCATAAAATCGCTTCGCATCTACGTTGGGTTCCTAAACACTATTATCAGCATTTGTTTCATGAAATGCATCAGTAACCATGTCATGCATCCTATCATGATCTTGACCCTGATCATGTTGACCATGATGATGATAACTACTAGTACCCTGATCATTTGATTCATCAAAATCTACATGACCTTGATAATTACTACTACAATCAACTTGATTCCTTTCAAAACCCTCTCCATGTTGATACCAAACATAATATTGCGGCATAAACCTTCTATTTAGTAAATGCTTCAACACCGTCTCAATAAAAATATATCTCGTATTCTTTCATTTACGACAAGGACAGAACATCTTACCGCTTTCCAAGGTTGTTTGCATATTTCCGGCCTAATACATGAATATTTCAAGCCCCTCTTTGAATTCTGTCGTCAACGCTCCCTCCGAATCCTTTTGCGTATACATCCATCTTTGTAGATCGTATATAGACATTTTATATAAATATATTTTATAATTTTTTTTTTTGTTATTAGTGTTTCTTTTTTTTTTAAACTTTCATTTGACGTTAGGATGTATTTATAGAAATTTTTCAAAATTACCAACGGATTTACAACAAATTTACATCGGATTTACGACGTATATTTCGATGTAAATGATTAGGTAAACCTATTAAAAACGTGTTCTACCTAACTGGAAAAAATCAACGTGAAATCGTCGTTACTTTAAATCGAATTCTGATGTAAAATTACATCGACTTTGCAACATAATATGCGGAAGTCATATTCGTCGTAAAGCCGATGTAACGTTACATCGATATTACGACGATATTAAAAATCGTCGTATAATCGTCGTAATGTCGTTGTCAAAGTACGACGATTATACGACGACAAATATTTACGACGAATTTACATCGAATACATATTTCGTCATAATGTCGATGTAAAGTTACATCGTCGTCGTAAGGCCGTTGGAAATAGACAGTTTTCTTGTAGTGACCCATCGTCGTCAACATTTGATAAGAAATTCAGGGAAGGAGTACGAAGGTCTTCCAGACAGTATCACTAATTATGGTATATTTAATGAGTCCCAACTTCGTAACAACCCTGACAGGACCAAGAAAAAAGTTGCCAACGAGGTTGATAATTATGACCAAGACCACCACATTAGTTCGATTAATGTACATATCGTATTTGATAGCTGTAAAGAATTTATATGTAGGACGAGAAGATGGAGTACGATGATATCGATCAAAACGGAAACCACATATTATCCAAGGAATACGACTATTTACAAGGGCTCACGGAGAACTCAATCATGATAATCAATTTGGTAACCATACATACTAAGCGATTGTCAACTTATTCAGGATCGTCAAATCCTTAATTGCCATTTATATATATTTTTCACAGTGTAAAGTTGTGTTTCTTGATTGGCAGGTCTTAAATTAGTTGGACGAAGAGATTGCGAAGGAGAAGAGGCACAAGAGGATAATGAACATGCTAACGAACCGGTGAATGCAAAGGTCATTGAACATAATAAGGCTCAAAACAATGCAAATAATCTACTTAAGGAGGACTTAAAGGTGAATGCAAAGGAGATGGCAAAGGAGGACTTAACAATGTCCCAAGGGAGGAGATCCCCTTTGAAAATAGCTTTGATGTTGATGCTTACCAATCTTCTGCTGGAGTGGACCACAATGGACACACATCTGGCAAAATTTCCCTGTCCGAAGACAAGAACAAAGTTGTGGATGTGTTGTTGGAAATACCATCCGAGGAGGGACGTCACAATCTATATCTGATGGTCGTACACAAACACCACCATGTCCAGGTAATTTTTTTTTTTTTACAACTTATTTGATAATTACACAGTTGAGAGTTGCATGTTGATACCTTGGAAAATCACAACTTATTTAATAATTACACATGACTTGAACAAAAGTGCAATTGCAGACAATAGCTCGTGCACCGATGGGGGTAGCGTTGAAAGATTTCACATGGTCGATAGAGAAATGGTATAACCAAGAAGAAGAGTTTGGACAAAGACACATGCAATGACCGTTAGAATGAAAGAAAATTGAATTAGTGGTCACAAAATAACCGATGATTCCATTGATACTGGTACATCGGTGGAACCTTATGATCCAATGGAAAAAGTTGACAATCAGAGATTTGATGGGTTCCACTTTTATGCTGCTTGACGACCCCAATCTTTAAGTTAAAACATTTTCTTAAGTAGACACTTGGTCGCCTTAGCTAATCTCCACTTATAATCCCCTTATTTTGGTGTACTAACATATTCAGTAGACGTCCTTTTACGAACTAAATTCTTCATCGACTTAGCTAAGCCACAATGTTGTGTTCATAGCACGGTTAGACTCATTTTATTTTGTATCTTTACACAAAGTATTACCCCATCAGTACAAATGCTCATCAATATACATGTACACTTCACAATTTATATATCTTCGTTTTGCAGCACATGAAGATGCTATGTAACATGTTGTAGAAAAAGCACAGGGAAGACTTGATCAAGTATAAATGTGTTGTCGTTGACTCCATGTTGCCTATCATGTTTTCAAACTAGTTCAAGGCATTTCAAGCAGCGAAGAAACAAAGAAGACTTCGGATGGCACAAAATGCTCATAGATATTGCCAATGGAGATATCCCACACCACATGTCTAACCTGAAAGGTTTAAGGATGTTGAAATCATATACACGCTTATGAAATGGTGCCAAAAAAAATTTGGTAGTCCTTGAGATCAATAGCATCTCCAACACAGTGAAAATTTATGATCCTTACATAGACGGCAAAAGAGATGCTACCGCCAAAAAGGTATTGGCTCCACTGCTGGAAATGCTTCCTCACCTTGCAAAGTCCGTCTATAAAGGTCCAAAGAAATCAGCCCCACTCTATCTCCGTTCAAGTAATGATCACATCCTTCACTCTTTATGTACATTTATAATACCAAAACTCTTATAACTCACTAACAAGAAACTATATGTCTATGACAATGAAATTTATTGAAATCAAATCTCTCCAACTGTCGTACACGGCCATGACAGACATTGATGAATTTGTTGTTGACGACCGGAAGAAGAAGTACGTGTTAGACCTATATGAGAAGGTTGTAGCTCCCATACTTTAACATGTGGACATTGATATTTGCATAATTTACATGTCTTTAGCATGCATTTTATTTAACAATTTAGATCATTCGCACACTAGTTCATATCTTTCTTTAGCATTTTAGTCTTTGTTAGAGTTTAGGGTCTTGCATTTAGGTCCTAGTGAGTCTTGCATGTTTTGGAATGATTTCTAGGGGCTTGGAGGCATTTTGATGGAGACGGGAAGCCTTGGAACCGAGCACATCCGATCTTGGGAGGAAAATAAGAAGGCTAGAAGAACAAGAGGAGTCTCCAGAAGGCACACCGATCCATCATGGGTCGGTGCTGTGGGTCGGTATCTTCACAGGAGAAGACACCAACACGAGAAGAGAAGCACACCGACCGCCTCTGAATCAGTGTGCTGGGTCGGTATCTTCACAGAAGAAAGCTGAGCCAAAGAGATGAAGTGCCGGACGAGTATACCGATCCAACCTAGATCGGTGCTCTGGATCGGTGTTGACACAGGAAGAAATGCCAAACCAAGAAGAAGATTGCACCGATCCGTTCTAGCTCGGTGCCACGCATCGGCATAAACCCAGCTCAGCTCGATATGAAAGCTCAGGAAATTAGCACCGATCCATTCTCGATCGGTGCCACGGGTCGGTGCTAACCCAGCCTTTCCCGATCATCTTCATCTAGACGTTCGTGCCAGCCGAAACCCGCATCCTGCACATGGCCCATCTCACATCCGGATGGCCGTGCGGTAGAAGAGATTTAGCACCGATCACCAGCACCAATCCAGAGTCGATCGGTGCTAAATCCCTAGAACCATTTTACCCATACCCGACCGGGTCAATACCCGGTTTGTTCCGGGTTGACCCGGTTCGCCCAGATTTACTATATATTGTCTAAACCTAATTTTCTAGGACTAAGTCTTTTTCTTAAGCAAAAACCTCTCTAAGTGTGTTTGAGAATAATTTTGTAAGAGATTGAGCCTTTTGATTTATGCAAATTGAGTATTGATTTCCTTGATTCTACCTATCTATCTTCTATTTTCTAATCATCCAATCATTTGATCATGGGTTTTAACTTTTCTTTTATGGGATTTGTTGAAACCATGGTGATTAGTGAGTAGTTCTTAGAGTTTGAGGATGGGATAGGTTTAGGGTGATTCCAAGGTTCATTCATGATGCTTAGGGTTAGATTATCTTATTTCCCTTCTTGATTAGTGATCCTAATGCTAGAATTGGGCTTGAGAGAGTCAATATAGATCAAGGGGCATTTCACACCCACAAGGTGTTCGATGAAATGCTTTGACGAACTAATCAAGAGATATTCATTCCTAGTCTATGAGAGTAGCTGTCTAGGGTGTGTTATTTGGTTGATCTTGAATATTTGCACCTAATGCTTGTTAGTTAGCAATTCACAAATGAGAGTTTGATCTTGGATTAGTAATTTGCATGGTGATTAATGTCTTGAGAGAGAATTAGTCACACTTAATGATCATTGCCTAGGGATAACCTTGTTTGAGTATTGAGCATCATGAATTAGTCTTGGATCATCTAAAATCGATTACCCCATCCTTGAATTCGTTTATATCTATTGCATTGCAACTTGTTTAATTTGCTATTTCTTGTTCTTGCTTTAATTTTTCTAGTTCATTAGCTAATTCATAAACCCCTCTTTGTTTAGCTTAACTTAAGAAGTGTTTTGCATTCTTATTGCCTTGAAATCTTGCCCATTTGGATTCGATACCTCATATACTACATAATATATTGAGTAATTGACTCAAAGACTTGCAAAAGTCGATTATCAATTTGGCGCTGTTGCCGATTAGGTTTTGATTTCAACATTGAGATTTAGCTTCTTTTTGAGATTAAGTTTTGTTTTCTTTTTGATTACTAATGTCTTTCACTTTCCATTGCTATCTCTCAATCTTATAGGTGTATGAACTTGCGAAGTCGGGGTCCAACGAATTTGATTGATAGAGTGGACGACATTCGTGCTTTGGAGAGAGAACTCGCAAGAGCAAGGAGACAAAGGGAAAGACAACTTCACGTCGAACGTTTGGGTATTGAGAACTTAGACGACGTGCCGATTGGTAACAACAACGGGCAATTTGCCAATCAACACGGCAATGGTGGTAATGGAAACCACCACGCCCAAGGTGGACACGCCCCACACGTCCCACCACCACCCGCCCGGCAAGTGAGAGCCCCTAACCATCCCCCAAGGGCTCAAAACGTGGTTGGCGCGGGTGATGCCACCAACGCTCATCAAAACCGTCAAGGGATCCAAGCCCCTCCGGTGGAGAACAATAACTTCAAAGTAAAGGCGGGGTTGATTAATATGGTTCAATGCAACAAATTCCACGGCCTATCTATGGAGGACCCGTTAGATCATATTGATCAATTCGATAGGATATGCGGGCTCACCAAGATGAACATTGTCTCGGAAGACGGTTTAAAGCTAAGACTCTTCCCATTCTCCCTTGGAGATAAGGCACATCAATGGGAGAAGAATCTACCTCAAGGCTCCATCACGTCTTGCGATGATTGCAAGCGAGCTTTCCTTGCTAAGATTTTCTCACCGGCCCGAACCGCCAAGTTGAGGAACAAAATCTCTAGCTTCACCCAAAGATCCAATGAGTCTTTCGACAAAGCGTGGGAAAGGGTTCGAAGCTACACTTATCAATGCCCTCATCACGGTTTCTCAAATGTATCTCTCTTAAGCACCCTCTACCGTAGTGCTTTGCCCAAGATAAGGATGCTTCTAGACACGGCCTCCAATGGGAACTTCTTGGCCAAAGATGTTGACAAAGCCATGGAACTAGTTGAGAATCTAGCTCAAAGCGACGAGACTTATGGAGATGACTACGATAGAGCAACCCGAATGACTAGCGATTTAGAAGAGCAAAAGAGGACCAGGGAAATAAAGAGCCTTAATGACAAGATTGACAAGCTTCTAAGCTCTTCCCAAAAGCAGGTTCATTTTGTTGGGGACTATGAGGACAACCAAGGTTATCAAGATGAAGTTGTGGACTTGAGCACACAAGAGGAGATAAATTATGTGGCTAACTAAGGCTACCAACGGGGTGGATTCAACGACAACTACCGCAACCACCCTAACTTCTCTTACCGGAACCCAAATGTGGAGAATCCACAAGATCAAGTGTATCCTCAACAACACCAAGGCAACCAAGGTGGCCAACAAAGGAACTTCACTTCCCAACAACAAGGTCAAGCTTCCAACAACCAAGGCTATGTTCCCAAGAATACTTTTCAAGGGAACCAAGGCGGGTTTCAAGCCAAAGCACCTTTCATTGCTCCACCCGGTTTTCAACAAGGCTTTACGCCTCAAGGTCAAGCAACTACGTCTAAACCGCAAGAGCTTGACTTGAACACCATGTTTCAACAACTTCTCAAGGGACAAGCGGAGATCAATACAAGGGTAGATTGTTCTTACAACGATCTAAATTCCAAGCTTGAGACATTGAGCACCAAAGTTAAGCAACTTGAAGGCAAAGGAGCCGCTTCTTCTTCACGGTCACAAAGTTAACTACCGGGAAAGCCCGAGACCAACCCAAGGAGTATGTAAACGCCATCGCACTACGAAGTGGCACGGTCCTACCCACTACAGAATCCCCTTCTAATCTCAATGAGGACATTGAGAACCAAAGTGGGGGGGGGGGGTGGAACTTGAGACTCAAAACGAGGTGGTAGTTGAAGACACGGTTTTGGAAGACAAAGACAAGGGTACACGGGTTGAAGAGATCAAGACCAAGGTTGTTTCTCAAGAGAAGCCCAAGAAGAGATAAACTTTGTTTGTCCCACCACCATCTTATGTGCCAAAGCTTACGTTTCCCGGACGCTTCAAGAAGCAATTGTTGGAAAAGTACAAGGCGGTGTTTGATAGACAAATGGCGAAGGTTGAGCTTACCATGCCTTTAGTGGATGCATTCTTGCTTGTGCCTCAATATGCCAAATACCTCAAGGATGCCGTGAAAGAAAGAGCTAAAGAGATGGAATCCATGGTGGTATTGACTCATGAGTGTAGTGCCATCATCCAAAAGAAGGTGGTACCCAAAAAACTTGGAGATCCGGGTAGTTTCACTCTCCCATGTGCTTTGGGACCTCTTGCATTCGACAATTGTCTTTGTGATTTGGGTGCTAGTGTGAGTCTAATGCCGTTCTCCGTTGCTAAGAGATTGGGATTCACGAAGTACAAGGCTTGTAGAATCTCCTTGATACTTACGGATAGAAGCGTGAGAGTACCAATTGGGCTACTTGAAGACTTACTAATCGCGGTTGGATATTTCATTGTTCCAACGGATTTCGTGGTCTTGGAAATGGACGAAGAACCGAAAGACCCTTTGATCTTTGGGAGACCCTTCTTGGCAACCGCGGGAGCAATCATCGACGTGAGGAAGAGCAAGATTGACTTGCATTTGGGTAAAGATGAGGTGCTTGAATTCAACATTAAATGTCATGAAGAAACCCACTATAGACGGTCAATGCTTCTACATCGAGATCATTGATGAATTGGCGGATGAACTCATTGAAGAGTTGAATCTTGAGGATGGTTTGCAAGTTGCTTTAACTAAGGATCATGGTGAACATGGGTATTTGAATGATGCTGGTGAGGGGTACAAGTTGATTTTGGACTCACACAAGCCCATGGTTAAAGAAGCTTCGTTCATTGATTTGAGTCTTCGAGGAATGAAGAGTGAAGACGGTTCTACATTGGGTTTGATACAAGAGAGCTTTGCTTTCGAAGTGGATCAAGTGGAGGCCGTGGTAGAAGCTAGCAATGGTAAGTCTAGCGTGGACGACGATTGGAGTGAGCGCAAGGCGCCTAAGGTGGACCTCAAACCGCTTCCTACAGGACTAAGGTACGCTTTCTTAGGTCCTAATGAGTCATATTCGGTCATTGTTAATGATAGCCTTAGTGGTGATGAGTTATCCGCTGTATTGCATGAGTTGCGTAAGTTTAGGAGAGCCATTGGATATTCACTCGATTATATCAAAGACATATCTCCTACACTTTGCACTCACGCATACATCTAGAAGATGAAACGAGGACCTCCATAGAACATCAAAGACGGTTAAACCCAAATTTGAAAGAAGTTGTTAAAAAGGAGATCCTCAAACTTCTAGACGCGGGAATCATATATCTGATCTCGGATAGCACATGGGTTTCCCCGGTGCACGTGGTTCCCAAAAAGGATCATAGGATGTGCATAGACTATAGGAAGTTGAACTCCGCATCTAGAAAATATCATTTTTCTTTACCGTTTATTGATCAAATGTTGGAACGATTAGCAAACCACCCATTCTATTGCTTTTTGGATGGTTATTCGGGATTCTTTCAAATTCTCATTCACCCGAATGACCAAGAGAAGACGACATTTACATGTCCTTATGGCACATTTACTTATCGAAGGATGCCGTTTGGACTATGTAACGCACCCGCCACATTTCAAAGGTGCATGATGTTGATCTTCTCGGATCTAATTGAGGAGTGGTCGAGGTCTTCATGGACGACTTCTCGGTCTATGGCTCCTCGTTCTCTTCTTGTTTGTCCAATCTTTGTAGGGTTCTCGCAAGATGTGAAGAAATTGGGAGAAATGCCACTTTATGGTGCGGGAAGGCATAGTGTTGGGACATAAGATCTCGGAAAGGGGCATTGAGGTTGATAAAGCGAAGATTGAAGTCATGATGAGTCTAGAGCCTCCAAACTCGGTCACTAGTGTTTGAAGCTTCTTGGGACATGCAGGTTTCTACCGTCGTGTTATCAAGGATTTCTCAAAGATCGCGCGTCCTCTCACACGGCTCCTTTGCAAAGAAGTGGAGTTCAAGTTTGATGAAGAATATCTTGCGGCGTTTTTGGAGATCAAGAGGGCTCTTGTGAGCGCACCAATAGTTCAAGGTCCGGATTGGGAATTACCGTTTGAATCATGTGTGATGCAAGTGACTACGCGGTGGGCGCGGTTCTCGGTCAAAAGAAAGACAAGAAGATGCACGTGATCCACTATGCTAGTAGGACACTTGATGATACACAAGGAAGGTACGCTACCACGGAGAAAGAGCTTCTTGCGGTTGTGTTTGCTATCGAGAAGTTTAGGTCTTATATGGTTGGCTCCAAGATCATCGTCTACACGGATCATGCCGCATTGAGGCATACATATGCTAAGAAAGACACCAAGCCAAGGCTCTTGAGGTGGATCTTGCTACTTTAAGAATTTGATATGGAGATTGTCGACAAGAATGGTATTCAGAATGGAGTTGCGGATCACTTGTCTATAATGCGCATTGAAGATCTTGTGCCAATCGACGACTCACTCCCCGAGGAGCAATTGATGTTGGTAAGTGTTTTGAGGAAAGGAGTTGAGGCCGTGAGAGTTTTTGAGGATGTTAAGGGATTGACGGATGGAAAGCTACCTTGGTTTGCAGATTTGGTAAATTACTTGGCTTGTGGAAGAGAACTGCCCAATTTGGAAGGCTACAAGAAGAAGAAGTTCTTTCATGACGTCACAAGGTACTATTAGGATGAACTGTTCTTATATAAGTTGTGTTCGGATGGCTTATATTGAAGGTGTGTGGCGGAAGAAGAAAATACTGGGATCTTGTTCTGTTGTCATGGCTCGGCCTATGGAGGTCATTTTGCTTCGTTCAAGACGGCGACAAAGGTTCTCCAATCCGGTTTTTGGTGGCCTAGTTTGTTCAAGGACGTTCATGCTTTTGTCATCGCTTGTGACACATGCCAAAGAAAGGGTAACATTGCTAGGAGGGATGAGATGCCTCAAAATCCCATTCTTGAGGTCGAAATCTTTGACGTATGGGGTATAGACTTTATGGGACCATTCCCTTCTTCGTATGGGAACCAATATATCTTGGTAGCGGTGGCCTACGTGTCTAAATGGGTTGAAGCAATCGCAAGTCCAACCAATGATGCTAAGGTAGTTCTCAAGCTCTTGAAGTCCATCATTTTTCCGAGGTTTGGGGTTCCAAGGGTCGTGACTAGCGATGGAAGTAGCCACTTCATCAACAAGGTTTTCGAGAGTCTACTCAAGAAGCACGGGGTTAAACATAAAGTGGCCACACCATATCACCCTCAAACAAGCGGCCAAGTGGAGGTTTCAAAACGACAAATCAAGGCTATATTGGAGAAGACCATGGGTAGTTCGAGAAAGGATTGGGCTAAGAAGCTAGACGATGCATTGTGGGCATACCGGACGGCATTCAAAACACCCCTCGGGACTACACCGTTCAATCTTCTCTACGGGAAGTCATGCCACTTACCGCTCGAGCTTGAGTACAAGGCCTTGTGGGCCGTAAAGCTACTGAACTTTGATCTCAAAACGGCACAAGAGAGGTGTTTGATCCAACTTCAAGAAGTTGATGAGATTAGGCTTGAAGCTTATGAGAGCTCCAAGATCTACAAAGAAAGGAATAAGGCTTTCCACGACAAGAAGATTGTGCGCAAGGACTTCAAGGAAGGAGACCAAGTCTTGCTCTTCAACTCGCGCCTCAAGTTGTTTCCCGGGAAGCTACGGTCTAGATGGTCAGGTCCCTTTGTGATAAAAGAAGTGAGGTCTTATGGAGCCGTTGTTCTTGTAAATAAGAATGGGGAAGAATTTGTTGCAAACGGCCAAAGACTTAAACCGTACCACGCCAATGAAATCATTAAGGAGGGAGTCTCACATCCCCTTGATGATGCTTCTCACGCTTAATTGCGGTAACCAACGTCGAACTTAGTGACGTTAAACAAAGTGCTCTTGAGAGACACCCCAAGCTTATCCTTGTACATACCTTTCATTTTATGTTTTTATTTCTTTTCTAGATCATTTTGATGCTTTTTGCTAGATGTTCTTCAGGTCTAAATGGGCTAAGAGGTCTTGGATTGAGGAACAAGGAGATGGGCAATGGAGAAACCAAAATCTGGAAGACTACACCGACCCATCATGGGTCGGTACAGTGGATCGGTACAGTGGATCGGTGCTAAGGCAGGAGGTTTCTTTTGCCAAGGAATGCATTGCCGGACGAGCATACCGATCCATTCTGGATCGGTGCTCTGGGTCGGTGTTGAGGCAGGGAGCTTCGCCGCTCAAGCACAACGCTCATCGCTGGGGCACACCGATCCATTCCAGATCGGCGTTTTGGATCGATGTGCGGGGTCAAAGAAGTTCGCACCGTTCGGGCTCGTGAGAAAGAGGACCACACCGATCCATCCTGGATCGGTGCGACAAATTGGTACTGGACCAGGAGGAAAGTCTTTGAGATCAAGTCTTTGCACCGATTACTAGCACTAAGCCAAAGTAGATCGGTGCAAAGAAAAACTATTTACACCGATCACCAGAACCGAGCCAGGACCGATCGGTGCAAGGAAAGTCAACATAAGTCAACGTTTTTGACCTCATTTAACCCGGCCAAAACGGGTTTGACCCGACCCGACCCGCGCGCTCCTCTTTCCCCTGCGATTAAATCACGCGGCCGTACACCACTCTTTCTTCTCCATCTTTTTATTTTCTCCATAGATTTCTCTCTACTTGCTCAAATTTTGTGATTCAACTTGCTGCAAGCTCGATTTTTCATTCTCTTTTTGGATTCACCATCATCTTTCTAGCTTGTGCACTCACCCCCAAGTTATTTGACTCATGATTTCTTTGAAATTTTATGAATTTGTTCTTGAGTAGTATTTCCATGGAATTGTTTAGGTGATGCATTTAGCTTGATTTTGGCCTTGGGGTTTGTTATAGGATGATTAAATCGCTTGTTTCATGAACCGGATTGTGCTTTTGATGAGAATTTTAGGATTTGTGTTCTTCACTCTACTTAGCTCTCGATGGACATGTTCTTGGGATGGTAGGAGTTTGATTGATGGATGTGAGTTTAATGGATAATTCCCGTTGAATTAAACTACTTCTGTCTCATGAAATTCATTTCCTCTCAATTGCTTATCCTTGAGTTTCATCGATTTTGAGATTGTGCTTTAATGAAACTCATGGCTCCTTTGAGAATTTGTAGGAACAATGGGACGAACGAAGCCGCCACAAAGAACGATGAAGCTCAAGCTCAAGCTCAAGCTCAAGCTCAAGCTCAAGCTCAAGCTCAAGCTCAAGCTCAAGCTCAAGCTCAAGCTCAAGCTCAAGCTCAAGCTCAAGCTCAAGCTCAAGCTCAAGCTCAAGCTCAAGCTCAAGCCGCGGGTAATGAGATAGTTGAGGCATCGAGTTCTAGAGCCAAGAAACCCGTTGATGCAAAAAGTGCTAAGGCTAAGGGCAAACAAGTGGCAAAAGGAAAGGGCACCGCGGAAACGGGAAAGAAGAAGAGCATGGCCAAAGACAAAGGCAAAGCGGTTGCCACGCCGGTTCCTCCAACCGCGGAACAATGCTTCGACAAGCTCATAGAGATAGATTTTGAGAAAGGGAGATTCGTGGACGTTGTTGTGCTAGAGAAGATGGGGATCCTCGAAGACGTGGCAACAATCTTTGACAACATGGGTCTTGGGCGGTTTTTGCACATGAAGGAAGTGGCCCACCAAGATCTTACTTGCCAATTCCTTTCTTCCCTACGGGTATCTTTCTACAACGAGCATCATAGGAAGGCAAATGCACAAACCGGGTTTGGGGTAATCGACTTCGTGGCAAACGGCAATGACTATAGGATGACCTTCCACGAGATTTGCCAAGTGTTTGGTTTCCGGGAAGAAGGAACAAGTGGAAGCCCGTATTTCCATTACCCGAAGAATGAGCTTAAACGGTTATGGGAAACCATTGCATTTGGAGACTACCATTCGGGTACCAACAAGACCACTCACATCCGCAACCCGGCGATTCGATATGTCCACAAGGTGCTTGTCCACATGTTCTTCGCGAAGATAGAAACCGGGATGGTCACACTCGACGAACTAGAATTGATGGCTCTTGGTTTAAAGCCTCTTCTACCGGTCTTCCCTAACGGGGTAGTGTTCCAAGGAAATGAGAGGACCCCAAACCTTGCAACTCTCTTGGTGCGGCGCTTCTTTTGCTACAAAGCATGGGCGTATGAGACTAAGAACAAGAAGTCCGCAATGAGCATCGGTTGGCTTGTAACTCCTAGTCTAAAGGCCAAAGGGGTTAAGTTGTCAAATGCGTGGACGGAATGGGATTTGATGGATGAAACATACCTCATACGGACGAGGTTCCTCAAAGGAAGGATAGGAAGCATGCTCGCATACAAAATCACACTCGGAAGGAAAAAAATAGCTAAAGTTTTGCTACCCGATGCGGATCTCACTTGTCTCCAAAACCGCCACAACATCTCCTTCTTTCCCACCAAGGAAAATCTCTACGACCCAACCATCTACCCACCCATCGGTTTAGTTCACAAGGAAAGGCACGAGAAGAGTAGGACTGAGAGGACTAGCATGACCGACGAGTCCCCTAGTTCCGAGGACGAAGTCGATAGCCCACCACTTTCTATGCCCACTTACGGGAGTGCGAGATACCATTTCGAGCCGTTCGATGGAGCGATGGGAGATCCAGCTACTAGACACACACACCACCAAACGAGGCTTCTCCAACGGTGGTGCAAGTGGCAAGACCGAACGATCAAGAGCTTGAAGAAGACGGTCAAGGAGCTTAAGGCCATGGGTTCTTGCGAAGCGGCAAGCGACGTGCGAGGCGAGTCGAGAGATATGGGACGTTGTGATATGGGCGAAAGCTCGCGTGGTGGAGACAAGGCCGCGGAACGGAAAGCAATGAGGACTCCATCGCCATGCTCTAGCAACCCTTCGTACTCAATGGGGTCTTCCTCCCCATCTCAAGATTACTAGGTACCACTCCAAAACCTTTGTAAATAGCTTTTCTTTTCTTGAGTATTGCATTGTCTAGTTGTTTTTGCCTTTTTGTTTTGGATTCTTCTTTTGAATTTATTTCACACCGGGACGGGGTGATTTAAGTTCGAGGGAGGGACCAGTATCTAATCATGTTTTTGTGATATTATTTTGCTTTTTGCATATTGAGTCTCATGCATCATGCATTCATATAAGGAATAGAAAAACACAAAAAAAAATCGAAATTTTTTGAAAATCCAAAAAGAAAGCATGTAGTTGCATTTCATGAATAGGATCGAGTCTAGTAGCATATAGGTTGCATTGCACGTGTATAGGGAGCAATGATGATTTCTCCTTGTAAAGTATCATTTTAAGAGCTTAGTTCAATGCCCTCGTTGCTAGTTGTTTGATGCTTTTGATCTCGCGTTTGAAATCAAGGATGAACCATATTTTGATCTCACATTTCATTACTAGGGTCTTAGCTAAAGCAAGTTTCGATTTGACTCCAATCCTACTTAAGTGAAAACCGTAATTTTGACATTGAAATTATTGTGTTCATGCATGTCATAGTGAATTCGTGGATACCACATACATATTTGGGCTCTCTTATCCTTTTCACCACTCTTTTGCTAGCCCAAATAGCCGATTCCCCTTATTGGAACGGTTAACCATACCTTTAACCTACCCTCCTTTCAAGCCAAAATTTTTAGTGAGCGTATGTGTGGCCTAATTTTTCGAGTAAGCTTGGGAAAAAGTGTTGAGTTTAGGGCGACAAAGATAAGTTTGCATGTAGATCTAGTCCAACATTAAGTACTAGACTAGACTAGGCTAGAAGGGAAGGAGATTTTGGGGGTTTGGCATGAATGAAAGTGTAAGATCGATGGGATCGTGGTGGAAAAGAGAAGTGCAGCCAAATGAGTGAAATGGTGAAGAAGGGGGGATTGTCAAGTGTATATGGTTGGTGAAAAATTTATAAGTTAGCTCTAAGAATTAAGTTAGTCTCCAAGTGTTTAAAAGAAAAGAAAAGAGGCCAAAAAGACGGCTAAAACATCAAAGAGATGAAAATGGAGGCAAGGCGGAAAGTCAACAAGAGGAGCTAAAGGCATTGAAATAAGAAAACACCATACCACGAGTCAAGCATGAAGAAAGACAACCCTCTAAGTGAGAAGATGAAGAAAAACGTGTGGACATGAAGGCAAAAAGCCTTGAGATCAAAAGGGTAGCTTAGGGTTGGGGCTCCATGGTTAGGGATGCTAGGGTTAGAGACGTTTTAGGCATTGGGTAGATGTAAATCTATCATTGTATGCATAGATTGCCTTTTACTCTTAGCATTTTCCTAAAGCTTGCTCATTCATTGAGAGATCCCTTGTATTGGAATAATCTCATACGTTTGAGATCATCTTAATCTCAAGACCATCACCCTAGCCAAATGAATTCACTTGTCTTACATGAACATGATTCACTTGAACGATTAAATGAATGTTAAAGGATTGGACGATATGAGTGCTTGTGTAGGTTGAGACTTGAGCTTGATTTGTGTAGGGAAGGATATGGCTAGCTCTTTTTTGAGTAGACTTGTTTGATCGCGTCTTAGAACTTGCAACTTAGACATTGAGCTTGAATTCTTTTGGTGATACTTGTGGATTTGAGCTCCCGCTTCCAACTCTCTCTCCCTTCTTGTTCTTGTTTGCTTGAGGACAAGCAAGAGATTAAATTTGGCGGAGTTGATATTTGCATAATTTACATGTCTTTAGCATGCATTTTAGTTAACAATTTAGATCATTCGCACACTAGTTCATATCTTTCTTTAGCATTTTAGTCTTTGTTAGAGTTTAGAGTCTTGCATTTAGGTCCTAGTGAGTCTTGCATTTTTTGGAATGATTTCTAGGGGCTTGGAGGCATTTTGATGGAGACGGGAAGCCTTGGAACCGAGCACATCCGACCTTGGGAGGAAAAGAAGAAGGCTAGAAGAACAAGAGGAGTCTCCAGAAGGTACACCGACCCATCATGGGTCGGTGCTGTGGGTCGGTATCTTCACAGGAGAAGACGCCCACACGAGAAGAGAAGCACACCGACTGCCTCTGGATAGGTGTGCTGGGTGGGTATCTTCACAGGAGAAAGCTGAGCCAAAGAGATGAAGTGCAAGACGAGTATACCGATCCAACCTGGAAGAAATTCCAAACTTAGAAGAAGATTGCACCGATCCGTTCTAGCTCGGTGCCACACATCGGAACAAATTCAGCTCAGCTCGATATGAAAGCTCAGGAAATTAGCACCGATCCGTTCTTGATCGGTGCCACGGGTCGGTGCTAACCCAGCCTTTCCCGATCATCTTCATCCGGACGTTCGTGCCAGCCGAAACCCGCATCCTGCACACGACCCAGCTCACATCCGGACGGCCATGTGGTAGAAGAGATTTAGCACCGATCCAGAGTCGATCGGTGCTAAATCCCCAGAACCATTTTACCCATACCCGACCGGGTCAATATCCGGTTTGTTCCGGGTTGACCCGGTTCGCCCAGATTTACTATATATTGTCTAAACCTAATTTTCTAGGACTAAGTCTTTTTCTTAAGCAAAAACCTCTCTAAGTGTGTTTGAGAGTAATTTGTGAGAGATTGAGCCTTTTGATATATGCAATTTGAGTATTGATTTCCTTGATTCTACCTATTTATCTTCTATTTTCTAATCATCGAATCATTTGATCATGGGTTTTAACTTTTCTTTTATGGGATTTGTTGAAACCATGGTGATTAGTGAGTAGTTCTTAGAGTTTGAAGATGGATAGGTTTAGGGTGATTTCAAGGTTCATTCATGATGCTTAGGGTTAGATTATCTTATTTCCCTTCTTGATTAGTGATCCTAATGCTAGAATTGGGCTTGAGAGAGTCAATCTAGATCAAGGGGCATTTCACACCCACAAGATGTTCGATGAAATGCCTTGCCGAACTAATCAAGAGATATTCATTCCTAGTCTATGAGAGTAGCTGTCTAGGGTGTTTATTTGGTTGATCTTGAATATTTGCACCTAATGCTTGTTAGTTAGCAATTCACAAATGAGAGTTTGATCTTGGATTAGTAATTAACATGATGATTAATGTCTTGAGTGAGAATTAGTCACACTTAATGATCATTGCCTAGGGATAACCTTGTTTGAGTATTGAGCATCATGAATTAGTCTTGGATCATCTAAAATCGATTACCCCATCCTTGAATTTGTTTATATCTATTGCATTGCAACTTGTTTAATTTGTTATTTCTTGTTCTTGATTTAATTTGTCTAGTTCATTAGCTAATTCACAAACCCCTCTTTGTTTAGCTTAACTTAAGAAGTGCTTTGCATTCTTATTGCTTTGAAATCTTGCCCATTTGGATTCAATACCTCGTATATTACATAGTATATTGAGTAATTGATTCAAAGACTTGCAAAAGTCGATTATCAAACATCTTCTTTGACAAAACTCAAAAACTTGTTGTTTAATGTTTGCAGTTGATGTTTGGTGTTTTTAATTATGTTCGTGAACTTATGTTTTATGTTTTGTTGAATCTTTCAAACATGGTTTGTGATGCTTGCTTTAGTTAACGATATGATTGGATTTCTCTGTTATGTCACTTTTGCTTATTTTTTCTCCATCCGTGTTCTATTTTTATAACATTTTTCTCGATCAATTCACTTTGATTTACGCACCCAAATTAATACGTGTATAAATGAACATTAATTCGATTTGACAAATTATATTACTTAACACAGTATGTAATCAAAATCAAGATGTTTACACAAATCAGGTTCAATTAATATTTCGTTCATGTCAGCATTAAATTACATTACTACTACAAATACCACTTCTATTACATTTACAATGAACCAAAATACTGTATATCCTACAAATTTAACATTAACCATATCTAAATCCTCCTCCATGTGTTCTAACACAAGCAACCCTACCAAATTATACATTGCCTTGGTCCACTCGCTTCAAACGAGGTTGTTGCTCGAATTCATCTACACATATTTTTTAACCATGGTTGACGTACAAATGTTTGTTGTTGGAACTTTGAGTGTTTTCTTAGACAATCCAACATTAAAGAAACCAGGTAACCGATTATGCCCCTTATTTGAATTATGCCTAACCGTTAAGAACGATGATGCTAGGTATCTCGATTGCATCAGACTAGCATTTAACTTGGGAAAACTTGACGCTGGTTTTAATAAATTACGTTTGGCTTTCTCCAATCATATACATGCCGCATTTGTTCTTCCACTCTTCCTAACCTGTAGTGGAGATTATTTTGAGATGACGAGAGTTACCAATATTCTTTGGAATGTTGTTTAGACATTGAAAAACGCAAAACAGGTCACTGAACACGTCATGCATCATATTTTTCAACTATACAACGACAAACACGTACACCGTCCAAATTGATAAATGTATATCACATATTATCAATAAATATAAGAAAATCGATATTTCTTTTAAAATCAATCCACCAACCTCAAACCATGGTCCTTCTCACATTGACTATTTGTGTTAACCCAACTTCTTAGATTTTATAATATCTTATTAAATGTCATAACTATTAAACTTTGTGTTCCTTTTCCCACCACTCATAAGTTCCCGCCAACACCATCATTTTCGCCAGTTTTAAATTAATCAAACTATGTTTTCATTTTTTTAAATATCTCGGTCGTTCCATGATTCCATCCCACACAAGTTTCAGTCATTCATCACTCCAAAAATATTATTGCACTCGTTTATGAACCGCATACATCTACCTTAATATTTGACCATACTTTAAATATATTATATTTCTCTAACTGAAAATATCTAATCAACATTTCTTTCCATGGTCAAAACTATCCTTGTCACTTCAACACTTTTTCATGTCAAATCGTTGACTCACAATAACAATCTAAAAGTATTTTCATTTTTCTATGTTTTTAAATGCCATGAAATAAAAATTAACTATTAGGGTGTTATGGGTAAAATAAAAATATAAATGGTATTTAGGCAATTTATCCAAGATAATATGGATATCTAAAATTAAAGTAATTTTCTCAGGTGACACATTTTATAGTTCTTATTTCATCCCATGACACTCTTTAAATTTATTTCCAGCCAATGATACCCTAGTATTTTTTCGGAATGTTTTACCCCTTGCCACGTGATATACTTTTGGTTAACCTTATCTCAAACCTGACATTGAATAGACAAAAGCAAATATGTTTTATATTTTATTACCAATTTTGACAAAAAATAATAATATTGTTCTTTTTGCTCCATTAAATATGAGATTTATTCTCTCAACCCATCTTAAGTATCTCTCTCTTTCTCATTTTTTCTTGGGAAATTACTTAGAATAGACCTAAAGTATCACTATATTACTAGACTAACCTTATTTATGTTTGAAGAATCAAAAGAGAGAGGATTTTACATATAACCCTAACTTCTGTTTTTTAATTACATATTAACATTCAGAAATTAGATCTGGTAAACAAAATAAAAAAAATAAAATTTTACTTCTTCTCTCGTTTTTACTTTACTGTTTTGACAAAAAAAAAAAAAAAAAACTTGTTCATCTCCTCTCATCTCTCTCGGCGACGACGGAAGTCGAAAATCTTTCCAGAGATTTTGCCGGCGAAACCGGCGGAAGTGTTCTCCTGTTCTTCTTCTCCGATATCGTTCTGTGTTCCTCTTTTCTCTTCTTTCCTTCTCCGGTTTTCCTTCTCCGATATCATCTCTTATTCTCCGGTTTCCTTTTCTCCTCTTCATCGGATAAAGTAAAGGTTCTTCTCCCTTACTCTTTTTCCTTGAACGAACGAACTTCTCAAACCCAAAATCTTCATAGACAATCGAAACGAAATCTTCTAAACTTGTTCCACGATCTGCAACAATAAGTCTATACCAAATTACAATAAGTCTATACAAAAAGTCTGCGTTAACGGAACATTCTCGTACTACAAAAATTTTAAGTCTACAAAACTAATCCTATAAATCTACACCAAATAACAATAAGTCTATACAAAAAGTCTGCGTTCACGTAACATTCTCGTACAAGTCTACGAAGATTTTAAGTCTACCAAACTAATCCTATAAATCTACACCATCTAACAATAAGTCTATAAAAAAAGTATGCGTTCACGTAACATTATCGAACAAGTCTACGAATATTTTAAGTCTACGAAACTAATCCTATAAATCTACACCAACTAACAATAAGTCTATACAAAAAGTCTGCGTTCACGTAACATTCTCGAACAAGTCTACGAAGATTTTAAGTCTACGAAACTAATTCTATAAATCTACACCAACTAACAATAAGTCTATAAAAAAAGTCTGCGTTCACGTAACATTATCGAACAATATTTTAAGTCTACCAAAACGAATCCTATAAATCTACACCCACTAACAATAAGTCTACACACTAAGTCTGCGTTCACGTAACATTATCGAACAAGTCTACGAAACTAATCCTATATATCTACACCAACTAACAATAAGTCTATACAAAAAGTCTGCGTTCACGTAACATTATCGAACAAGTCTACGAAGATTTTAAGTCTACGAAACTAATCCTATAAATCTACACCAACTAACAATAAGTCTATACAAAAAGTCTGCGTTCACGTAACATTCTCGTACAAGTCTACGAAGATTTTAAGTCTACCAAACTAATCCTATAAATTTACACCATCTAACAATAAGTCTATAAAAAAAGTCTGCGTTCACGTAACATTATCGAACAAGTCTACGAATATTTTAAGTCTACGAAACTAATCCTATAAATCTACACCAACTAACAATAAGTCTATACAAAAAGTCTGCGTTCACGTAACATTATCGAACAAGTCTACGAATATTTTAAGTCTACCAAAACGAATCCTATAAATCTACACCCACTAACAATAAGTCTACACACTAAGTCTGCGTTCACGTAACATTCTCGTACAAGTCTACAAAGATTTTAAGTCTACGAAATTAATCCTATAAATCTACACCCACTAACAATAAGTCTACACACTAAGTCTGCGTTCACGTAACATTCTCGTACAAGTCTACAAAGATTTTAAGTCTACGAAACTAATCCTATAAATCTACACCAACTAACAATAAGTCTATACAAAAAGTCTGCGTTCACGTAACATTATCGAACAAGTCTACGAAGATTTTAAGTCTACGAAACTAATCCTATAAATCTACACCAACTAACAATAAGTCTATACAAAAAGTCTGCGTTCACGTAACATTATCGAACAAGTCTACGAATATTTTAAGTCTACGAAACTAATTCTATAAATCTACACCAACTAACAATAAGTCTATACAAAAAGTCTGCGTTCACGTAACATTCTCGTACAAGTCTACGGAGATTTTAAGTCTACCAAACTAATCCTATAAATCTACACCAAATAACAATAAGTCTATACAAAAAGTCTGCATTCACATAACATTCTCGAACAAGTCTACGAATATTTTAAGTCTACGGTAACTAAGTTGGTAGACTTATTTTGGGATAAAATAAAAAAGCGGTGGCAGTTTTGTAAATAATCGCCTCGATCTATTAAAAAATTAATGGCAATTTCGTTATTACGTTTTTGGTTTCAAAGACAAATAAGGGTGTTATAGGTATTTTTAAGGATAACATAAGGATTCAAACTTTAGGTCTATTTTAGTAATAAAATACTACTTTTGATACTTTATAGTTATTCTCCCTCCGTTATATGCTGTTCTCTTCTTTTAGAGAATTTGTTCATGTATCTTTCACTTCATTTTTCCTTCTTATCACGAGTTTTCTTTATGAAAGAGATAATAAATATTTGTTATCTTGTTTGTGTGTTCTTTATTTCGTCGATATTTTATTTAATTAATTAAAACATTACAGCATTTACTTTCATACATCATTAATCCAAGAAAATACATAATTCTTAGACAAACTTCTTGCAAATTTGGCTAAATAATCAGCTATTTGATTTGCTTCTATTTTGATTTCCATAAATTTGTAATAGAAGCTAGAAGCATTCATATATTGGATATCTTCAATATATTTTGCAATTGCATGGTGCATCTAGTCTTGATGGCTTTGTACTTCCCTTTGTTCATTAAGTAGACTATATAATTTCCTTACATCTCCACAAAATGTGACATTATTAAAGTGATATATAATGATTTTTATCCTTTTTAAGCCATGATATAAGTCCGTTTTATAGAGTCTTTCTACTATTTTGTAGTGTTTTAGAATCTTTTACAGGTTTTAGCACGTTTGGAGCATATTGGAAATATTGGATCTTTTTGGTGCATTTTGGAGCAAAGCAGAAGTTCGTGTAGCTGAGTACCCGATTTGAAGCCTCAGTATCGATCGATACTACCCTAGTATCGGTCGATACTCACTGCAGCAGGACACAAGTCGCGACTTTTATGAAGAGTTGAAGAATTGCAAAATTGCCCAGAAGACTTTATTATTTACAATTTAGCCCAAAACATGTTTTAGGAGTTTTAGTTAGGTTTTTAAGCCACTTTGGCGAAGACGCTTGATTACGCTTTATTCTATTCTGGTTTTTGTTGAGAGAGCTTTCTGAGGGAGACAAGTCTGAGACTCTGCTCGTCCGAGAGAAGATTTCGAGCCCTCTTGTTACTCTACTTTTTATTATTTATCTGAGTATTATTTCAGTCATGTTTATTGTTTCAATTACCATGTCTGAGTAGTTCTCTTGTTAGGTTCAGGGTTCTCATAAGGGTTTTCTCTGAATGTTAGGTTAATTGAATGATTAGGATTCACCATCTGAATTAGTTCTTCGCCTTAGGTTGTTCTCAAAGCTAATTCTAGATTGATCACCTAGAACTTAGATCTTAGGATGATTGGTTAGGCACAAGAGTGCGATTAATTACCTGATAGAACTTAGGGTGAACAAAATAACTATTCGCAAAGAGATTTGGTTTAGTTGTTTTGTGAACAAATCAAACTTGAACTAAAAGCTGGTTTAGACTTTAGGATTCGCAAAGAGATTTGGAATTCTAGGATTTAGACTTAGATAGTTTTCGCAACGAGAGTTTGTTAGCTATACTTTAGTGATTTGAGTTCAAGAGCCGCGCTAAATCTGAATCATGTTAGTTAGTTTATCTACATTCATTGAATTCCTGAGAAATACCCTGAGCCTATCTTCTTTCCAATTGACTTACAACACTTTTAATTTACGCATTGCTTTCAATTACATCTTTTGGTTTAGCTTAATTCGGATCTATATAATCTATTGCGTGATTTCTGGAGTTCTTGTGTTCGACCCCTACATATACTACAACAACTGCTTTAGTACGTATAGGGTATTAATTTGAGCATATCAAATTTGGCGCCGTTGCCGGGGACTCAATTTCGCCATTAGATTTTAGCTAAGAATTTCGTCTAAATCGTAGAGTATCGATCGACACCCTAGTGGTATCGGTCGATACCCGCCGCGTATTTCAGTTACTTATGTTCTTGACTTTTGTGTTTCAAGTGTATGTCTACTCGAGAAACCAGAAGAAATAAGAGCACTCAGCTAGTTAATCTTTCCAACGAGGAACTAGCACTTTTGGAACGCACAAAAAGGAAAGCAAAGAAGCCAGCAGAGATGAACAATCCAATGGTATTGATTCGTGATGAAGCTGGGACTTTGAGAGACCAAGAGGGTCAATTGTGCAATGAGAGATGGCAACGACTTGATGGAGATGGAAACATCATTGCCCCTGCAGTGGTTATGAATGTCGGGAATGATGTGGTTGATCGTGGCAGAACAATTGGAGAATACAACATGCCTTATCAGTTCTATGCCAATGGATCAGCGATTCGCCCTCCTTCTTTTCAGAGGAATGACTTTGAGCTGAAACCCACATACTTCACTCTTGTGGGTCAGCATCTTTTTCATGGTCTTCCTCATGAACACCCCATGGATCACATTGAGAGGTTTGAGGACTTGGTAACTAGCATGAAGTATAATGGAGTGTCCAACGATTACCTTCTCTGTAAGCTCTTCCCACACTCTCTTGGTGGAGATGCAGCTTATTGGCTTAAGCAGTTGCCCCATGGATCACTGACTACATGGGAGGAGACAAAGAATGCGTTCCTGAATAATTTCTATGATGATGCGAGATCCGAAGAGCTTAGGAACAAGATTTCTCAGGGTTCGACAGAGGCACTTAAGGCTGCTTGGATCAGATTCAGGTCATATCAGGGATTGCCCACATCACGGGTTCACTAAGGTTCAGTTGCTGAGTATCTTCTTCATAGGGATTGATTGGAGGTATCAGATGGCCTTGGATGCTGCGAGTAATGGAAATTTCAACACCAGGTATTCTGACGATGCTTATGTGCTTATTGAGAACTTGGCGTCTAGCAATAGCACCAAGAATGCTGATTTCGAGCGGAAGAAGCAAGCTGGAGGAGGTGATGGATCGCAGATTGCTGAAGTTCAGGCCAAGCTGGATTTTGTGCATAATTTGTTGATGGGCAAGCACCAGAAGGCTGTTCACTTTGCTGATGATGTCGAGGTTTTCAATGAGGATGAAGTAGAGGATGTTAACTACATTGGTGGTTCTGGTTTTCAGGGTCAGAGGAATCAGTATAACAACAACCGAAACTTCAACAACTTTCAGCAAGGAGGGTTCAAGCCCTCAGGTTTTGGAGCGAATACCTTTGCCCAGAAACCAATGAAAAACAGCGATTACACGCGTGCCTATGGGAGTTCGTCCTATTAATCTCCACCGCCCAAGACTCAGGAGAGTAAGATCGAGGCTATGCTTGAACAGCTGGTTCAAGGGTAGGATAAGATGACAGTGAGTTTCAACGGGAAGTTGGATGATCTTTACACGACCTTGAATGGAAGGATCGAAGCTCTCAGCATGAGCCAAAAGAAGTTGGAAATTCAGGTTGCTCAAACTTCAGAAGCTGTGAAAAGACAAGAGGGTGTTCTTCCATGTAGAGGAGAAAACCTAAGGAGGGAGCACATCAATGCAATCACTCTGAGGAATGGAAAGGAGGTGGATACAGGAGTGAAAGGTGGTTTACATGCAGAGAATTTCGTCGATCTCGACGATGAGGATTCTGAAATCCCCAGGGTATCGATCGATACACCCCAGTGTCGATCGACACGAGTCAAAATACTAAAACGGGACGACCCTAGAACCCGTGTATCGATCGACACTCCCAAGGTGTCGGTCGATACGGAGCCTACTATCGAAAAGACACCTGAGATTTCAAATGTGGTGCCTAAAGTAGTTGCAGAACGAGTCTATATACCGAGGGTACCTTATCCCAGAGCTGTTGGGAAGACTAAGAAGGAGGTAGAAGACTCTAGATGCAAGCAGATATTGGACAAGCTGATTGTTGAACTTCCTTTCCTCGATGCTATTAAGATTTCTCCAGCTTTCAGAAGATATGTCAAGAAGATGGTGTCTAGCAACGTGAACCTTGAAGAAGGATGTGTGATGCTTACTCAGGAGTGCAGTGCAATCTTGACCAACATAACCCCAAAGATCCAGGGAGCTTTGTGTTGGATTGTAAGATATTCACCAAAAGGTTCGAGCGTTCTCTATGCGATCTTGGCTCGAGTGTCAACCTCATGCCATACTCAGTTGCCAAGAGGATGGGTATGACAGACTTCACATCCACCAGGATATCTTTGATACTTGCTGATCGCTCAGTGCGACTTCCAGAGGGGCTACTCGAAGATGTCCCTATTAAGATCGGGAATTGCTTGATCCCGACTGATTTCATTGTCCTGAAGTATGATGCTGAGCCCAAAGATCCGCTTATCTTGGGCAGACCATTCCTTGCTACCGCTGGTGCGTTGATTGATTGCAGACATAGGAAGATAGCTCTTAACATCGGTGATTTGGTCATGACCTTTAACATGGAGAAGATGATGAAGAGACCAACTATCGATGGGCAGACTTTCTTCGTTGATACTTTCACGGACATTGCTGAAGAGTACTTCTTGGAGATGCATCCTGAGGATCCGTTGGAGAGAGCATTGGTTTGTTCAGCTAAATCCAAGGTTTGCTTGAGTGAAGACGCTGCTGGTTACTTAAAGATGCTCGACACTGCACCATCAGTATCGATCGATACTACCTTAGTCTCGGTCGATACCCTACGACCAGACAGGGAGTTGGCCGAATGTTCCAAGCAAGCTGCTAAGCTTGGAGATTGGAGCGAGGAGAAAGCTTCTAAGGTGGAACTCAAGCCACTTCCAGCCAATCTGAGGTATGTTTTTCTTGGCCCTAATTCCACATACCCTGTGATTATTAATGTTTCTTTGAACAACGCAGAGGTTGCCTTACTGCTGAGCAAGCTGCGCATGCAAAGCTCTTGGCTATTCTCTTGATGACATTTCAGTTATATCACCGGATCTGTGCATGCATAGGATTCATCTTGAGGAAGAGTCAAAAGCTATCATTGAGCATCAGAGGAGGCTGAATCCAAATCTGAAAGAAGTGGTTAAGAAGGAGGTTATGAAGCTCTTGGATGCAGGGGTTATTTATGCCATCTCAGATAGTTCTTGGGTTAGTCCAGTGCACGTTGTTCCTAAGAAATGAGGGATAACTGTGGTGAAGAATGAGAAGGATGAGTTGATTCCTACTAGGACTATCACTGGGTATCGAATGTGCATTGACTACAAGAAGTTGAATGCGGCCACAAGGAAAGATCACTTCCCATTGCCTTTCATTGACCAGATGTTAGAAAGGTTGGCTAGTCATCCCTACTACTGTTTTCTCGATGGGTATTCAGGTTTCTTCCAGATTCCTATTCATCCAGATGATCAGGGGAAGACGACTTTTACATGTCCTTATGGCACATTCGCATACAGGAGAATGTCATTTGGATTGTGTAATGCTCCAGCTACTTTTCAGAGATGCATGATGTCTATCTTCACATACATGATTGAGGACTTTATGGAGGTGTTCATGGATGATTTTTCAATATATGGATCATCGTTCAAGGACTATTTGGCTAACTTGTGCAAGGTGCTACAGAGGTGTGAAGAGAAACACTTGGTCCTTAATTGGGAAAAGTGTCACTTTATGGTTCAGGATGGCATCGTGCTTGGGCACAAGGTTTCTGAAGCTGGGATCGAGGTTGATAAGGCTAAGATTCAGGTTATGACAGGTCTGCTGATATATCATGGTTTTTACCCCTTTTAGGCCATGATATAGGTCCGTTTTATAGAGTCTTTCTACTATTTCGTAGTGTTTTAGAGTATTTTACAGGTTTTAGCACGTTTGGAGCATAATTGGAGATATTTGAGCTTTTTGGAGCATTTTGGAGCAAAACAGAAGTTCGTGTAGCTGAGTACCGGATTTGAGGCCTCAGTATCGATCGATACTAACTAGTGTCGGTCGATACTCACTGAAGCACGAGTCTCGACTTTAAATGAAGATTTGAAGAACTTCCCACCGATGGATTGAGCTCAAATTTGGACACAAGATAGATCTTTGGATTAGCTTTTAATTGGAAGTGGTTTGAGGTCATTCCAACGGTGCGATCAAAAGTTATGCCAGTTTTCGTGAAGACAGTCCAATCTGGCGAGCAGTGACTAGTGTCGGTCGATACTACCTTAGTGTCGGTCGATACTAACTACATGAAAACAGGAAACTCGACTTTTTACAAGTCTTGAGAGTTTGCACCTTGGTCCAGAAGTCTTTAATAATTACAAGAAGCCCCAAAACGTGTTTTAGCATTATAATTAGGTTTTTCAGCCACTTTTGTTGGCTAAGCTGGATTTTACTTTGGTTTTGGAGAGATTTCTGAGAGAGACAAATCTGAACCTCTTGTTTTACTCTTCTATCTTATTTTATTTGATGATCTATTCAATCATGTTGTTGTTTTCAATCACCATGTCTGAGTAGATTCCTTGTTAGGTTCAGGGTTCTCATAAGGGTTTTCTCTGAATGTTAGGTTGAATTGATTGATTAGGATTCACCATCTGAATTAAGTTCTTCGCCTTAGGTTGTTCCCATAGCTAATTCTAGGTTGACGAATCTAGAACTTAGATCTTAGGATAATTGGTTAGGCACGAGAGTGCGATTAATTACCTGACAGAACCTAGGTGAGCAAAATAACTATTCGCAAAGAGATTTGGTTTAGTTGTTTTGTGAACAGATCAAACCTGAACTAAAAGCTGGTTTAGACTTTAGGATTCGCAAAGAGATTTGGAATTCTAGGATTTAGACTTAGATAGTTTTCGCAACGAGAGTTGGTTAGCTATACTTTAGTGATTTGAGTTCAAGAACCGCGCTAAATCTGAATCCTGTTAGTTAGTTATCTACATTCATTGAATTCCTGAGAAATACCCTGAGCCTAGCTTCTTTCCCATTGATTTACAACTCATTTAATTTACGTACTTGCTTTCAATTACATCTTTCTGGTTTAGCTTGATTCTAATCTACATAATCTATTGTGTGAATTCTGGAGTTCTTGTGTTCGACCCCTAACTATACTACGACAACTGCTTTAGTACTTTTAGGGTATTAATTTGAGCATATCATCTGCCACCACCGACTTCTGTGAAGGATATTAGAAGTTTTATGGGCCATGCTGGGTTTTACATGAGATTTATCAAGGATTTCTCTAAGATAACCTGCCCACTCACCGCCCTATTATGCAAGGAGACCCAATTCGATTTCACACCAGAGTGTCTTGCAGCCTTTGAGGAGATTAAGAGGGCATTGGTGAGTGCTCCTATTGTGCAACCTCCTGATTGGACTTTGCCTTTCGAGATTATGTGCGACGCCAGCGATTTTGCTGTAGGTTCTGTTCTGGGTCAGCGGAAAGAGAAGAAACTTCATGTTATCTATTATGCCAGCAGAACGTTGGATGATGCTCAGAGGAACTACATCACAACAGAGAAGGAATTACTTGTTGGAGATTAAGATCTTGTTCTTGACTCTTTTGTTATGACTTTGCTTCTAAGTGACCACTGTTACAGAATCAGTTACAGCTCGACTAATGAAAAATCCAAAAGGCTAACCAGTTAACTAGAAGACACACATGTTTCTAGTAGAGTTCTTTTAAAGCTTGAGCCAAATTTCTGCACTTCATCGATGTGGTTAGTATTCACAGAACTTGATTCCTCATTCATATATGACAAAGGAACCCATGTGCTTAAAAGTAATAGTATCTTTCTTCCCTTCTGTTATAAGTTAATAAATAAGAGTATAAAAGATGAAATGATTTTCTTCTGAGTAAAGGGCTAGGAAAATTTCCAGCGATCCCATTATTCTACTTGGTGAGGGATGATCACATAGAGGATTGGAAGCGAGGCTAGGATTTTCCTATGATGCCATTATTCGCCTACACCCTTTGATACATTGAGAGGGAAGAACCGGGGATTCGGTGGCAAACACCATCAATACTCGCGTCTCATACCTTGATGTGTATATGCGAATCTAAAAAAAAAAAAAAGAACAAAATAATAAATAAGTCTGAGGGAGAGAAAGTGATACAAAAATTGTGAAATTGGGTGGTTCCTTGTCATGATATTGTAAGGGAAAGAATCTAGAAGGTTCTTGGTATTAATCACAGCGATGAAACTGGCGATGATGCATTTAATTGAATGAAGCTGTGAAATAATGTGTGTAGTCTGGGGAAGCTGCGAATGTCTACGGAGAAGTACATGGTGGTTAGTCTTGGAACTGGTTAGGTGACAATTGGGTGCTTGGGAAAAGGGTCATTGCAATGCTTCATGAACAGGTGAGTCTCCGTGTTTTCAAACCTCTTTCTCTGGTTTAGTCTTCTATTTGCTTGAGGGCAAGCAAAGGCTAAATCTGGGGGAGTTGATATATCATGGTTTTTACCCCTTTTAAGCCATGATATAAGTCCGTTTTATAGAGTTTGTCTACTATTTTCTAGTGTTTTAGAGTCTTTTACACGTTTTAGCACGTTTGGAACATAATTGGAGATATTGGAGCTTTTTGGTGCATTTTGGAGCAAAGCAGAAGTTCGTGTAACTGAGTACTCGATTTGAAGCCTCAATATCGATCGATACTAGCCTAGTATCGGTCGATACTCACTGCAGCAGGACACAAGTCGCGACTTTTATGAAGAGTTGAAGAATTGCAAAATTGCCCAGAAGACTTTATTATTTACAATTTAGCCCAAAACGTGTTTTATGAGTTTTAGTTAGGCTTTTAAGCCACTTTGGCGAAGACGCTTGATTACGCTTTATTCTATTCTGGTTTTTGTTGAGAGAGCTTTCTGAAGGAGACAAGTCTGAGACTCTGCTCGTCCGAGAGAAGATTTCTAGCCCTCTTGTTACTCTACTTTTTATTATTTAGCTGAGTATTATTTCAGTCATGTTTATTGTTTCAATTACCATGTCTGAGTAGTTCTCTTGTTAGGTTCAGGGTTCTCATAAGGGTTTTCTCTGAATGTTAGGTTAATTGAATGATTAGGATTCACCATATGAATTAGTTCTTCGCTTTAGGTTGTTCTCAAAGCTAATTCTAGATTGATCACCTAGAACTTAGATCTTAGGATGATTGGTTAGGCACGAGAGTGCGATTAATTACCTGATAGAACTTAGGGTGAGCAAAATAACTATTCGCAAAGAGATTTGGTTTAGTTGTTTTGTGAACAAATCAAACTTGAACTAAAAGCTAGTTTAGACTTTAGGATTCGCAAAGAGATTTGGAATTCTAGGATTTAGACTTAGATAGTTTTCGCAACGAGAGTTGGTTAACTATACTTTAGTGATTTGAGTTCAAGAGCCGCGCTAAATCTGAATCATGTTAGTTAGTTTATCTACATTCATTGAATTCCTGAGAAATACCCTGAGCTTATCTTCTTTCCAATTGACTTACAGCACTTTTAATTTACGCATTGCTTTCAATTACATCTTTTGGTTTAGCTTAATTCGGATCTATATAATCTATTGCGTGATTTCTGGAGTTCTTGTGTTCGACCCCTACATATATTACAACAACTGCTTTAGTACTTATAGAGTATTAATTTGAGCATATCATAAAGCCCAATATCCTAACTTACTGGTCCGCTTCTTCAAAAGTTAAAGCTTCCATTTCCAGAGAGCTTGTAATTGGATCAATTGAAGCTGAGCATTTAACTATTTGCATGCATAGTATGTTCAGAAAAATCCAACCATATCCAGCTCTAAACTCCTTCGAAACACAATATCCATCTACAAAGCTACATAAACTATTAGCTTTAGATAAAACTTCCTAAATTGTTGATATTCCCATATTTTACCCTTTTTACCATGCATTTTACTTAGCGTTTTAGGTCCCATGCATGTGTTTCTCATAGTCTTCTTAGTGTTTTAGTCTAAATTAGGGTTTAGTTAGTTTGCATTAGGTAGTGAGTCTTGCATTCATTTGGAGTGTTTTCTAGGTGTTTGGAGACATTTTGGAAAAGCTCTTCTCAATACCGACCCAGATCATCTCGGCATGAATCTCCAAGATGATTAGTACCGACCTACTCCCAGTCGGCACTACAGCTCTGCGCAAACATGGCAGTGCAGACCAACCCATTTGTACCGGAAGAACAAAGGGGTTTCGTTAAGATTCAGCCTCAATGATCTTCATGAAAGTTGTAGCCAGATGAGTTATATGTCTAGTGGATGTTATTTGAGGTCATTCGGATGAGTATCCCAGGAGTTATGGCGATTTTACTAAGGTTACGTCCAACTGGCCGCAAGACTAGAGACCAACACCGACCGGCTCTAGGTCGGTACCACCAATCGGCACAAGTAAGTCCAGTACCGACCTGCCCTGGTGCGGTACACTTTATCGGTACTGGGGCAGAAACTAATACCGACCCAGATCACTCTCAATACCGACCCATTCATGGTCGGTACAAAACCAAGCTGTCCTCATCGAAGCCAACCAAAGTCACTGAAAGATCACGCCAAATGAACAACTTCCATTCGGAATTAGCTTCAGAAGTCTTCATAGAAGTTGTAGATAATTGAGTTATCTGTCTTATGGAGGTAGTTTGAAGTTATTCAGAACGGTGGTTCGAAAGATACATTAGATTTAGACGTGTCCGTTTGCGCACAAAGGAGTTATGCTCAGAGATTAATACCGACCCACTTGTACCGACCCAAACCTGGTTGGTACAGACCTCTCCAACTCAGATCCGACCGGTTCAATACCCGGTTTGTCCCGGGTTGACCCGGTTCGCCCAAAAACCATTTAAATACTTGCAAAAACCTAATTTTAGGATCTATCTCTTTTGCTATCTCTTTTTCTCTTGCAAAAAAAACTTATTTTGAGGGTTCTTAGAATTTTGTAAGAGATATCTCTTTTTATTTATGCAATTAAAGTTATAGTTTCTTAATTTCTTATAATCTTTTATCTTCATATTCTCTAATCATGATTAACAACACCTCTTTTTTGAGATTTGGTGTGTTCTTCATGATTAGTGAATAGTTCTTTTTGGATCGTTTGGGTTTGGTAGATTAGGGGATTCCTTTTGTTAATCTTTGATGTCTGGAGCTTAATGATGTTATTTCCTTTCTTATTTAGTGTTTTTAATGCTAGATTAGGCTTGAGAGAGTTAATCTAGATTATAGGGAATTTCATGCATACAAAGTGTTTGATGAAATTCTCCAATGAACTAAATAAAAGATTTTCATACTTAACTCATGAGAGTGTCTAAGGTGAATCTTGGCTATTAGAGCTTGTGTTTAATGCTTGCTAATTATTTTTTCACAAATGAGAATTTGATCTTAAATTAGTGATTAGTGAGGTGATTAGTGCTAAGAGATTAGATTAATCTTGATTAGTGTTCTAGGCTTAAGAAAATGCACTTTTGTGATTGTGTAGACATCATTGATTAGCTTAAGATTTCCCCAAATCGATTGCCTTACCCAAAGATCCCCTTTTTTTATCTTATTTCTTAATCTTGCTTAGTTTCTTGCATTGTTTGCTTTCAATTTGAATTAGGTTCCTAGATCAAAACACAAATCTCTTTGGTTTGCTTAGCTTAAGTAATTTCTTGCATTCCTAGTGTGTTGTTCTTTGTGCCTCCTTGGATTGATCCCCAAGTGCTACAACGATAGCATTTGGGTAATTGGTATTCCATTATCAATTTGGCGCAGTTGCCGGGGAGGCAATAGCAATAACCATTAGGATTTAGATTTTGCTTGAGACTAAGCTTTTATCTTCACTATGTTAATGCATATAACTAAGAGTATGCATCTCGTTGAGATGATGAATTTTCTCTTATTTATCATTACTAACTTGTCTTCCTTAGTTCTTTTGTGCTCTCAAAGGTACCCAAAATCACAAGAAGAGAAATGGGAAGACAAGATCAATTGAAGTGTTTGAGGTTATCAATTACAAAGACGTTCTTGAAGATCTACAACCTCAAGAGGTGGACGACCAAAGAAGCATTTCTCAAGCTCCAAAACCTCAAGAAATGCCACAACTTCAAGAAATAACACGTCCTCGAGAGTTGGCATCAAATCCGACCCAAGCTCCAAAGGACAAGCCAACGGTTGAAAGCTTTGACACTCCTTGTTGTCGTGGATCGAGATATGGGATCCACCCTCGTCCAATTGAAGCCAAGGCCTATGAGATCAAAGCAAGCTTGGTTAGGTTGATTCAAGAGTCTAAGTTCTTGGGGACGAAAGTGGAGAACCTTTATGATCACTTGGATTCCTTAGAGAGGTTGTGTGACACGCTTAGAACCGGAGAAGTACCCCATGATAGCATCAAGCTCATCTTGTTTCCATTTTCTCTTGGAGGAAAAGCAAGCCAATGGGAGAGAACGTTGCCATCTCACTTGTTAAATTCTTGGGATGATTGCAAGGAGATTTTCCTCAACAAGTTCTACTCCACAAAAAGAACGGTCCAAACTAGAAGGGACATCTTGAATTTCAATCAAAGCATGCATGAAAGCTTTCATAAGGCATGGGGAAGACTTAAAGGATATACTCGAGATTGTCCCCATCACGGGTTCAAGAAGGAAGCCATCCTTAGCATCTTCTATTTGGGAGTTGATCAAGAGCACAAATGGACCTTAGATGCGGCTAGCAATGGGCGTTTTACAAACCTCACCGTGGAACAAGGAGAGCTACTTGTGGAGAACTTTGCCCAAAGCGAAGAGAACTATGGTGATGACTATGCTCGGGCTACAAGGAGTGATGACTATGCTCGGGCTACAAGGACCACAAGTGCTAATGAGGAGCCAAGGAGAACTAAGAAAATGAAGGCTCTAAACGAAAGAGTGGACAAGCAATCCACATTGATAGACAAGCTCATCAATGCCTCTCTAAAATCAGCTCACTTTGATGGAGATTTTGATGCCACTTCACGGTTTAAAGAGATAATGTGGATTTGGGTACACAACAAGACCTTGAAATGAAGGGCATGCTTCAACAACTCCTAACCGGGCAAGCTAATAGAGCAGATGAGTTGAATAAGATGGTGGCCAAGATTCATGACAAGGTTGATTGCTCTTATGAGGATCTACACCGAAAGGTTGAAGCCCTATCTTCTAGGATCATGCATTTAGATCATCAAAATGCTCAAGGACGTTCCCTTTCTAGTAAACCCATGGAGAATCTCGAAGGAAAAATTAATGAGAGCCAAGTGGAGGAGCATTTGATTGATGAGAATGAGGAGTCTCTAATAGAGATTGATGAAGTCCTCCATGGCTCTAAATATAAATAATCGATGGTTGCTAGCAAGGAGAAGGTTGAGGAATAAGCCGTGGTATTGATGACAATTGATGAGCATGAAAAGGCAATTGATGAGATCTCTAACCTTCTCTACGGTTCTAAGGTCGATGCTAAAGAGGTGATAGTTTACAAGGATGATGAGGTTGAAGCTCCAAGAGTTGAGCATGTGGGTAGTTGTGTAACAATGGATGTGGTTTCACCCCCAAAGGCTAGTTTTGAGAAGAAGGGATCTTGTGGAGAAAGAGCTTTTGGTTATGGTAATGGCGAAGAAACCCACACATGTGATTGAGATCATCTTTATCTCAAACCGAATCCCTTAGCCAAACGAGTTCATTTGATTTTGCATAAGCATGATTCACATAGATAATTAATGAATGTCAAAGGGTTGAAGGATAAAAATGCTTGTGTAGGTTGGGACTTGTAACTTGATGCATGTAGAGATAGAAATGGCTAACTCTTTTGGAGTAGACTCACTTGATGCATTTTTAAATTACAAACTTGGACGTTGAATTCGATTTCTTCTTGTGATGCCTTTGGATTTAAGCTCTCATCTTCAAACCTCTCTCTCTTCTTGTTCTTGTTTGTTTGCTTGACGACAAGCAAATGACTAAGTTTGGGGGAGTTGATATTCCCATATTTTACCCTTTTTACCATGCATTTTACTTAGCGTTTTAGGTCCCATGCATGTGTTTCTCATAGTTTTCTTAGTGTTTTAGTCTAGTTTAGGGTTTAGTTAGTTTGCATTAGGTCCTAGTGAGTCTTGCATTCATTTAGAGTGTTTTATAGATGTTTGAAGACATTTTGGAGATGTTTGGAGTAATGGAGCAAAATAGGATAGAAGGATCATTCTGAGGCGTCTGAAAGAACTGGCAGACCGAAGGGCTTACGATCAGATTCAGCTTCAATGGCCTTCATTAAAGTTGTAGCCCAATGAGTTAGCTGTCGCCAGGAGATATATCGGTTTTACCAAAGGTGTATCCGTCTGGCGAGGAACTAACGATCAACGCCGACCGGCTCTAGGTTGGTACAACTAGGTCGGTACTACAATAGGAACCAGAACCGACCAGAAGCTCTACTCAATACTGACCCAGATCAACTCGGCATGAATCTCCAAGATGATTAGTACCGACCCACTCCCAGTCGGCACTACAGCTCGGCGAAAACACGGCAGTGCAGACCAACCCATTTGTACCGGCAGAACGAAGGGGTTCTGTTCCGATTCAGCCTCGATGATCTTCATGAAAGTTTTAGCCAGATGAGTTATCTATCTACTGGATGCAATTTGAGGTCATTCTGATGTGTATCCGGGGAGTTACAGTGATATTACTAAGGGTATGTCCGACTAGCCGCGAGACTAGAGACCAACGCCGACCGGCTATAGGTCGGTACTACCAATCGGCACAAGTAAGTCCACTACCGACCTGCCCTGGTGTGGTACACTTGCTCGGTACTGGGGCAGAAACTAATACCGACCCAGATCACTCTCAATACCGACCCATTCCTGGTCGGTACAAAACCAAGCTGTCCTCATCGAAGCCAGCCAAAGTCACTGAAAGATCACGCCAAATTAACAACTTACGTTCGGAATCAGCTTCGGAAGTCTTCATAGAAGTTGTAGATAATTGCGTTAGCTGTCTTCATAGAAGTTGTAGATAATTGGTGCCCAAAGGAGTTATGCTCAGAGATTAATACCGACCCACTTGTACCGACCCAAACCTGGTTGGTACAGACCTCTCCAACTCAGATCCGACCGGGTCAATACTCGGTTTGTCTCGGGTTGACCCGGTTTGCCCAAAAACTATTTAAATACTTGCAAAAACCTAATTTTAGGATCTATCTCTTCTGCTATCTCTTTTTCTCTTGCAACAAAACTTCTTTTGAGGGTTCTTAGAATTTTGTAAGAGATATCTCTCTTTTATTTATGCAATTAAAGTGTTAGTTTCTTAATCTCTTCTAATATTTTATCTTCCTATTCTCTAATCATGATTAACAACACCTCTTTATTGAGATTTGGTGTGTTCTTCATGATTAGTGAATAGTTCTTTTTGGATCGTTTGGGTTTGGTAAATTAGGGGATTCCTTTTGTTAATCTTTGATATCTAGAGCTTAATGATGTTATTTCCTTTCTTATTTAGTGTTTTTAATGCTAGATTAGGCTTGAGAGGGTTAATCTAGATCATAGAGAATTTCATGCACACAAGGTGTTTGATGAAATTTCCCAATGAACTAAATAAGAGATTTTCATACTTAGCTCATGAGAGTGAATATCTAAGGTGAATCTTGGCTATTAGAGCTTGTGTTTAATGCTTGCTAATTACTTTTTCACAAATGGGAATTTGATCTTAAATTAGTGATTAGTGAGGTGATTAGTGCTAAGAGATTAGATTAATCTTGATTAGGGTTCTAGGCTTAAGGAAATGAACTTTTGTGATTGTGTAGACATCATTGCTTAGCTTAAGATTTCCCCAAATCGATTGCCTTACCCAAAGATCCTCTTTTTATCTTATTTCTTAATCTTGCTTAGTTTCTTGCCTTGTTTGCTTTCAATTTTAATTAGGTTGCTAGATCAAAACACAAATCTCTTTGGTTTGCTTAGCTTAAGTAATTTCTTACATTCCTATTGTGTTGTTCTTTGTGCCTCCTTGGATTGATTCCCAAGTGCTACAACGATAGCATTTGGGTAATTGGTATTAGATTCTAAATATCCATTATCAATTGTTGATGGAGTTTGGTATATCCTATTAGGCTTATAACACAAGGAGTCACTACCATGTCCATTCTGGATGTCACTTGACAAAGTAGTTTCAGACTATAAACGATGATCCATTAATGCTTTGTTAATCACATATGGGATATACCATCTTTTGCTATGAAACAATAGATCATTCCTCATTTTCCATATTCTCCGACCAATAAAACACTACACGAAAACATGTGTTTTACAACGAACACATTTGATGTAAAATCGATGTAAAATGGGATTTGGGATGGATTAGCGACGATTGACAAATCGTCGTAATCGGATCGTCGTTATTCGAGACTCGTCGTAAAATTTGTGACGAATACAAATCGTCGTAAAATCATTGTAAATTATTCGTCGTAAAGTACATGTAAATTTACATCGATTTTATGACCACAATTACCTCGTTGGTATATCGTTGGAAAATTACATTGATTTTACATCGAATAATATAATTTATGTATTCTAAATTCGTTGTTAAATCGTCGTAATAGATTCGATGGTAAATCGATGTAAAATTAATTCGATGTAAATTTGTCGTAAATCATGAATCGATGTAAAGTCATCGTAAATACAAAGTCGATGTAAAATCGTCGTAAATCATAGATCGTTATATGTCCGTCGTAAATCGTAGATCGATGTAAAATCAATGTAAATCCTAGGTCGATGTAATTTTGATGTTATGTATAAATTCTATAAATAATAAAATTATAATTATAATTATAAATTACATAATTAATAATTAATAAAATTATAATTAATAAATTATATAATTAAGAAATTTATAATTATAAATTAAAATTTTATAATTATAAATTAAAATTTTATAAATAAATTCAAAATACTAAATGAAATTCGAAATACAAATAATAAAACTACAATTCAAAATACTAATTATCTAGGTTAATATCGAAGTTCCTGAAAAGCTCCACGTCCGTAGCCGTCGCGGTTCTCCGCTGCAATTCCTTCCGCTGATCCGCATCCGGCTGCTCAGCAACAATCAGAGCCATGAAACAAAGCTTGAACTCGTTATACGGCTCTCGGGACGGCCTGAATGGAGGGTTTCGAGCAACTTCTGAATGAGTTTGATCCAGGGGAAATCTTCCTCGATCAAAAGTCTTCTTGTAGGTTGTTTGTTGATGAATCTTGAAGTTGGAGTGGTCTGCTTCATCATAGTTGAAGTTGGGACATGATTTGAGCTTGCGGGACGGCCCAGATGGGGTAGTAAGGACCACAGAAGAATTGGCTCGTGCAGATAGAATTACACTCGTCCCATTAGCTTTATGGGACATAATGAGACGGTGAAACATCTTGGTTGGAGTAGAATTGATGCTGGTTGACTTTGGGATGTTCTCTTGTCTTTGGTTTGACATGGATGGGACGTAATGGGCCATAGGTGAATTGGCTCGAGCAAAAGTGGTTCTGCTTCGACAGTTAGCTCCAAGAGGTGATTTGCGTCAATGAAACTCCAAGCTTAAGGTGCTGGTTCGAGTGGATTCATCTTTGGCCTCCTTTTGCTCATTCGGCTCCTTAGCTCCTTGTCCCGGAATAGCTCCGGTACGGCCTCCTTGGTCTAGTTCGGTCTGGTCATGGCTGATGTCCACATCACTTCCACTCCGAACCCTAGCAGCGGCTGAGGCGGAGGCAGAGGAGATGGATTATTACAGTGTGGACAACAAACGATCACATGCCTCCATAACCAAGATCTGATCTGTCTCCGTCGTTGCAGATGATTCGTTTTCTTCCTCCGGACAAAGTTTGATTCCATCAAATATGATTCAGAGAAGATCGAGAAATCTGTCTATACTGACGCGTCTCTGTCATCGTCGACTCTCTTCAGAGGCGGAGGAGGACGAAGCGTGAATAAGAGAAGCGGTTTCGTCATCGGCAAGGAGTCATTGATATACTCATATTTTACCCGTTTTAGCATGCATCTAGCTTAGTGTTTTATGTCTCATGCATGTGTTTCTCATAAGTTTTCTTAGTGTTTTAGTCTAAATTAGGGTTTAGCTAGTTTTCATTAGGTCCTAATGAGTCTTGCATTCATATGGAGTGTTTTCTATGTGTTTGGAGACATTTTGGAGATGTTTGGAATAATGGAGAAAAATAGGATGCAAGGATCATTCCGAAGCGTCTGAACGAACTGGAAGGACGAAGGATTTCTAATCTGATTCAGCTCCAATGGTCTTCATGAAAGTTGTAACCAAATGAGTTGTCTGTCTACTGGAGGTAGTTTGAGGCCCTCCGGACTTGTATTCCAGGACCACTTATCCAAATGACCTAAAACCACCTCCAAGTGGCAGCTAACTCATATATCTACGCCTTTCATAAAGAACGTAGAAGCTGAATCGGATTGAAAATCCTTCGTATTGGTTGATCTTTCAGAAGTCGTATTGGGATCAGGACTCGTTTGGACGCCAGACAGACATATCTCTGATAAATCTGATGTATCTTTCTAACCACGGATCCGAATGATATGCAACCACCTCCAGAAGGCAGCTAACTCAATCATCTACAACTTCTATGAAGACTTCCGAAGATAAATCGGAGTGTAAATTCTTCATTCGGCCTGATCTTTGAGTCACTTCGGCTGGCTTCACGAGGACGGATTAGGAAGTGGTTTTGTACCGACCAAGTGTACCGACCTAGGGCAGGTCGGTACTAATATTTTCCCCAGTACCGAGCAAGGTGTACTGCTCCAGAACAGGTCGGTACTAATATTTCTTGTGCTGATTGGTGGTACCGACCTAGAGCGGGTCGGCATTGTCTCGCGGCTAGTCAGACATGCCCTTAGTAACATCGCCGTATCTCCTGGAATACGCATCCGAATGACCTCAAACGACCTCTTGTGGACAGATAACTCATCTTCCTACAACTTTCATGAAGATCATAGAGGCTGATGATGAATAGTCTTTTATTATGTTCATATCAATTCCCCTATGCTTGTCATTGTAGCATAAGAGGTGTCAATCCATATGGGTTAAGATCAATGCACTAAGAATACATGAACCTTCCTAAGCTAGAGCAAATGTTTTTGGGTTTTTATGTTTTTAGATTAAGAAAGTAAAATGCAAGAAAGAAAACAAAGGCTAGAAGTGTTGGAAAATGAATTAACTATCAAGAAGATGATTAATGAACAAACAATGATGATTTAGATTGAATTAAACACTATCCTAGAACATGGAATTCACAATTATGACTAATCCACTCTCGTGGCACTAATCACTTTGTTAATCACCAAATCAAGAACAAACTCTCGTTTGTGATAAGATGATTAACAAGCTTTAATCTCCAATTCCACTTAGTTCACTAATCACCCTAGACATCAACTCTCATTGGCTAGGCATGAAAGGCTCACAAAAGGTTTGGTTCAAGCATTTCATCGAACACCTCTCGGGCGTGAAACGCCTAAGCTCTAGTTTTGATCTCTCAATCCAAAACTAGCTTTAAGATCAACCTAAGTGAAGGATCTAACAAGATGTAACCTAAATCGTCATCATCTAATCATCAAGACAATTGACTAACGATGCTAATACACACAATCAATGCTATTCCTTAGGTTAAGATCACTAATTATGACTAATCCTCTCTCAAGGCACTAATCACTTTGCTAATCACTAAATCAAGATCAAACTCTCATTTGTGATGAAATGATTAGCAAGCATTAAGATCAATATTCAAATCAACCAATAAACACCTTAAGCAACTACTCTCATAGGTTAAGAATGTTTATCTCTTTATAAGTTCTTTGGGGAATTTCATCAAACACCTTGTGGGTGTGAAATTCCCAAAGATCTAGATTGACTCTCTCAAGCCCAATCTAGCATTAAGATCACTTAGAAAGAAAGGAAAGCAATGATTAAGAATATAAGCAACACAAATCAATCATCAAATCATCAAAATCAAGCCATCCATAATCCAACAAAAAACCCTAAAGTCTAACCATGAAGAACAAAAGAGAAAAAGAAATAAAGATAAATAAATTGCATAAATAAAAGATAGAGTTGAAGAAATCTTCTCTAGAGTGGCATTTGTATGAAGAACAATCAAAATCCCTCCAAAATCATAAGAAGAGTTTGGGATAAAACCCAACTCTAGAAAGAAGAAAGCTTAGATCACAAAAATTAGGTTTTAAAATATTTATAGTGAACAGTGCGAACCGGGTCAACCCGGGACAAACCGGGTATTGACCCGGTCAAATCTGGGTCTTGAGCAAATATGAGCCTTGTACCGACCAGGTCTGGGTCGGCACAAGTGGTCGGTACATGTTGATGTGCTTGTACCGAGTGAGTAGTGCCGAGTGAGGCTTGGTCGGTATGGATGTGCTTGGATCGGGAGTCGGTTGAGTTTTAGCCGGCTAAAGTGAAGAGCTTGTCAATGCAAGGTGGAACAGGTCGTGTGCGGGATGAATTTTAGCCAGCACAAATGGATCAGCACGCCTTGCTGAATTTGTGCCGACCGGTAGTACCGACCGGTAACGGGTCGGTACTAATCTTTATTGTGCAGGTCGGGCGGATGCTGGATTAGTTTTAGCCGGCAGAAATGATGAGCTGGTCGATGCATGATTAGTACCGTTTGGCAGTACCGACCCAGGACGGGTCGGTACTAATCTCCTTTGATCAACACTCGTTTGGGCACCAGCCGGACACGTCCCCACCAAATCTGATGTATATTTCAAACCACCACTCTGAATGACTTTAAACCACAACCAGTAGATAGCCAACTCAATTATCTACAACTTCTATGAAGACGTCGAGAGCTGAATCTGAACGCAAGTTCTTCTTTTGGCGCGATCTTTGGGTGACTTCGGCTGGCTTCGATGAGAACAGACTGAGTTTTGTACCGATCCATTCTGGATCGGTATGGGAGTGAAGCTGGGTCGGTACTACCCTCTGCTTCAGTACCGACCAGATAGTACCGGTCTAGGATGGGTCGGTACTGGGCTTACATGTGCTGATCCAATGCTGGTCGGCGTTGGTCTCGCGGCCAGACGGATACACCTTTGGTAAAATCGCGATATCTCCTGGAATACATGTCCGAATGACCTGATTCCAACTTCTCTGGGAAGCTAACTCATCTGGCTACATCTTTCATGAAGCTCATTGAGGCTGAATCTGACCGTAGCTCCTTCGTTCTGCCGGATCTTCAAGACACTTCGGAATGATCCTTGCATCCTCGTTTGCTCCATTACTCCTAACATCTCGAAAATGTCTCCAAACACCTAGAAAACACTCCAAATGAATGCAAGACTCACTAGGACCTAATGCAAACTAAATAAAGCCTAATTTAGACCAAAACACTAAAGAAAGATATGAGAACACATGCATGAGACCTAAAATGCTAAGTTAAATGCATGCTAAAAAAGGTAAAATATGGGAATATCAGCTGAATTTGACCGGAACCCTACCGTGTTTGTACCGACCAAGTAGTACCGCTCCTGAACAGGTCGGTACTAATATTCATGAGCCTTCATGCCGAGCTGATCTGGGTCGGTATTGAGAAGAGATTCTGGTCGGTACAAGTCTCTGGTGTCATACCGACCATTTGTACCGACCTAGGACCGGTTGGCGTTGATCTCGATTCTCGCTGCCAGTCGGATATACCTTCCGTAAATATGGCATATCTCCCAAACCATATATCTGAATGCTCGGATTACAACTCCTATGGAAAGCTATCTCACTCCTCTACAACTTCCATGAAGACCATTGAATCTCATTCAGATCGGAAGGCCTTCGTTCTGCAGGTTCTTTTGGACGGTTCGGATGACCCTTGTATTCTACTTGGTCAATTTCTCCAAATATATCCAAATTGCCTCCAATCACCTATAAAATACTCCAAAACATGCAAGAACTCACTAGGACCTAATGCAAATGTCCTAAACTCTAAATGAGGCCTAAATGCAAAACAAAACCATGATTATGCATGCAAATGACACAAAACTCTAAATAAAATGTATGCTAGAACATTTGCTTGTCCTCAAGCAAACAAGAGTAAGAAAAGGGAGAAAAATAAAAATGAGAGCTCAAATCCACAAGTGCCATAAAAAGAATCTAAGCCCAATGTCCAAGTTGCAAACTTCATGATGCGATCGACAAACTTACTCAAAAGTGATTAGCCATACTTATCCTTGCATGACTTACATTCGAACCTCAACCTACACAAACTTTCATATCCTCCAACCCCTTGACATTGATTAAGTGTAATAAGCGTGAATCATGTTTATGCAAGATCAAATGAATTCGTTTGGCTAAGGGTTCGGTTATGAGATGAAGATGATCTCATTATCACGCACGGGTAATCAAATGCAAGAATCTCTCATGGGAAGAGCAACCTTTAGCAAAATGCTAAAGGTAAAAGGCAACCTATGCATACAAGGGAGAATTCTCATATACCCAAATGCCTAGAGTGTCTCTAACCTAAACCTTTCTAACTCGTTGTGCCCCTATCCTAAGCTACCCCTTTTCTTCTCAAGGCACTTTGCCTTCTCGAACCCAAACACGCTTGTCGTTCTTTTCACTTCATCTTCTTCTCACTCGGGGATTAGCTTCTTCTTCCTTGCTCTTTGTGGTTTGATGCTTCTTTTGTTTTAACCGTAGCTCTCCTTTTTGTTCATTCTTGTTCACGCCTCTTGCACCTTTTTGATGCTTTTGCCTTTGGTTTTTCTCTTGTGCTTTGAACTTTTGAGGCTAATCTTATACTTAGAGCTATTCTTACGAATCTTTGCACCAACCAACCTATAGATCCAATCCCCTTTTCCCTTCTCCTTGTTTATCTTTTCCATTCCACAATACCATTCCAAACAAAACCGTTCACCAAATTTCCAAACCGTCCCCCATATCGAACCAAGAACCACCAACCTAGCTAGCCTACTCCTAGATTAACCCTGTGATGATGGAGCTAAATTTACATGAGAATTCCTCCTTGTCGCCCTAAACCTAATACTTTTTGCCAAGTTTGCTCGAAAGAAGGCCTCACCAATCACACATGAATATCAATGGCTAGAAAGAAGGGTGAGGTCAAGGTAGGGGAAACCATTCCAATGATGGGATATGACTACTTGGATAAACAAGAGTGGTGAAAGGGAAAAGATTATCCAAGTATGTATGAAGTGATCCACGAATCCAACCAAAAATGCATAAACACAATAGTTACAAGTCAAAATTAAGGTTATCACTTAGATGGGGTTGAATTCAAGTTAAGGTTTGCTTCAATCAAGGCAAGAACAATAAGACATGAGATCAAGGCATGGTTCGTTCTTAATTTCTACACGAGATCAAAGCATCAAGTAACTAGCAACAATGACATTGGACTAAGCTCTTAATATGGTATTTTACAAGGAAAAATCTGTCATTGCTCCTAATGCTCATGCAAAGCTACCTTATATGCTATGCATCTAGACTCAATCCTATATGGAATGCACAAAAGTTCAAAAATTTTCAAATTTATTGAAAATGCATGATATGCATGAGACTCAAGATGCAAAAGGCAAAATAAGATCACAAAACACATGATTAGACACCGGTCCCTCCCCCAAACTTAAATCACAACGTCTCGGTGTGAAAGAAGATCAAGAGAGAGACCAAAAACGAAAGATAAAAATGCAAAGAGACTCAAAAGGAAAGAGTTACTTACAAATGAGGAGTGATACTAGATGAATGGAGATGAATGAAGATCTTTCGACATCTAAACCAATGTGCCTTGCCACGACCTTGTTACCATTAAGAACCTTTCAACCACCCAACAAAAGATCAAAAAGAACAAGAAAGCGTAGAAAGACATGAAAAGAAAGTATGTACAATGATAAGCTTGGGGTGTCTCCCAAGAGCACTTTGTTTAAAGTCACTAAGTTTGACTTTGGTTACCCTTTTAGGCGGGTGAGAGAGGAGTGTGAGCACTCCATGGTGGATCTTTGAGCTCGAGCTTGAGCACCTTTGTAACATCCCGATTTCGGGTATAGGCGGAGAGGCTTATAAGAATTGACTTGGCTACCTATGTCACCAAAGTGCACTTATCTTTTCGGGCACTTGTCCAGAGAGAACTCCAGCGTTAAGCGTGCTTGAGCTGGAGCAATTTAAGGATGGGTGACCTACCGGGAAGTGATTCGCGGTATCGTGTGAGTGAGGACAAAACACGGGGAAAAGATCACGTGGTGATTGCAGGGTGAGTAAAACAAGTATTACAAGCCTCCCAGACTAACGCACCGGCCGTCGGACCAGGGGGTGGGGCCCACGGGCCGAGAGAGGGCATGGGGCCCACAGGTAGGGGCGGTCGGGGCGTTATAAGTGGTATCAGAGCCGAACCCAAACACGTGTGTGGAGTCAGGTGGGCTCACACCGTCTAGGGTGACGATCCTGGTGCACAACGAGGACGTTGCGCTCTGTGAGTGGGGGTGATTGTAACATCCCGATTTCGGGTATAGGCGGAGAGGCTTATAAGAATTGACTTGGCTACCTATGTCACCAAAGTGCACTTATCTTTTCGGGCACTTGTCCAAAGAGAACTTCAGAGTTAAGCGTGCTTGAGCTGGAGCAATTTAAGGATGGGTGACCTACCGGGAAGTGATTCGCGGTATCGTGTGAGTGAGGACAAAACACGGGGAAAATATCACGTGGTGATTGCAGGGTGAGTAAAACAATTATTACAAGCCTCCCGGACTAACGCACCGGCCGTCGGACCAGGGGGTGGGGCCCACGGGCCGAGAGAGGGCATGGGGCCCACAGGTAGGGGCGGTCGGGCGTTATAACCTTGCTCATAACCTCTTCAAGACCGGCTTCCCCTTTCTCTTTGACCTCGGGTGTGAGAATCGCCTTGACCGAGGCAAAAGGTTTGGGCCGTCCTTTGCACTTGATCTTGTACTCAATCACTCCATCTTTGTGCTTCCAAGGAGTGAGAGTCATCATAGAAGGCTGGCTTGGCTCGGACCTAGACCCATGAAGCTTGCTTGATCCGTTTCCCATCTTAGCCTTGGTCTTTGTCTTCTTCTTTGCACCCTTGCTACCCTCAACGTCATTCTCCATTGTGGTGGGAGCTAGGAAGCGGTTCCAAACAAGCTATATCAACTTCCGAAGCTTCCTTGTCATTACCATAACCCGAATCTTTTCTCTCGAGAGACTTCTCATCCTCTTCATAGACCTTTGGGGGTGGAGCTTCTTCAACCATCTCACATCTACCCACATACCTCGCTTCCTCTTCACGAAACTCATCATCCTTTATGGTAATTGTGCCACAAAGCTTGTTGGAAGAAGTCCTCATTGGGTAATATACCTTATCATCCACATTCAAGAGAACTACCATTTGATCTTTGAAATCCATTCTAGCGCCGGTGGTAAGTAGGAATGGGGTTCCAAGGAGAAGTGGGAGCTTGTTGGTCTTCTTCATCTCCACGACAACGAAGTCCGTTGGGACTATGCAATCCCCAACCTTAAGCGGATAATCTTCAAGAAGACCAAGTGGTTTTCGTGAAGAAGAGTCTCCAAAGGTGATAGGTGATGGGTGATAGGTGAGGTTTCTTATCCCTAGACTCTTGAACATCTCATGGGACATGACATTCACACTCGAACCGGAGTCACACAAAGCATCCTCAATCTCTAAATCTCCAAGAGAGCAAACTATAGAGAATTTACCGGGGTTACCAAGCTTGGGGAGAGACTTAGGCTTGATCCTAGTTGTGCTTGGTGAATCAATGCAAGCAACACTACCCTTTGGTTCTTGAACCATGGTCACGTCCTCATCCTTCTCAAGGGTCACTCCCCCACTTTGTTCCTCAATGTCCACATTGAGCTTCAAGGGAACGTCTCTAGGGGGAAGGCGTTCAACATGTAAACCGTAAAGTAGAAGCTCAACATTGAGCTTTGGTTTTTTTTTTTTTTTTTTTTTTCAAATTGATAGTAGGATTTTTCCGTGTATCAACTACTCAAAATGCCTATGTAGCATAAGAGGTATCGAACCAATGGGCTAAGTTTCAATGCACTAAGAATGCATACTACTCCTTAAGTTAAGCTAACAAGTTGATTTTGATTTTCTAACAACCTAATAATTCAAATTAAACAAGTGAACAAGTAATAGCACTAAAAACGATTAAGATCTTTGGGCAAGGCAATTGATTTGGGGAAATCTTGAGTTAAGCAATGATGTCTATCCAATCACAAAAGTGCATTTCCTTAAGCCTAGAACACTAATCAATATTAGCCTAATCTCTTAGCACTAATCACTTCACTAATTACAAAATCAAGATCAAATTCTCATTTGTGAAAATGTAATTAACAAGCATTAATCATAAGTTCTATTAGCCAAGCTTCACCTTAGACATTCACTCTCATGAGCTACGTATGAAAAACTCTTATTTAGTTCATTAGGGAATTTCATCAAACACCTTGTGTGCATGAAACTCCCTATGATCTAGATTAACTATCTCTAGCCAAATCTAGCATTAAAACCACTAAATAAGAAAGGAAATAACATCATTAAGCTCTAGACATCAAAGATTAACAAAAGAAATCCCTAATCTACCAAGCCCAATGATCCAAAAAGTTTCTACTCACTTACCATGAAGAACCCAACAAATCTTATAAAAGAGATGTCAAATCCCATGATTAAATGAATAAGAGATGAAAGATTAAAGAGATTAAACTTCCAATTGCATAAAACTCAAGATATCTCTTACAAAATCATCCAAATCCTAAAAGGAATCAAGGTGACCACGTTTTTGTGCAAGGAGAAAGAGAGAAAATAAAGCTTAGATCATGAAAATTAGGTTTTTTGGACTATTTAAAGGAAGGTGGGCGAACCGGGTCAATTCGGAACAAACCGGATATTGACCCGGCTAAAACTGGTTTTTGGCTGATTCTGGTGGTCTGTACCGACCAGTACTTGGTCGGTACAGTGGATCGGCACAAGTCTCTGGTGTCATACTGGTCGGAGTGTGCCGCACGGGAGTCGGTCGGTACTGGTCTACATACACTTGGTAAAATCGCCATATCTCTTGAACCACTTATCCAAATGATCTAACACTACCTCCAGGTGGCAGCTAACTCATATATCTACGCCTTTCATGAAGAACGTAGAAGCTGAATCGGAGTGGAAATCCTTCGTATTGGTTGATCTTTCAGAATTCGTATTGGGATCAGGACTCGTTTGGACGCCAGACAGACATATCTCTGATAAGTCTGATGTATCTTTCTAACCACGGATCCGAATGATATGCAACCACCTCCAGAAGGCAGCTAACTCAATCATCTACAACTTCTATGAAGACTTCCGAAGATAAATCGGAGTGTAAATTCTTCATTCGGCCTGATCTTTGAGTCACTTCGGCTGGCTTCACGAGGACGGATTAGGAAGTGGTTTTGTACCGACCAAGTGTACCGACCTAGGGCAGGTCGGTACTAATATTTTCCCCAGTACCGAGCAAGGTGTACCGCTCCAGAACAGGTTGGTACTAATATTTCTTGTGCTGATTGGTGGTACCGACCTAGAGCGGGTCGGCATTGTCTCGCGGCCAGTCAGACATGCCCTTAGTAAAATCGCCGTATCTCCTGAAATACGCATCCGAATGACTTCAAACGACCTCCTGTGGACAGATAACTCATCTGGCTACAACTTTCATGAAGATCATCGAGGTTGAATCCGACGTAAACCCCTTCGTTCAGCCGGTACAAGTGGATTGACCTGCACTGCCGTGTTTGTACCGACCAAGTAGTACCGCTCCAAAACAGGTCGGTACTAATACTCCTGAGCCTTCATGCCGAGATGATCTGGGTCGGTATTGAGAAGATATTCTGGTCGGTACAAGTCTCTGGTGTCATACCGACTGGAACGCCCGCGTTCCGGAAGAATTGATTATTGGGGTGAAATAATTAATTCGGGTTTGTTCCGGGTAGTATCGATCGATACTAGGTGAGTATNTATGCCGATAAGAGGCGGAAAGAGCTGGTGTTTGAGGTGGGAGATAGTGTGTATCTCAAGATGGCTTTACTGAGAGGTCCGAACAGGTCCATTACTGCGACTAAGTTGAGTCCGAGGTATATGGGGCCGTTCCGGATTGTGGAGCGTGTTGGACCGGTAGCGTATCGGTTGGAGTTACCCGCGGTTATGCAAGCATTTCATAAGGTCTTCCATGTGTCGATGCTGAAGAAGTGTTTGCATAGGGGTGACGAGGTATTGGGTGAGATTCCGTCAGATCTCCAGCCTAATATGACCGTTGAGGCGAGACCTTTGAGAGTTCTCGAGCGGAGGGTCAAGGAGCTTCGTCGGAAGAGGATTCCGATGATGCGAGTTCTGTGGGACTGTGACGGGGTGCAGGAGGAAACTTGGGAGCCAGAGGCTAGGATGGAAGCGAGGTTCCGGAAGTGGTTCCAGAAGCAAGCTGCGGCTTGAGTTCCATCGAGAGGTTCCAGTTTCGGTTGTAGCTGTGTGCTATGTGTGTTTCATTTTGTATTTCCGTTGTGTAGTACGATGTTACATTATGATGTATAATAAGATGAGTATTTCTTATTATTGGTGACTTTGGGAGTCACGGTTTCGCATTACGTTTTGGGTAAAAGCGTTAATGCGAGAGAGTAATAAGATGGATGTTCTTATTGCTGTTGTGAGCATTGCGTGTTTTCAGTTAAGCTTGTTCGGGAAAATGAGTCAAGTGACAAGACCGGGTTATTTCACTTAGCGGTTCTATGTGGTGGGTCGGATTGCAGGCGTATGGTACTTGTTGTTTATTACGTTGTAGTGATGACCTACTGCAGAGAATTGTTGGGTGTTAGAGGTAGCCTAGTCATAGTTGTCTTGACAAGTTTTTCTAAAGCGAGCCGACACTGGAAGGTGCGCAAGGGCGGTGCGATGACCTGGTTATTGGTCATGCACGGCAGATATTCCGGGTGCGGAATATGGGCGATGCCGGTGTTGCCTTGCGAGGATTTACACGGATCACGGGAGGTAGTTCAGTCGAGATGCTTATAGATGTGTGACTTATTGCTCGTTGAGAGGACTAGTTCCTCTAGTGCCGATAGCTCGCAGGACCGAGTGTCTTGAGAGTGTGACTGGCGATGTACCCAGACTCGGGAGGTTTATAGCCTAGAGTGATACGTGATACCGTGGATTCGTAAGTAGTATATCCTAGACGTAGGATATATTGCCTAGAATTGAGTGGTATGGGGTGTCGACTCTTACAGGTTATATTATCGAGTGGAGTGGTACGGCAGATACCCAGAACTCGGAGATGCTGCGGTGTCTTGGGTGTTGTGGTATGGTTGATACCTTGCGAGGTATGGTGAATATCCTGCGGGATATGGCAGATGCTCAGAACTCGGAGATGCTGCGGTGTCTTGAGTGATGGGGTTTGGCTTGTGTTTGAGCAATAAGTACATATGATGCCGCGGTGTCATAAGCATAGGGACTGAGTGGGAAACCTCGGAGGTTGGTTTTGGACCTCGTGTGAGTGTTGAGATGGCCGGGTTGGCCAAGGTTTTAGTAATCGTTGCGACGATTAAGGCTCATTGGAGATGAACGGTTCATGGGAGATGAACGGTTCATGGGAGATGAACGGTAACGAAGATTCGAGGTCGAATCTAAGTTAGTGGGGGAGAATTGTAACGCCCGCGTTCCGGAAGAATTGATTATTGGGGTGAAATAATTAATTCGGGTTTGTTCCGGGTAGTATCGATCGATACTAGGTGAGTATCGATCGATACTAGGTGAGTATCGATCGATACCAGTTCGAGGGGCATCGATCGATACAGGGTGGTATCGATCGATACCGTGCGGAGTTGATTGTTTCCTTATATCTTCTTCTCTTCTTTTCTTACGCATAACGATTGTTTCTTTGGAAAAACGAGTTGGTCTTGCGCGAGAGAGAGAGAGAGAGAGAGAGAGAGAGAGAGAGAGAGAGAGAGAGAGAGAAGGAAGCTTGGTGAAGCTTGGATCTTGCGAGACCAAGGGGATTTGAGCTTGGTGAGAAGCTCGAAGAAGGGATTGGAGGAGCGTTGGTTTCGGCGTGAGACGGAAGGTCTTCTAAAGCTCGATCCGTCCGTTTTAAGGTGAGTTGTGACCAAAGGTTAGCAATTAAGCTTGTGTGATGCTTAGTTAAGCTTGATTGTTGAATCTTGTGGCTTGTGTGACGATTTGTGTGGCGATTTCTGGGTTTAGATTTCGCGTAGGTCGTGAATCGCAGGGGAGTATCGATCGATACCAGGGGTGTATCGATCGATACCAGTCCCTTGTCGGTAGACTCATGTTGAGTCGATATCGATCGATACTAGGGGTGTATCGGTCGATACCAGTCCCTTGTCGGGAGGTTGTGTTTTGTTTTTCATAGAGTTGAATTACTGATTGTGCTGGAAGTTTTAATTGGTGTTAATTAATTCTTCGTATTGTTAATTGTTAGCCTGTTGTTGGGAGGATCAATCTCACTCAGCGTTTGGTTAGCCAAATGTTGGTGCATCACTTTTGTCGATGCAGGTAAAGATAAGGCGTGATCGTGGAATCGAGGCAGTGAAGAGGGGATGATTAGGACCCGGGGTTTTTAATTGTTGTTTTATTGCTTTCGCTGTTGTAGAACTGTTAACACTGGGTTTTTGTGTTGTTGTGTGTTGTTTAATTATTTCGAAGTTAAAAAAAAAAAAAAAAAAAGTATGGTCGTTTCACCGACCATTTGTACCGACCTAGGACCGGTCGGCGTTGATCTCGATTCTCACGGCCAGTCAGATATACCTTCAGTAAATATGGTATATCTCCCAAACCAGATATCCGAATGATCTGATTCCAACTCCTCTGGCAAGCTATCTCACTCCTATACAACTTCCATGAATACTGTTGAAGCTGATGCAGATCGGAAGGCCTTCGTTCTGCAGGTTCTTTTGGACGGTTTGGATGACCCTTGTATTCTACTTTGGTCCATTTCTCCAAATATACCCAAATTGCCTTCAATCACCTATAAAATACTCCAAAACATGCAAGAACTCACTAGGACCTAATGCAAATGTCCTAAACTCTAAATGAGGCCTAAATGCAAGACAAAACCATGATTATGCATGCAAATGACACAAAACTCTAAATAAAATGTATGCTTGAACATGTAAAATATGAAGATATCACTTATGCATGTGTTTCTCATAAGTTTTCTTAGTGTTTTAGTCTAAATTAGGGTTTAGCTAGTTTGCATTAGGTCCTAGTGAGTCTTGCATTCATTTGGAGTGTGTTCTAGGTGTTTGGAGACATTTTGGAGATGTTTGGAATAATGGAGCAAAATAGGATGCAAGGATCATTCTGAAGCGTCTGAAAGAACTGGCAGGACGAAGGATTTCTGATCTGATTCAGCTCCAATGGTCTTCATGAAAGTTGTAGCCAAATGAGTTAGCTGTCTACTAGAGGTTCTGTGATGCCATTCAAACTTGTATTCCAGGCGATATCGCGGTTTTACCGAAGGTGTATCTGTCTGGCCGCGAGACCTTCGACCAGCACCGACCAGCCGTGGCCCGGTATCATCGTCTGGCGCTTGACTCCAGCTCCGGCAGGATCAATACCGGCCCACTGCACCGGATGAAGACTGACCGGTGTCCCAGCCTCAGACCGTCCACACCGACCTGCTGTCGCCCGGTACGCCCGCCCGGTCCTTGACCAACGTTCGGGCAGCAGCTTTGCCGGCTTGCTGTACAACCCCATTCCAGCCCGGCGTAGAAGCATCTCAAGCACACGCCTTCAACACCGGCCCCTTGTGTACCCCGTCCAGTGTCAGACCCAAGCTCGACCAGGTAGAATACCGACCACCCGTACCGGCCCGTCTCGACCCGGCGTGAAGACCCTCGACCAATACCGCCCCGCCACACCGACCCAAGCCAGTCCGGTGTAGAAGCTCTCGACCAAATCTCACCAATACCGGCCGGTTACACCGGCCCACCACCGGCCGGTATGGAGCTCACAACCCAAGATCCAACTGGGTCAAAACCCGGTTTGTCCGGGTTGACCTGGGTTTGCCCAAGACCTTCTAAATACTTGAAAACATAATTTTTCATGATCCATGCTTTCTTTTCTCTTGTTCTTGAGCAAAGAAACCTCTTTTTAGGGTTCTTGAGATTTTGTAAGAGATATCTTGAGTTTTTTATGAAATTAAAAGTATTAGTTTCTTAATTTCTTTAATCTCTCTTACTATCAATCATCTAATCATGGGAAACTACATCTTCTTCATGGGATTTGTTGGTTTCTCTATGTTTAGTGAGTAGACCCTTTTGGATCTTTTGGGCTTGGTAGATTAGGGGTTTCTCTTGTTAATCTTTGATGTCTAGGACTTAATTCTTCTATTTCCTTTCTTATTTAGAAGTTTTAATGCTAGATTAAGCTAAAGATAGTTAATCTAGATCATAGAGAATTTCATGCACACAAGGTGTTTGATGAAATTCTCCAATGAACTAAATAAGAGATCTTCATACTTAGCTCATGAGAGTGAATGTCTAGGATGAATTTTGGCTAATAGAACTTGTGGTTAATGCTTGCTAATTACATTTTCACAAATGAGAATTTGATCTTGATTTTGCAATTAGTGAAGTGATTAGTGCTAAGAGATTAGGCTAATCTTGATTAGTGTTCTAGGTTTAGGGAAGTGCACTTTTGTGATTGTGTAGACATCATTGCTTGACTTGAGATTCCCCAAAATCAATTTCCTTGCCCAAAGATCCTCTTTTAATCATTGTTAATCTCGTTTATTGCTTGTTTCTTGTTTACTTTCTTTTAATTTAAATCATTAGGTTGTTAGGAAATCAAAACCCACTTTGTTTGCTTGAATTAAAGAGTTTCTTGCATTCTTGTTGAACTAAACTCTGATTGGATTGGCACCTTAAGTACTACAATGATATGAGTAAGTTTAAAGATTGATTCTTAGGAAAAAATCTATTTATTAGTCATCTAGATTCGTCATCAATAGGCTCCAGACAGATTTGTGTGACGAAAGAAAACAGCATCAGGCAACCTCATCAACGGGCTCCGGCGAGAGGCACGAGAGATGATCACAACTGGGGCGGCGGCGACGACGGTTGAGGAGAAGAAATCCCTAATCCTAATCTTATGCATAAACATTTCCCTAAACCCAAACGAAATCAAATAATTGAGAGATCATATAAAGAACAAAGACAACGAGAAAATTGAGAAAATTCACCGGATCGCTGGCGAAGAGGAGGGAAATTTGATCGGAGTCCTCAAAAGCGTGACAGGAACCAGCCCAAACGATCTTCATCTCGTTGACATCGAACTCTGCCTTGTTCCTCTCGTCTTCAAGGTGATCAACGACCTCCATGATTCATAAACAAGAATCAAATAGCTAAACACAAAAACTTTCCTAAGAAAATCTTAGAGAGAAGAAAAAAAAAGCAAACCCAGAAAATACAGAGCAAGCAAAATGAACAGTACCGGCGCAACCTAGAATGTGATTAATAAAAAAAGAACAGTTGCGAAAACAGTGTTTGGTCGCTTACCTAATTATGCTCTCGATTCTTGTATATCTAGTGCAAATCTACATATATAAAATTACATTTCGTCACTTTTCCTTCCGCCACCTTAGCGTCCACTTTGGCATCCATCATTTTTAGGATCAAAATAATAAATCTGAATATTAATCAATATAAATAAAATTTTAAAAACAACAAAAAGGGAAAATCTTCTAAAATATTATCTAACGCTCAAATCAGATATAAGACCACATAACTAGCCGGAGAAACAAAAAGCGAGAGAAAGAAAATGGCTGTTAGGTTTAAACCAAGTTAAAAAGTGGTTTATATTTCAATATGCCGTGTTGGTGAAATTAAAAGGAGATAGAGGAATGAAGACCTGTCGGAAAAAAATCGAACGCTTCGAAAAACATATAATGTCAAATGAATGGACATCTAACACATACAAGTATGGGTTGTTTTCTAATTAGTGTAGGGCATTTTATAAGAGTTAATTGATCAATGTTCATAAATCAGTTTGTTTGATGATTAGATCAGGTCATGTTTAGTTAAAAGAGTATTAGATGATTAGTTTTATCGTGTTTTATGTGAATATGAGTTAACGGTGATAGTTTTGTGGATGTCAAATTTTCTTATAACAAAAGTAGTAAACAATATGTAAAATTCCGCGTTCACCGATTCGTTCATCGTTTTAAAAGAAAAAAAATTAGGAATTACTAAATTAGTAACCCAACATGAAATGCACATACCTACTTAATTCCCAATATGGCCTTTTATCACAATGACTTGTGCGTTTCAGTCGCTTTCTGTTCGTCTGATGAGACACAGCGAACAAGAAAAAAGTGTGAAAAAAACAAATTCGTCTTGATGGACTAATTCCACTTTGTAGAACCCTAAATTATACTTCCGGTTAGTTACATTCGATCCCATTTTCGCTTATATGCATTATCTATATACAGATTGAGTTTCCGTTGTTTCAATTTCTTCAAATCTCTTAGCAATTTCATTTTATCATGATTCTTCTCCCAATTTGATACGATTGAAACCAATGTAACCAATTTATAACCTAGAATTACAATTTCTTGCTGCATGCTTGTGACTTTTAGTTTTTGTTCTATCAAGATTTATTGCGAAAGGTTCGATCTTTTTGATAAACTCATAAAGATATAATCTTTGATTTTATGGTTTTTTCCTTTTTTAGATATGACTGGTACAATGCGTGAAATCGTTTTCGCTTTAGCAGCAGAGAAGTCTGAACAAGAAAGTGTGTTAATTTCACTAGACATTGAAGACGACAAGTTATTTCTCTTACACTTCATCATAGGAACTTTCTTCGGACCAGATTTAAGAAATCATCGGAAGAAATCAGCATTTCAGATAAAAGCTTCGAATCTTCCAACAAAAGATGAGCTAAGTGGCTCACTCATAAAACGAGCTGAGCTAGAACGTGTGTATCACTACATTCTCAACAATGCAGATCCATCTCTAATCGTAAAGCGGAAGATTTTACTTCGATATTTTAACGGAAAACGCAATGATTCCGACGGGGATTTTCCCCTATTCAGAGATCTGTATCCGCCAAAACTGCACCCCGAAAGCCGCCTCGGGAATCGGTATAAGCTTATCGAGAGCATTGTGTTTATCGATGATCCAGATACTGCTTGTATGAGAAAAGATTGTGTTGGGCGGTTTAAGCGGCTTACGGGGTTGCAGAGCTTTACTTTGAGCCTTAGCATTGATGTAACTGAAACTGTTTCAGCCAATAAGGTTGAGGATGAGATTGATGAGAGCGTGGAACCGTCGATAGAAGATTCTTGTTTGGAAGTTCCTATTAACAACGATGCCGGTACTTGCACTAGTAATGAAGAAAGCGATGTTGCTGCAAATCCCGATTTGATTGTAAATGGGACAATAGCTGGAGCTCAAGCTGGACAGGTGATGGGACTGATGGATATTGGTGAATGCGCTGACGCTTATCTCTTTCGTGTATCGCTTCCTGGTGTGAAAAGAGATGAAAGTGAGTGTCTTTCTACTATGTTCTCAGTCTGTTATACTGGTCTTTTGACCTTGTGTGTATGTATATTGCAGGAGATTTAGTCTGTTATACTGGTCTTTTGACCTTGTGTGTATGTATATTGCAGGAGATTTTAGCTGTGAAGTAGAAGACAATGGGAAGGTACTAGTTAGAGGAATCACTACAACAGGTGAGAAGCGAGTTCATCGGTATACTCAGGTGTTTGAAATGCAGACGAAGAATCTTTGCCCACCCGGTCACTTTTCTGTCTCTTTCCGCCTCCCTGGCCCTGTCCATCCGCATGAGTTTTCCGGAAGCTTTGGAACAGATGGGATTCTTGAAGGGATCGTAATGAAAAATTTGAAGAAACAAAATGTGTAATCTATGTACTTGTAGGAATCATCACCTTTTTTAGTTATGGACTTGTTGCTATTGTAAGTTCAGCGGTCGGTTTGTTCGTTTTTGTAACGGTTAATTCGACTGGATACAGATTAGCATGATAAACCAAACCGAATAATGATAAATATATCCAAAATGACATAAACCAAAATGACATAAAACATAAATTCTTCTACAACAACAAACTTATATGTCTGATATTTTCTATTAACATTATTCTTCTTGTTTAGATCCACTGGGAAGAGGTCTTCGAAGCAGAAGGCTCTGCAGAAAACAAACAAACAAGAGTGAAATCAAGTTTTATTTCAATGAAGCTTTAAAAGGATAAATAAAAAACAGAGGAAGCTAGAAACTAACAGTTTATTAGGCGAGGTTAATTATCAGGCTCCTGTTGGTCAGCTCCCTGTTGTTGCCACAATGGTTGACCCATATACGGGTTAGGCGGATATGCGCCCGGGTTACCCATAACCATTCCCGGGTTCCCGATTGGAGCTGTTCCGGGAGGCAAGTATCCATACGGGTAACCAGCTGCTGTGGCGGCATCAGCACCAACCGCACCCAAGACTTCATCACGGAGATCCTCCCGAGGAACAATATCCACAAGGAAATCAAAGATATCGGTTCTAGTCACTGCAGCCGCGATGTCGTTCTTCTGAAGCGTACGCCTCTTGTTCTCTTCTGTGTGGTTCCACGACCTTAATGTAAGCTCCAGAATGAACATCTCGCAGGCCCTCGCGAACACGACAGGTGCCTCGGCCGAGATCATCCGCACGTCTTCATCGGCTTTCATGATCTTCTTGATTCTAGCCAGTGGAAGGCTATGGTTCTTGAAATCAGTCGTTTTCTCAATCTCTTTGAATTGGGTTTCCCAGAAAGATTGGAGCTGTTGAGTTAACTGTTGCTGTTGTTGCTGGTGGATCTGATGGTACGCCGCGTGGTCAGGACCGGCTGGTGCAGTGGTCATGGGGTTGGTTTGGTATGGGTTTGAGCCATAGTTCATAGCTGAGGATTGTCCTTGTTGATCCATTCTCTACCAAAAATAATAATTAAACAAAAATTACTCACACTAATGGAATATGTTCAGGCTTATCAAAAACTATAAATCTCATAAGAAAAAAGAAAAATATTAACAGTGAAAATAAACCAATTTCCAACAAAATAAACAGAGCAACAACTTCGCTAACTTCTCCATCAGACAAGATAAATAATCATTAATTAGTGTCTTTAATCTGAGATGATTTGGTGTTCATCTCTACCAAAATAACAACTAAAAAAAGTGTTTTCTTATTGCTGATAAAAATTAAAGCTAAACCCAACATCAAACTACATATATTAATGGAAACTGAACTTATAAAACAGCATCAAACAGCTAATTTCATTAAACAAGACAAACATTCATTAAATAGTCCTCGATCAAATGCTGATTTTAAAAAAAATTGAATAAATTACAGCTCATTTAAGAAATAAAAACCCAGAAAATGTTGGGAAATTTAAGAGCAAAGGTCACCTTGAAGAGTTTTCTCTGGAGAATCTGGAGCAATTGCGAACAAAGACTGAGATTTGCGGAAACTCTTTGATTTGGGGGTGAGAGATTTAAGATCTGGAGTTTTTTTTTTTTTTTTTTTTTATCGCCTTTCTTCAATATAAGGTTTTTCTTCTTTACTCTTCGAAAAAATATAATAATGAGAAATTAGAAGACAGATGGCGTAAGTAGAAAGAACGCTTTTAAAGCTCGGCTTACTTTCAGTTTCGAATCTAAAAAACAATTAATAAAAACAAAAAAAAACATCTCAGCCTATGTCAGCTTGTACGAAATTTGGGAAAAAGACTTTTTTTTGTTTTTGTTTTTATTTTTATTTCTCTACTCGTGTATGTCATGTCATGACTCATGACCACTCTTGTTCGTGCAAAGACACTTTTACCCTTGACTAACACAAAATTCATAGCTTCCTAGGCCGACAGAGACAAAATTGTGAACAACATATTGTGTAAACAGTTGGGGACGAAGAAAAAACACGAGGTGTGGTTTGTCTTCATAGGCCATCCAATATAATGTTCATTATGCGAGTTTGGGATTGTCACAAGACTCAATTGCAGATAGTTTTCGAGCGTGAAAGATGTGAAAGAGATAGCAAGTACAAAGCCATACATGAATATGTTTGATTGAAAACCAATATGTGCTATGGCGGAAGTAAACAAGGTTAGCTGCCTCAAAATGCTATGGCGGCTACTATACTCAAAAATGTCTCTATGGGTTGATTGGGTACACATATTTCTAATCCGAAAAGAAACAATTTCTCTAGGCTCATAGATGTGGAAAAAGTTGCTAAAATATAGAAAACTCGCGATCACGTTAACGAAGGTTGATGTTCGCAATGGTTCAACTACTTCTTTTTGGTATGATGATTGGACATCACTAGGTCCTTTACTCAAACATAATGGGTTGAGAGGATGCATAGATCTGGGAATTGACATCAACTCCACAGTGGAGAAGGTTCTGATTACTCATCGACGGCGTCGTCATCGCGTGGACATTCTTAATCAAATATAAGAAGTTATTCAAACAAAAACAAGACGTGGTTCTTTGGCGATGGGAAGGAGAAAAATTTAAGTCAACATTCAGCTCTAAGATGACATGGAAGCTTCTACGAACTCCTCAACCACTAAAATATTGGTATAAGGGCATTTGGTTTAAGTACGCAGCGCCTAAATATTTGTTTCTATCTTGGCTAGCTATCCACAACATATTATCAACGGGAGACAGAATGGTGGCTTGGAATATGGGTGCAACGGAATCGTGTATATTTTGCCAATGCTTGAAAAGTCGAAATCACTTATTATTTGAAAGCTCCTACTCGGCGGAAGTGTGGGCAGGTCTGACGAGGAAGATGATGGGGAATGGATACACAACACGGTGGGATGATTTAATCAACATGATAACCAACTCAAATGATGGCAGAATCAAGAGGTTCATTATCATGTATATCTTTCAACTCATTTTACACTCAATCTGGAGGGAAAGAAATGAAAGAAGACATGGAGAAGATAAAAAGGATCCAAAGCGTTTAATCCAAATCATAGACAAGCAAGTTAGAAATCGTCTAACGTCTATACGAGGCTTGGGCGACGAAAGATACGAAGAAGGAATGCAAATGTGGCTAGCGACACGATAAGAAAATCTCAAATTATTCAAATTTCAAATTTTCAAATTATGTAACATTTAATGTAACAACGATGTTTTTTTTTTGGATTTGAATTAATTTAACATTTAGATTAAAAAAAAAACAATATATGGCGCAAAATAAACAATAAGTGGTGCGATATACATATTTAAAAAAATAACTTTCACAATTAAATGAAATACTAATATTTATATAAATATAAAATATTGTTTTGTGTTGTTTTTGCATATTATATAATGTCCATAAATACCAAATTTATTTAACATAAATTTTTTAATGATATAAAATTATATTTGTTGCGAACTCAAGTAAATCAAGTACATCGTTAAATTCCAAAAACAATTTAAATACATACAATATAAATAATTAATTTTATTTTTTTCATAACATTTTTGCAATATTGTTCTTTATTTATGGCATATGATATTTACTTGCTACCTCTTTTTCTTCCATGTCACCTTACTTATAAAGCTAACCAGGGGCGTGCTTAGAGTGTTAGAGGACTAAGGCCAATGACAAAAAAAATTACATTTAATATAATTATTTTTAATAAGATATAGGTTGTAAATCAAATTTAAACATTGTTCTATAAAATATTCGAGATTATTAATGCTATTTTTTTATTTGATGAAATAGTGTTTTAACTTAAAAAAAATAACACCCAAATACATATTTTACCAATATATCAAATAAAATTACAAAAATTAGAGGGCCTAAAGCAGTTGTCTTATTTTTTGTTCATTGAGCACGGCCCTGAGGCTCACAAGCTGTGTTTTATTTACGTCTCTATCATTACTTCTGCAAAATCTGCATCTGAATTTTTTTAAGTTTTGATAAAATTGTGTAATCTATTGTAGCAATTACCACTCTATTTTGTACGTGAACACTATATGTTGGAAAATCATAAAGAATCCACCATTTACTTCAAAATTTCTTTTGATAATAGATGGTAAAAACGCATGACATCGATTGACTAGTTCTTGTTTATTCCTCGGAGGAAAACCAGAGTTGAACTGCAACATATGATATCCCACAACTTTGTTTCGTGATGATCTATATAGAGCAAAAACAAAAAAATCTTGTTGTTTGGATAGCAAGAATCAACGACAAATATCTAACAGAGGCAAAAGGAATTTGTAATCTCTTTCTTTTACCATTGTGAGAATGGTTATGTCACGACATGATCATGTTGCTTCATTCCACATAAATGTGAATAAAATATTCAAATCACATATATTCATGATGTTCAAAGATGTATTATCGTGTCGATTCCAATAGATTCCTTGTAACTCATGTTCCACTTTTACGCAAACATGCATGAGTCCAATCCATTTTAACGAAGCCACTAAAATATGGCCAATATTTTTGATCTACTTCTTCCATGAATTTGGTGTAATTATTGTCTTGTTGGAGTTCTAATATAATCACATGCAAGTAATCCAGTCATCGTAAGAACTTCACTAAATTTTTTCTTCACGATCTTCTGATTTTGTCCAAATTTCAAACCAACATCTCAATGAACTTCATTGGGTCCACATATCCGTAGAAACATAGCCACATTTTTTTCAATGCTTATACTTAGTGTGGGGTGTATACCGTAATGTATTTGTAGACTATTACACAATGTGGTGAAAGCTACAAATGATATTCATAGTAACTGAAGACAATATCACCATCTTGTTGTACTCGATGCCAAATAATCCTCCATCCCAACCTTCCATTAGTTTGGATAGGTGTTTTTGTTTGAAAATATCGATCATATTAACTCAAAGTTAGTTGAATTATTAACTCCTAAAATTACTCATTTTCTAAATTCCACATTTCAATTTTCTTTTCGTAACTTATATTGTTGAATTTCTGTGATCGCAATTAACATATGCGAAAAGTGTAAAATTTTACTAACACGAGATAAAGTATGTCATTAGCAAAATATAATTTTACATTAAACAATTACAAAAAATACATATATGGACTAATAAAAACATAAACTATTTCATAACATAAATGAGAATGATAAAACACGTCATCACAAACTAATCGTCGTCTCTTGTATCACTCTGATGTCTTTGCGGGGTTCTCCAAATATTAAATAGACCTCGTAGTCTAGGTGGTTGTGTGATAACACCGGGTTTTGACTATTTTTATGAATCATTTTAATATCTTTTGCAGGTGTTTTAACTCCGTTTTCAATGGTTTTTAAGTGGTTTACATGCTTTAGAGTTTTAAAAGACATTTCAGGAAACTTGGGATAAAGAAGTGCATTTTGGAGCAAAAATCCGTTTTTGGATAAACTTAGACCGTCAGAAGTCTTGCAATCAAAGAAGACCTTCTCACCGTATGATCATCCCCAAATTTGGACACAACAAAGAGGAGACAACCAGCATTCAAATGAAGTTAGTTTGGAGACATTCCAACAATTAGATCTTCAAATATTCCTGAAGCACTAAAGACAGATTATGCTACCTTGAAGCATAAACGAGATGAGCAGAAACAGGCCTTGCCAGCGGCTCCAAGCATCGCGCCCGCGGCCAGCCTATATTTGGCCCAATCAAGCCCGTTTTGATCACGAGCCTTATTCCGACGATTAATCTCTAAACCCTAAACGTCCCCAAAGAAGTGAAGACTATAAATACATGTTTTTAGGTCTTTTATATGTATCTCTTTCGTGCTTTTACAGAGAGGCAAACTCTAGCCGCTTTTATTCATCGATTTGTAGAGAAGATTTCTCGACTTGTGTTCTTCAATAGATAAGCTTTTCTTCATCTCTTTCTCTTTACTGTTTTCATTTAATTATTATGATGTTTAGCTCAGCTATGTCTGAGTAGTTTCCTTGTTGGGTTTAGGGATCTCAATGGGCTCTCATAGATCGATATCATTAGGTTGTTAGATTAGGATATCGAATTAGGGTTCTTCGTTCTATTCTTATTGTTAATGCATGTTTGCTTGATTGATCACCTTGCAACTGAACCTATATAAATTAGAACCATAAAAGTGTTTAATCTAAGTGTTTGAACTAGGGTATGCAAGCAATTTTGCTACAAGATACAAAAGCATACTTTTAGAATATTGTAAACGTTAATGAACTTGTTTTTATCGCATTATCTTTTGCGTGGCTAGCAACGAAAGCTGACTAGTCAAGTAGATAGAGAATATGTAGTTAGTTCTACGACAAGAGGTTAATTATAAATTCGTGTTCGAGTTCTAGAACCAATAGATGACTTAAGTCACTTTAAATATCCTAATTAATTTCTTGTGATAATTCGACCATGATCCCTAGAGAGTTCCCTAGTACCCAACGTTTTTAATCTATTGTTTACACCGCTTTGCTCACTCGCTTATTTACTTTTCTCGCTTAGTTTATTTTAATTCCTAGCTACAAAATCGTGACACACAAAACCCCCTAAAAACCGACTAGGTCTAGACACAACTTAGAAATTGATAGAAATCGACAACACTCAAATCTCTGTAGATTCGACCCCTTAAATACTATTGCGTTTGATGTGCATGTGTAGCTTTGCTTAAGGATAAAACTTGTTAAGTCAATTCCCGCACGATCATTGTGAAACATGCACTACTAAAAAAGTTGTAGAGCTACAGATTATTCCTTGAATATTGTCCAAATTTCGTAACTATATGGGCTTATAGCCACATAAAGCCAGGGAAACAATCCGCTAATTATCCACGAAATAGTCACTACATATTTTGTGGCTAGTTAGCCACAAATATAGGCATAGATTATCCGTGGTTACTGTTCATAGGAAAGATATATAAAAGTATGGGCATTGTGACCACCCCACAGCGCCAAATTTGTCGAGGTACTTAAGGAGTATGCACCATCTCTGCGCCTATGGATATTCATGTAGGGAGACAAAGCATAAGAGACAAGGAAAACTGGTGAGAAACACTCAAGTATCAAGTACCAAACCCAACGAGAGATCCATGACCCGACCTGACCGCAAAAAAGTAACCAGTATGCGATTCTAGATCTGGTAAACTCTATAAATGGAACCCTCCACTGCCCGGAAAAGTGATCCGATTTTCCAACTCTGCAACTCTTTTAGAAAGAATCGTTTTCAAAGCAAACACTCTCTATAAACACTTAGATTTCGATTCTTCAAGACTTCTCTTTGAACTCACTACCAAAATCCACTAAACAAGCTGACACTTTGCCGATCCGTTGTTCCTAAGGACTCGAAGTCTCTGATTCTATATTCATTCTCTCTGTTTTCCGACTCTCGTTTTCATTTCCGATGCGTCTCTATTTTGGTCTTTCTTGGTTGTTTACTGACATGAACGTTGGAGCCCTGGGAAAATACCCCACCATCATGTTGTCGAGCTCTAACGGCTATTGCTGCTTGTGTAGGAGACATGCCTCCGAGAGGAAGAAAAATACCTCAAACAATTTGTATACTTAAAGTGATTTTTTCTAATAAATTTATTTATTCTTATTTTTATTTCAAGGAGAATTAAAAAAAAAAAAAAACTTCATCATCATCTCAAAGTGATTTAGATGATCAACCATGAGATCATGCTGATCGGATTAAAATATCAGAATATCATCCGAATCAAAGAAATGTGGTAATTCAAAGTTATTTTATTAGAAGTCTTTGTCAACCTCGTGGTCGTATTTCCAAACAAACACCGATAAGAGGCGTATTTAGACAATTTAATCATGTATGGTTTGATCAGTATCCAAACTTGTTAGAGTATGGTGTGAAGAAAAAAAAACGCATTTTTTTGCCTATATTGTTACTTGTTCGGTATAATGCCGGTAGAAGCGGAAAATGATGTATGGACCACTTAAGAAAATGCAATAATGAAGTGTGAAAACTTGATGAAGCAAGGTCAATCTATCAAACATGCTTTACATAAATAAAGATGATATCTCAAAGAACGAGTATCCAGTTCAGTTAAATGATTTACATAAATATACTTGTTGTGACAATGGTTATCTTTTCGTGGTCATGAAGAGAATGAAGAAACAACTAATAACGATAACTTTGTGAAACTCTTGAAATATACTATTGAACAAAACAAAGTTGTGAGTAAGATTGTTTTTAAAAAATGCTCCTGAAAACAATCCGATGACGTCTCCAAAGATTCTAGAAAAAAATTGTGCATTGTTTTGCGGAAGAGTTAATCAAAACTAGTATTGAAGAAATTAATCATGATGTATTCAGTTTATTGATAAAAGCGAAATGTCTCACTCACATGAGTATGCTGGTGTTTCTTATAAAGAACAAATGGCGGTAGTGTTTCGGTTTGTTGATAAAAGCGAGATGATCAAAGAGGGATTCATAAGTATTACTCATGTGAGCGAGACATTTTCGGCATCTTTGAAATATGATATTGATTCTTTGTTTGCTAAGTATCAAAAAGGTGAGAGGACAAAAGTTATGACAAAGAAAGTAACACGAAGGTAAATATCAATGGGCTAAAGTCATTAATCTCAAAGAAAAATACATCAACATATTATGTCCATTGTTTTGTTCATCGGCTACTGGTTGTTGTGGCATTTTCCAAAAAACATCTTGATGTTGGAGATTTCTTATATGATTTCTCTGTTATTTAATGTGGTGAGAGCTTCATGCAAAAGGAAAGATATGATCTAAGAGAGTCATAGAAAAACAATTGAGAAAGAAACTAATGATGGTGAACGTAGTACTGGAAAAATGTTAAATCAAGATGTTGTTCTTCAAAGACCATGGAATACTCGTTGGGGTTTTCAGTATAAAACTTTCTTATGTTTGGTTGAGGTTTTTCCTTCTATCGTTTAGGTGCTTGAGCCTGTTCAGAATGCACTACAAGAGAACAACCGATTTCCGACGGCCATATCGATCAGGAAACCGTCGGAAAACGGCTTTTCGGACGAATTTCCGACCAATTTGTCCCGTCGGAACTAGAGCGTCGAGAAGCAAAATTTGTCGGAAATTGGTCGGGAATTTCCGACCAATTTCCGACCACCATATTTTCCGACCAGATTCCGACGAATATTAATAGTCGGGGAATTCCCGACAATTTTCCGACAGGACAAAATGCCCGACTAATTTCCGATGGTAATAAGCGTCGGAAATTACCGACGATATTCCGACTTAATTCTGAGGAAAAATTGCCGACCAATTCCGGACCGGATAATTTCCGACCAATTCCGGACCGGATAATTCCTGACAAATTCTGGACCGGATAATTTCCGACCAAATCCGGACCGGATATTCCCGACCAATTTCCGACGGGTAATTAAAAAACAGTATTTTTAAAATTATTTAAATTAATGATTTTGTTTTAAATTAAATTAAATTAATAATTCGAAAATGAAAATTAAAATTAAAATAT